>CM067507.1:25700728-25804890 GCA_034509495.1 Acestrorhynchus altus
TGCTCTGTTCTCACTCTCATATACTGGCAAGCCTCTCTATTGCAGAGAGTATCTCGTTCAGAGTAGACATTGAACAAACACAAAATTTCAAAGAGACCACTCATTCCGTGGATCATGATTCGTTCTCAACTGTGAACTGTGAACAGTAAGGTCCATTGAGGTGTCAGCTGAGCAAGCAATTTCAAGAGTCCCTTAAAAAGATTTATATTATTATTTTTGCCCTTATCTCTCTCTCTCCTCTCTCTCTCTCTCTCTCTCTCTCTCTCTCTCTCTCTCACACACACACACACACTCTCTTTCTCACACTGTGTCAGGGTCTCAGGGGTCTGTGGTTTGTTTGTAGTTCTCTGAATTCGCATCACATGTACAGAAAAGACTCCCTACCCTCCTTAAGTGAATGTACATTTGAATGAATCACATGGCATCTTTTCTCTTCTTCACACAAGTTTATTTACTGCAGTACCACAGTGAGACATACACAAAGGTTCAGTTTACTGTAAGAAAATGCCACCAAAGTAAATGTAACCTTTCTTACAGGAATTGCAAGATGATGATACCCAAAGGTCAGATTTTGTAATTTACAGAAAAAATAATGACATTATTTCTAAACAGTACATTTTCTTGGGAACTAGCATTGGTGATGAAAAACAGCAACTATTTTATTACACTTTAATCCAATCACAAGACAACCAACATGAAAACATGACCCACATTACCTAAAAATATTATATCTAAGGCTGTAATGGTCAAATTCAACATGACTGGCCATTAATGGCAACTCGGTCAAAATGATGTGGATCCCTAACCCTAACCTGCACCTAAATTACATATCACAAGAAAGTGTCTTCTGACTTCTAATGTTTATTAGTGTTAGAGAAATGAAAACAGTGTATTCATTTGGTTTACCCTATGACGCAAGCCTGGCGTTAGTGAACCTTTGCCTGGAAGGTTGTCGGTTCAATTCCCTGAACTGGCAGGGCATGACTGAAGTATTTTGCACACCATAACTTTCTTACATGCATACTGTTACTTAACAAATGGTAGAACTGGAGTCACTGTAATTTGTCTATACTGCAATGCAGGTTTTTGTTGGGTCAGGAAAAAATCTTGCAACACTTATTAACGTTGAGTTCTGCCATTATTCATTTGGGGTGTCCTGGAAAGCATAGTGCATTTTTTCCCTGGACATGCATTTTCCAGGGTATGTGTAAATATTGTAGGTTTTTCTCCAAACACGTTTGTCAATTTACTTGCTTTCATATTACTTCATATTGCTTAATCAAAACATCAATCAACAAAATGTCAGAATAGTTTATCTAGTTATCCTTTCATCCTAGTCATGTGACTTTTGTGAATGTTTCTCTTCTGATAGATGCTGGCTCATTAACTGCAAAACACACATATAGTAATGACCCCAGCCCCCACAGACTAGAAATGGGTGTAGAGCAGGGGATACATTTATGTATGTCTTCTGTGTCATGTGGCAAGCAGTCAGTGGTCTATTTCAGTAGTGCAAAGAAATGTGCCAATGTAAACTTACTTTTTCAGAGGTATAAAACATCACCGGTTTAAATATCAGCTTTCCAAAATTACAGCCTCCAAAGGGAAAGAAAATCCTTTAAATGATGGATTCTTTCCATTCTGGCCAGTTTTGAGATACCCAGTCTTAAGTCCCACATAGCTTTACAGATGGCATATGGAGATAGACAAATAGATGAATGAACACTTAAGAAACTGATTTAATTTTCACCCAATTTCTATGTAATTAGTTGACCAGAGGAAGATGGGTCAAAACACTGTGAAAAGGTGTTTTTCCTTGCCACTATCCTTGCTGAAAAACTGCCCACTGGGGGTTTATGTCTTTATGCTTTGTTTCATATGTTGTTCACCTTCTTTATTTTTGAATTCTGTGAAGTTGATCTGTGACATCAAGTGTTATTGAAATACATTGTTGTGATATGATTTGATTCCCCCCAATCTGGTAGAACCAATAAAGCCACCCACTCCCAAGGATTCCCACTCCAATACATATGAAGCTAGTTGCCTCTTTTGCGGAACTTGCTTGGAAAGAAAGGAAGCTGGATACATGAAGCATACTATAGACACTACTAGAACAGGGATATATATGCTTTCCATTTTGATTAAAATGTCAGATGGGACCATATTCCAATGCTGGGATGAAATTAATTAACAAATGAATAAGGCATCATGAAGGTTTCCAGACTAGCTAGAACTTTGAATAACAAATCAGCTTGCACATTATCTTGCTCGCAGACACTCATGAAAATGGCACTTGAAATATGAGTTCTAGAATCCAATCCTGACTGTGATATTCATGAACATCAAAATCGAGCTTTTAATAAGTTTTTGTGTTCAAGTGATGTTCTTTACAAGAAAGTTTGGGAAGTAAGTTTTGTAAAGTTTCTGATCCAGGCCCAGTTGTTAATTGTTTTCATCTATATTACTCTAAAACCTCACTAAATAAAGCCTTCACTTAGATCAAGGGTCTCAAACTCAATTTGCCCGAGGGCTGCTGGAGTTAGGTGAGCTGGAATATCAAGTTTCCATAAGAAAACTCTTTTAAAAATAAAATGAAAATAAAAATAAAATAAAATAAAATAAGAAATATATATATATATATATTTACAAAATAGATAATAATAAAATTAACAATTCATAAGTGTCGTATGTGGCCGGACAGAACAGATGACAAGGTGCCGAGGTAAATGCAGGGGTTTAAGATTTAATGAAATAAAGAAAAAACAAAACACTTACAAGTGGGAACAAAGTACAAGCAAAACAAAGCCCCAACAAACGAAAGGAACAAAACATCAGCAACAGAAAAAAAGGACTGAAAGACAGACTGAGACAAAGGGTCTTAAATACAAAACATTGGACACACCTGAAACTACTGATTACAAAGGCAGGGTTACAAATAGAGATTACAGGTGGAATGGGTGGAGCAGGAGGAGCAGAACCAAAACAAAGCCAAACCATGTGCTAAGGAAACTGACAGAAGAGAGGGCTGGCAAGAGACAGACATGAGAGTAGGCCACCCTCCCGATGTGCAACTCTGGGGAGTGTAAAACTAGACTCGATTAAGGAGAGGGACCAGAAAATCAGACAGACAGACGAGACCAGAAACTGACAGGGAACATTCAGAACTTGGACTGAGGGGACAAAACTGGTGACAAGACAGAAGATATATTAGACAGATGAGGTGACTGGAAGACATTAGACAAACTAACCTGCACTGGGGAACAGACTATAGAAACATTAGACAGGACAGGAGAAGGGACATGAGGCATAGACGACTGGACATAAAGGTAACTAGACAAAACAGGAGACTGGACAGAGGACCGGACTTGTCTCTGTGGTGACCTCCTCGATTACTTTCGGTTTGGCGCACACCTAGCTACCTCCAGGACCACTGGATCTGGAGCTATGGTTCCAGCTCCCCAGACTGGCTCTGGAGATGGGCATGGTTCCCCAGCTCCCCAGACTGGATCTGAATCCAGCTCTGGAGATGGGCCTATTGATTCCCCAGCTCCCAGACTGTCAACAAACAGTAGCCAGAATCAAAAAGGACTGACAAAAGACAGACTGAGACAGAGTCTTAAATAAAACTCTGGACACACCTGAAACTACTGATTACAAGGGGCAGGGTTACAAAGCGAAGACACCAGGTGGGAATGGGCGGAGCAAGAACCGAACCAAAACCAAAACTGACAGAAGACAGCGCTGTGAAGACAGACCTTGACCATAATAAATTAATCAGTAATAAATAAATAAAATAAGCAATAATAAACACTACGGGTCAAAAGAGCTCCATTTGAAGCACAGGAGGGGCATCTTGCACATCAAAGGAGAAGGGGTCCATAAAAATTTGAAATGTGGCTCTGTGCGTCTTGAAGTCCACAAATCTGTGACCTCCTCTTCCAACTTCAAAAATTACATTAACTCCTTCAAGAAATATTGCACTTCAGATAAATGCACTTTCCTATTCCTGAAATTGTCTGTCATCACCACCTTCTAACTCTTCACTCCAGGCTTTGTTAGGAACATGTTTGAGACGGAGCTGGCGTGAGCCGGGACGTGCAGAGTGTGCATCGTCACTTGCATATAATGACATATATAAAATACACACAAATAGCCATATGTTGCAAACTAACCCGGATGTCCGCCCTAGAGAGCCAATATGCCCCACCTTGATTCATATGAGCTTCAATTATATGATTCATATAATACAAAGCATAAGAGAGGTGAGTTAGCTAGCTAACAAAGATCATTAGTTCATATCCCAGGAATGACTAGTGGTAATGCCTAAAGGTTCCTAGCAAAAATCTGAACGGTAACATTTTCATGCTAGATTGGGCATAATTATGCATCTAGTTGAATGTATATGAAAAGGCTTACTTTACTACTACTTACTAGTGATGCATTGGTAGTTTTATTTAGCAACATAAACACAGTGTTAGTATTCATAAGGTAGATTACACTTTATTTATGCTGAAATAGTTTAAATCTCTAACTTTTACTTCCCCCCTCTCTCTTGCTCTCTTGCAGTTGCATTAATTTTCTACATTAAAGCCTTTGTATCCAAACTTTGTCATGCTTGATGCTAAAGCTTTTCCCTTTACTCAGAAAATTTAGAGATCAACAAAACTACAAGATATTTTAGTAGGGTAAATGAAGGTGCATGTATGGAAATAATGACATTTTAAATTGTGATTAATCATAATTCATCACAGAATATTCTTGAGATGAATGCAATTAAGATTTTTAGTTGACAACTCAGAAGAAAGACTGTATATATAATGTTTTGGTATAATGTTTTGGTATGCTTATTCTAAAACATTATTAAAGAACCTAAATGGGCAACAAAATATGCCCAGAAATGATAATATGAGGGCATTGAATCTCTCGGTGGGGAGTGAAAATATTTTAGTAAAAAATATTAAACATAATACCTGAATAATGCTCACTGTGCAAGTGCTAAATTTACATTAATTATCATTTTTGATCAGTGGTCAACATCTTACCACAGAACCACGCCTAAAAAGTTAAAGTGGCAGACCACAAAGAAACACATTTACCACACATAAAAAATCCGTTACTATAGAAAATGTGTTTCCTAGTCTTTCACATTTCTAGAGAGAGACATTTTAGGTCACACAGGATGTGGAACAATTTGTGATGAGATGTGGCCTGTGAGGATGTGTGTCATCATCTCCAGCTCACTTCAGCTCTTGTATTAACAGCAGAACTGTGACTACTGTTAAGATCCATATGTTATTTACACAGTTCTATACTTTGTGGAATATTGGTCTATATTAATGTGTGTTATACACTAACCTTTCCTATACCTGAAAACTCTTATTTGCCTTTATGCTGATTCAGGCCAGCTTCAGTCAGTGATATTGTGCTGAATTCAAACATGTGAATATAGGATCAATTTGATTTGAGCATGGCATAATTGTTTGTGCAAGATAAATTGGTTTCAGGATTTCTAGAACTGCTGATGTGATTTTCAGACATCATTCAAAAATCTACTGATCATGCTGTAATAATAAGAGAAAAAAATAAATATATCCAGCAGAAACCATTTTTGTACTTTGAAGGCGAGGTCCAATGAAGAAAAATAGCAGACTGGTTTAAGCTGACAGAAAGGCTACAGTAGCTCACATAACTACTCTGTGCAGCTATTTGTAAGCAGAAGCACATCTCAAAATGTAACATGTGTCAATCTTCAGGAAGATGGGGTGCAACAGTAGAAGACTATTGTAGTTCACTTCTGTCAAAAACAGAAAGATGAGCCTACAGAGGTGCAGGCTCTCATCAAACTGGACAGCAGAAGACTGAAAGACAAGTGGAAATGTAGAACTACAACCCAACATTAATCTGTGGACACAGCCTGAAGTGGGTGTTTTTTAAAAGCAAAGGCGACTCCCTTTCCATTATTAGTACAGTTCTATGGACCCCTATGAAAAGAAAACTTGAGTACAGGACAGCATGTCAAATAACAAAAATCCTAATCAGATCAGGTCTGATCAGACTTTACCCTTTGTCATGATGCGAATTTCTTGCTTGATTTAGATGACAAGGGAGATCATCTGACTTCAAGAACAACATTCTATAAACACTGGATTGCCAGCATGTCCTCACTGCTGCAAATAACAATGGGATTCATTCAGCAATATTCATTTCCTAAGAATGTTCTTCAGCTTGAGAAAAGTCCTAACAAAAGTCTATGTCAGATTCAGACTCAAGAGCTCTGCTCTTATAATAATTGCTCCATTGTTTTCGTAAATTGATAAAATCCCAAAGAAATGATGGATGTCAGATTGTTCTTGAAAATGTAAAAATCAGAAGAAGGCACATTAAATTGCTATCATAAAAGGTTCTTGTGAACTAATAAAGATGAACTCTTAGAACCTGAGATCTGCACTTTTGTGCAGTTACATGCTGTTTTCTGGGCTTCATAACTCAGGATCAAGATAGTCTACAGAAATGATTCACATATCACAACAAGCTATATCATTTGAAGTGTGATGAATTATCAGAAAGCGTGTTCCCAACCTAGATGTCCCAGTTGAGAAATGCCAAAGAAGAATTTCAGTGCATGTCTACATGTACATTCTCAACCTGTATCAGACTCCAACTGATCAGCAGCAGGGGGTGGGGCAGTTGATTCAGATATTAGCTTACAGAGGGGAAAAAGGTAGGGAGTGTTTGCTCTCTCTTATTTGCTCACACGGAGTTCAACTTTCAGAATAAAATTCACGAGAAGGGATAATACTGATTCATAACAAAAATAATAAAGGCCATTTACGTTTTTTATATATATTATTTTGACCATTGTCAAATTATTTTGAAGAACTATTATATAAATTTCTGTATCAATCTAATCATTACAAATAATTAATTAGGATTTTCAGCTCAAAAACACTCTGTATGATGAACTACCAACTGGATGTCTGAGATATAAGTGTTTTTATTCCTTATAAGCAAATATTTTGATCAAAACATGGTCAAATACATACAAAATATCTCAATGTTCTTAATTTTTCATCTCAAGTTAAAAGATTAATAATACAGAGTCCTTCTCCTAAAAGTAACAGCCAACCAGCATGTGTGATCGACAAAAATGCATTTTAATGTTTGGTGAATAAATATACAGTATGAAATATGAAAAATATCTCAAAAATAGCCTAGGGTTCCTATAGGTTAAGAGCTGGCGCTTCTTAAATGACCACAGGTGGAGTGTTTACATTGTTTGACTTTCCCTGACGAGATGCTGCCACATATCAGATAAAGCTTTACACTGTTTATCACTTACATTAAATAGAGGGGCTGACATTCTACTACTTAAAGTAGGATCTTAAACTCATCAGATACATAAAAGAAATGTATAATTGCTTAAAACTTACCTCAGCATTTGTCACTTTTCCCTTATTGTTGACACACATATTTGGATTTGTACACAAGCTTTCCATTATTCACTGCAAATAGAATGATACACTAGCATAAACTCAGTCCTGACTCTCCTAATAGAGCCCCAGCCCACTTTTTGACCATAGCCCACTTCTTTTACAAAAGCCCCAGGAAGTTCTTACTGAGGTTAACCTCAACAGACATTTAGGTGTCAATGTCATTTAAAAAACAAAATAGGTATTAACAATTTTGACTAATATAATTTAATATAATTGACTAATAGAATTTCATCAACATACTGGCAGTGAGATGTGATATTCAAAGGCTCAAAAATATTAAAATATTAACATAAAGTATAATTCCAGTCACACATGAATTATATTCCACTGGTTTATGTCGACATGAAAATAATTAAGAATTGTGTGAATGAATTTTGTAAGTTGTTCTGAACACTGAAGTCAGCCCTGAGGTTTTATCCAGATACCTGCTTGTGTATTAGGCCGGTTTCAGTTATTATTACTATTTGTTATTTGACAAACATTTTGATAAATGTTGCCGTCTCCCCACCATAAGGCTTCAGTTTCTATTGCACCACACCATTCTCACCACTGGACTAGGTGATTATGAGCATTTCTCAGCATTGTCGCTATGGGTATGTATTTGTTATTTCAATATTATTATATTATATTATATTATATTATATTATATTATATTATATTATATTGTATTATTAATTAAAATATTCTTTGTGGTGAGCTATTTTCTTTATTTCTTCAACTGAGTTTCCTGCACTGTTGCCCGCTGACCGTATTTATTTCTGTAAAGCTGCTTTATGGCAACATCAGTTGTGAGAAGCCTTATAGAAATAAATTATGATATGATTTGATTGCATTGGTTATAGAAGACATGTTGGATGAACAGATGTTTTCAACCTGCATCACCTTCAGCTGCACTTATTATTCAATCATTATATTATTTAATTATATTACAGTGTATTAGACTGTATTATAGTATATAAAGTGTATTCTAGTGTATTAGACTGTATTTTTTGTATTATATTGTATTAGATTATATTATGGATTAATATAGTGTATTATAGTGCATTATATTGTATTATAGTGAATTATAGTGTATTAGTCTGTATTAATATATCATATTCTAGTGTATTATATTGTAATATAGTGTACTGTAGTGTATTGGAATAGTTATGATTATTATATTGAATTATAGTACATTAGACTGTATCATATTGTATTAGACTGTATTATAGGGCATTATTTTGTATTATTTTGTACTATAGTGTTTAATAGTGTATTACAATGTATTATATTGTATTATAGTGTATTATCAGTAGTATAGTGTATTATAGTGTATAAGGCGACAGGGTGACAGTGAAAGCTGCTAGGTCAAGTAATTTTTCTCACAACCCTAATGTTCTTTTTTAACACACTAAGCTCTCTGTTCCTGTGCCTATAGACCCATCCATCTGGAAGCTTCCAGTGACATTTTGATAAATTTCTTCCTCTTTTTTTGGAGAAAGTTGATTGTGACACTAGGCAGACTTTGACCATTTTCAACCTGTCTATCTGTCCTTTATAGAGCTGTTGGTTTCCAGTCTGAAGCCATCAGGTTCTCCCTTGGATGTTGTTCTCTCGCAACTTCTTAAAGACATTTTTTCAACCCTTGGTCCCTTCATTCTTATTATTATTAATAGCAGTTTGAACTATAGTGTGGTGCCAAAACCACATTAGGATGAGCATGCAATACTGGAAGTGTTTCAGTCTGGGTTTGACCCGCCACGCTGCTAGGGCTGCTCCTGTTAGGGGTGTGTGCTACTTACAGCCAGTGTCGGGTTAAAGAGGCTGCCTTGGCTGGATCATGAGATCCTCATTTCCAGGCTGGAGCAATGGGTGGACATCACAGGTGCAGCACTCCAGTGGTTTAAGCTCTATCTCTCAGATAGAGGCTTTTGTATCATCAGAATCTCTGCTGACCTCTTTGACTGTTCTAACTCAACTGTTACAGTTCTTTCGTGTTTCTGTATCTTTTATCTTTTATCTGTTTGTCTTTTTATTTTTAGGTGTTTCTGTACAGCACTTTTGACAGCCCTGTTGTTTTTAAAGTGCTTTATAAATAAATTGCTTTATAAATGATTTATGACTGTATTATATTGTACTCTGGTATATTAGACTGAATTATACTGTATTATAGTGTATAAATAGTGTATTATACTTTATAAATAGGGTATTAAAGTGTATTATATTGTATTATAGTATTTTATAGTGTGTTATAGTGTAGTAATAGTGTATTAACGTGTATTATGGTGCAGTAATTATAGTGTATTAAAAGTATGTCCTGTGCCTGTGGTGTTAGTAGTAATTATAATTAATATGGATGTGTATTATGGTGTAATATTTTTTCGTGTATTAAAAGCATATTACCAAGTATTATACTGTATTCTATTGTGTTCTACTGTATTAAAGTGGATTAATGTGTATTAAATTGTATTGAAGTGGATTAAAGTGTATTGAAGTGTATTAAAGTGTATTGAAGTGGATTAAAGTGTATTAAGAAAGCTTGGCAGAGTGTGTTAAGTGCATTAAAGTGTATTAAAATGTATTAATGTGCATTAAGAGTGTGTTAAGTGCAAAAGTGTATTAAAAAGTGTATTAGAATTGTATTGAAGTGCATTAATGTGGCAATGGTAATATTAATGTGTGTTGAAGTGTATTAAAAGTGTATTAGAGTGTATTAAAGTTTATTAAGTTTATTGAAGTGTATTAAAGTGTATTAAAGTGTATAAATGTGTATTAAAGTGTGATAAAGTGTATTGGAGTGTATAAATGTGTATTAAAGTGTGTTAAAGTGTATTAATGTGTATTATAGTGTATAAATGTATTATAGTGTATTAAAATATATTAAAGTGCTTTATAATTGTGTATTTATAGATATTAGTAATAGTGTATTAATGTATATTATAGTGCGTGTTATAGTGTATTAAAAATATATTATAAGTATTATAGGTGTATTCTGTGTGTTCTACTGTATTAAAAAGTGGTTAATGTGTATTAAATTGTATTGAAGTGGATTAAAGTGTATTGAAGTGTATTAAAGTGTATGGAAGTGTATTAAAGTGTATTAAAGTTTATTGGAAGTGTATTAAGAGAGTACATTAAGTGTATTAAAATGTATTAATGTGCATTAAGAATACATTAAAGTGTATTGGAGTGTATAAATGTGTATTAAAAGTGTGTGTTAAAGTATGTGTATGTATTAAAGTGTATAAATGTGTATTAAGTGTGTTAAAGATATATTAATATTAATATTGAAATTGTATTAAATTTATTAAAGTTTATTGAAGTGTATTAAGAATTGTATAAATGTGTATTAAAAATTAATGTGCAAGTGTATTAATATTGTGTGAAATTGTATTAAATTTATTAAAGTTTATTGAAGTGTGGTAAAATGTATAAATGTGTATTAAAGTGTGTTAAAGTGTATAGAAGTGAGTTAGGAATGAGTGAAAGTCCGCCTGCTGCTGGAGACTACAAGGAACTGCAGCTCCTAGGGAAGGGCGCGTGACGCCGCCCGTTTCTTCTCAAAGCCAGCCTCCCGTTTCTGTCAGCGGAGAAGAAACCCGAGTTCTGCTGTTCGGTTCTGAAGATCTCTTTCTGGTTGAATTTCCTGCTTGCGTCGGTGTGACTTCGCGGCTGTAACCGCCCTCTGTCAGCTGAATGTCTCCAGTCACCGCAGGTAAAGTCTACGCTCTTTCAGCCGCGTTGAATGCTTTAACCCTGAACGGAAACTGAATCAGTATGATAAGAATTGTGGGCGGAAGGCGAAATCGAAAGTCCAAAAGGTGGAAAAAATATCTGACATTTTATTATTAAGAGTTCTGGTTTAATGTGAACGGCAGCACCAGACACGGCAGCCGCACTGTAACTGTATTGCGGTTGTAAGGATTTGTTTGAGTGTCTCTGGAGACTCTGTTCAGTGAAGACTTTGACCAAAATGAAAGTTGCGCAAGATTTAATGTGAAAGAGGAGGAAGCTTCTGAAACTCAGAGCAGAGAGTCAGAGCTGAGGAGAGTCAGAGCTGAGGAGAATCAGAGCTGAGGAGAGTGAGATCAGAGAGTTAGAGCTGAGAGTCAGAGCTGAGAGGGAGTGAGATCAGAGTCAGAGCTGAGGAGAGTGAGATCAGAAGGTCAGGCAGGAGAGTCAGAGCTGAGAGAGAGTGAGATCAGAGAGTCCAGAGCTGAGAGTGAGATCAGAGGAGAGTCAGAGGCTGAGAGAGTCAGGAAGCTGAGGAGAGTGAGAGATCAGAAGTCAGGCTGGCGAGGAGAGTCAGAGCTGAGGAGAGTGAGACCAGAGGTCAGGCTGAGGAGTCAGAGCTGAGGGAGGTGAGATCAGAGAGTCAGAGCTGAGAGTCCAGGCTGAGGAGAGTGAGATCAGGAGTCCAGAGCTGAGGAGGAGTCAGAGCTGAGGAGAGTGAGATCAGGAGGTCCCAGAGGCTGAGGAGTCAGAGCTGAGGAGGTGAGATCCAGAGTCAGAGCTGAGGGAGGTCAGAGCTGAGGAGGTGAGATCAGAGGTCAGAGCTGAGGAGGTGAGATCGAGGTCAGAGGCTGAGGGAGGTCAGGCTGAGGAGGTGAGATCAGAGGTCAGAGTGAGGGGGAGTCCGGGGCTGAGGGAGGTGAGATCCAGGGGTCAGGAGCTGAGGAGAGTCAGAGCTGAGGAGGTGAGATCAGGAGTCAGAGCTGAGGAGGTGAGATCGAGAGTCAGGAAGCTGAGAGTGAGATCAGAGTCAGAGCTGAGAGTCAAGAGCTGGGAGGTGAGATCAGGAGTCAGAGGCTGAGAGTCCAGAGCTGAGGAGAGTCAGAGCTGAGGTGAGATCGAGAGTCAGAGCTGAGAGGTCAGAGCTGAGAGTGAGATCAGAAGTCAGGAGCTGAGGAGGTCAGTGAGGGAGAGTGAGATCAGGAATCAGAGCTGAGGAGGTGAGATCAGAGTCCAGAGCTGGGGTGAGTGAGATCAGAGGAGTCAGGCTGAGAGAGTCAGAGCTGAGGAGGTGAGATCAGAGAGTCAGGAAGCTGAGTCAGAGCTGAGGAGGTGAGATCAGGAGTCAGGCTGAGGAGAGTCCAGAGCGGGAGGTGAGATCAGAGTCAGGCTGAGAGTCAGGCTGAGGAGGTGAGATCAGAGTCAGAGCTGAGGAGGTCAGGCTGAGGAGAGTGAGATCAGAGAGTCAGAGCTGAGGAGGTGAGATCAGAAGTCAGAGCTGAGGAGGAGTGAGATTAGAGTCAGAGCGCTGAGACAGAGCTGAGGAGTGAGATCAAGAGTCAGGAGCTGAGTCAGAGCTGAGGAGAGGTCAGGCTGAGAGGTGAGATCAGAGGGGAGTCCAGGCCTGAGGAGGAGGTCAGAGCTGGGGAGAGTGAGATCCAGAGAGTCAGGAGCTGAGGAGGTGAGATCAGTGAGTCAGAGCTGAGGAGGGAGGTGAGATCAGGTCAGAGCTGAGAGTCAGGCTGAGGAGGTCAGGCTGAGAGTCAAGCTGAAGGTCAGGCTGAGAGGTGAGATCAGGGAGTCCAGAGCTGAGGAGGTCAGATCAGGGGTCAGAGCTGAGGAGAGTCAGAGCTGAGAGTCCAGAGCCAGGGAGGTGGAGCTGAGGTCAAAGCTGAGAGTCAGGAGCTGAGGAGGTGAGATCAGAGAGTCACTTGAGCTGAGGAGGAGTCCAGGTCAGAGTCAGAGCTGAGAGAGTCAGAGCTGAGAGTCAGGAGCTGAGAGAGTCAGGAGCCTGAGAGAGTCAGAGCTGAGGAGAGTGAGATCAGAGAGTCAGAGCTGAGGAGAGTCAGATCAGAGAGTCAGAGCTGAGGAGAGTCAGAGCTGAGAGTCAGAGCTGAGGAGAGTCAGAGCTGAGAGTCAGAGCAGAACGGAGAAGAAAAGACCACCAGCACTTACTGAAACCCAGAAACCTCAATCACACAGTGTCCAGCAGAGCCCAGGAGGAGATCAGGCTGAATGTACTTTAACTCTCCCTTCACATCCACAATATGCTCTTCTAGACTACATGCTGAAACATGGCTGTGAAGATTTGATTGTGTTGGTGCAGTAGTGAGGTCAGAGCCTCCAGCTCCTTCCTAGAGCATCATCATTCAGGAGAAAGAGCTTCATCCCCCTCTAGTCACTGGTCACTGCCTGATGGCTCTTTGCTCTGGTCTGATACACACTCTGCTTCAGGTCTCTACACTGTTGAGTAGGGCTGGTCGATATGGGCAGAAATTCATATCCTGATCTATCTTGGCTGAAAGGCAATATATGATATACAATGAAAAGTGGAAAAAAGTGAGGACACCCCATGAAATCCAACGTTTTACTGTTTAAACATTGGAATTGGTTGGCTGGATTTGGATGGTTTCTCATGTTCCTTAAGTCTCACACCCCCTCCATCTATGACTTAAAATCCTGAATTAAATGATGACAAAAAAATGAATAAAAAGATCATTTTCACAATATAATACCTGTTTCTGCTCCCTCTTTCAGCTCCTGCTCTCAACTCCATGTGAGAGCACAAATGGGAGCAGAGTTGAGGAGGAGCTGAGAGCAGGGGGCAGAACTGAAAGAGGGAGGAGAAAAAAGTACAATATTGTGAAAAGGTTTTCTTTTTAAAATTTTTTAAATCATTTAATTCAGAATTTTAACTCATAAATTTTATATTTATTGGATTTAATGTGATTTATGTCACGCTTTTCAAGATTTTGTTCTCACTTTGATACTGATTTGTAATTTAGTCAAGAGATATGACAAAAAAAAAAAAAAAAAATATATATATATATAGAGAGAGAGAGAGAGAGTAAATATGTCAGTTTTCATGTTATAAATTTTAAAACTTTATATCCACACTTGATAAATATATATTATTTATAAATCGATATATTTCCCAGGATTGTAATACAGCTGGTTAACAATGTCTATTTCCCGTCGAACAATACTGCCTCACACCCTTCTGTGCTGCACAGGACAACTACTACAGTCATTTTTCAGCCACACTAATTATGTCACATTTATTACAATGATGTCACACACACACGTAGCAACATCTAAGTAACATCTGCTATCGACTAACAAAAGCTAGAAAGCACCACTAATCCCTCTTAACCTATTGTTAACCCCAACTGGCCCTAACATTGTGATGTGCCAAAAATGGCCTGTTTGTCACGGCCCCCTTGTGCTTGTTCGCAGTGTTGTTATGGACTCTCTGATGGCGTAAGAGTGACAGCTTCATATAAGGATGGACACTTGGCACGACAGAACCAAAGGGAGGAGTTTTGCTTCATGCATTTTGATTCCATTGGTAAGAAGCCACTTCCCCTTAAAGCTGTGCACTAATGGGACAGAATATTCACATATGGTTTGGTTTGTGTTTAATCCTCTTTAATGTTGAACCCCACCCCTACCCCCACCCTCACCCCCACCCTCACCCGACAGATTCTTTTAAGGCTAACCGGAGTTGTAGCACAATATGACAGTGCTTCTGGTCACAAGACAAACCAGTCAGAAATTTGTGCGGATAACGAGTACCGGAGTAAGGATGGGATCTGCTGTGACAAGTGTCCACCAGGTAAGAGAGAGGCTGTGCATGATAGACAGACAGACAGAAAGAAAGAATCATCCCTTTCTTGGACACAGCCTCAGTGTTTGTAGGTGTCAACCAGCACAATAGGCAGACCTGATTGTGTTCTTCTTCCTTCTGAAGTCCACCACCATCTCCTTGGTTTTGGTCACATTAAGGAGCAGATGGTTCTTCGCACACCACAGCAGTGTCAGTCAGCCAGTTATTATTTTAACCGCTTCTTCCTGAATGGGGTCCAGTTAATCCAGAGCCCACGTAGAGTCAGGAATACCCCCTGGACAGACAGGACACACAGTCACACAATTTAGCATGGTCAATTCACCTACCATGTGGGAGTAAACCTGGGTACCTGGAGGAAACCTCCAGGATGGGGGAGAGTGCAGTTCCCTGAGGTGTTCCAGTGTTGCAGACCAGAAGATCAGACTGACTGGTTCCAAACTGCACATACTGGAGCCTACAAGACAGGACCCAGGTTATCATGGACTTTTATGGACTACATGCATTTTATCCATCTTCTCCCCAAGCATGAGAGGTTGGATGGTATTAAATGCACTCAAGAAGTCAAAGAAAGTGATTCTCACTGTTGTGTTGTTCTGGTCCAGATGGGAGTGTGACTTTTGTATTAGTTAGAGCATCATCCACACCAACCTGTTGATGAGCAAACTGCAGGGGGTCCAGTAAAGTCTTTCCAGAACCTTTGTGACCTTCTGGATGTGAGGGCTGCTGGTCTGAAATCATCGAGAGAAGATGACTTCTTTGGCACAGAAAGCAGACAGGATGTTTTTCACAGTATAGGCTCTTGCTCTAGCTTCAGAGACACTGAAGAATCCCACTCAGCTGAGTGGCACAGACTCAGCTGATGCCATCTTGCCCAGTTTTTACTTCTTTCTTCACCTGTTTGGTTGTCACCTCTAGAGGGGAATGAGGGTCTTTGGATATAGATGTGGAGCGTTAAATAGCTGTGAGAGGTGGTTATGTCATTTGATTTCTGTTTGGTACCCTTCTGTTTATTTGAATTGTTTTGATTTTTTTAGGTTAGTATGATATCGGAAGCAAATCTGTTGAAGCAAACATATAGTCAGTGTCACATTGAAATATCGAAATATTCTGTTACTGTCAGTTGCTAAGCAAGCAAAATATGAACTGATTTCCAAAGACATAGAGTAAAAGATTGCACATTTCTTTAATATTTTAAAGAATTCTTTTAATATTGTACTTAACAACAGCCTGCTTTCAGTTTTTGCTGGTATTCCCTGCTTAAAAAATGAAATGTTCCCTGTAGCCCCGAGTACAACAAAACCCCAAAGTAGGATTCATCCACCCCCGTGGTTAACAGTTGGAGGGTAAGAAATTCTGTAGGAAATGAAATTCTGCATGAAATTCAATATGAAATTCTGAAGCCTTTTTGTCTCCAAGCATACATCATCTTATTGTGGCCCAACTCAGCTTCATCAGCTCACAAGGCACGTTTCTCAGAATGAACGTGTTATGGAGCTGCTTTTAGGCAGCTTGTTTCTGTAACCAAAGTATTTCTAAAGCAATGCCTCACCTGTCCTTCCCTAAAGATGCTGAAAAACATGTTTCATCTTTAACTTTATGTCTTTTGGAGATCAGTTCCTCTTCTACTCATTTAATTTTTTTAAATATGAAAAAGTTTAAAAAAAAAATATGAAAATGCACCTACATTTTTATTGTCAAATTTAACGTGATGCCTCATTGTCTGCTTCTTGGTCCACAGGATTTAAAATGAAGAAGGAGTGTGCAGGAGAAGGTTTGAGGTCCACTTGTGAAAAATGCCGTGAGGGCACTTATCTAGATGTTACAAACTATTTCCGAAATTGCTTCAGATGCTTGGAATGCCAGAAACGTAATATCCCTTTACATACATTGATCCCTTATTCAGATCTATAGTATTTGAAGTCAAACAGACTAACACCCCCCCCCCCCCTTCCTTTCCATGTGTTCTAAAAGATGAACGGATGACATCACCATGTACACATGAGAGTAACACAGTGTGTGAATGTGAGAAGGGATACTACAAGAACTTCATAGATAAACATACATATTATTGTAAGCTCTGCAAGAAGTGTGGCCCTGGAGAGAGAGCGAGTAGAGAATGTAAGTATCTCTTTTTCTTTGTTACTGTCTGTCTCTCACTCACGGTCTTCCTGTCTCTCCCTCTCTTTCATTGAAAGGAAATCTTCGAATGACTCAATAAACTGAAGCTTTACGTGCAAGCTTAAGCACGTCACACACACTTACACATCTACGTTGGCACGCATATACAGTGCCTTGCAAAATGAGTCACTCTTTTTTACCTACCGTTGACTTTTTACCTGTTTTAATTTCATTACATTCTGTAAATGTTTTCATGATCATCTACACAAAATACTCTGAAATGGTGAAGTGAAGATGAGGGTTCTAAAAACATAGTGGTGGCAGGATCATGCTGTGGGGATGTTTTTCGGCAGCAGGGACTGGGAAACGGGAAGGTGCTGTTATACTGACAGCTGTTTTTTTTTTATTATATGAATGTTTATGACTGTAGCTTTGCACAGTACACTGTATTTTCATTGTAATCAGTCAGAGTGATGTTCCCATTGTTGCCCGTTTTGATCAGGTGCTGGAGAGAAGAACACTGAGTGTGAATGTAAAGATACCCATTATCGTGTGGAAAAAAATGTCTGTAACCAGTGCATAAAGTAAGTACTGCTGAGTGATTAGAGGCATTTATTTGATCATGTGGTAAAATAATAAATCAAAGCAGGACCGTCTCTATCAGGAAAAGGAAAGGAAACATTTAGTCAGTCCTTTCACTTTAGACTGTCCTCCCCTAATGTGAGCTAACTAGAGTATGGAAATGGTAGTAGTATAAAATGAGTGGCAATTCTAAATATTGTCTTCTTTTCCAGCTGCACAAAGGATTGCCCAGACAAGTGCCTCTCAACACCCATGCCTCCACAAGGTTTGACGCTAAACACTAGACTTCTTCTGAGGGGGTGGATTTTAGTATTCGTTTTTTTAACAAGTGTAGTGTTGATGCCATGAAATGTAAATTTTTGAAATCTGAAATTTTTGAAATTTTGGACAATATATGGTACATAAGAGTTTGCGAACCCTTCAGCATTTTCTATATTTCTGAATAAATTTGAGATAAATGTAGATTCACTTAAGTCCTAAGAGTATTACATATCTGAGAGTGCATATGAGTGTTTAGGATTATCAGATAATTTGAAAGTGAAATTAACATTAAAGATTATATCTGTTTCGCTGAAGAACAGGGATCTGTTAAACTGCAGTTTGTAGAATTCTATGATGGCCCAGCTGAAAAGAGTTTGGATTTAGAATCCTCACTCATACAGATCTTTTGGTTGAAATAAGAAGTGTTAAGTTTGGAGAAAGGGAAACACTGTAACATCTGGTGAGGAAGTGCTTGCCATCATTAAACAATGAATTCTCAGTTTTACCCCCAAATTCTAAAGGAAAATGTCAGGAGAGTTGAATCTCAACAGAATATGGGTCATACAGCAAGACAATGACCCTAAGCACAAAAGTCATTCTACTATGGTTAAAGTTAATGTTTTGGAATGGCCAATTCAAAGTTCTGACCTTAATCCAAAAGAAATGTTGTGGAAGGTCCTGAAGCAAGCAGTTCATAGGAAGAAAGCCACCAGAATAACAGAGTTGAAGTTGTTTTGTCATACAGAGGAATGGGCTAAAATTCCTCCCAGACGATGTGCAGGAAAAATCAAGTTACCAGAAACATTTAGTTGCAGTTATTGCTGCACAGGGGAGTCACACCAGATGCTGAAATCAAATGTTCACATACCTTTCACAGACATCTAATACAGGGTCATGTTCCTTAATAAAAGTTAAAGCTGTTTATTTTTTGACTAACTTAGCTTAGCCTCTTGTAGTCTGACCAATTTATGTTTTCCCTTTGAAGCTTACAGAACAATTAAGGTTCGTTTCTGTAACATTTACAGTGTAACAGTGATAATAAAGTAAATTTTTTATTTTCAGATTCTCCACCATTCATAGTTATCATCCTGGCTGTTCTCCTGGCTGTAGTTTCATCTGTGGTGCCTTTGATTATGGGAATCATGTGGGTCAGAAAGAAGAGAGACCTGCTCAGCCCAGAGTCATCAGACTCTGAGAAATACACGATCAAACAGGTACATGGTGGACAAAACTCTTACAAGTACAAGTACAAGACCATGTAACAAAAATAAACTAAAAGGAACATTAAGTTGTGTAAGATTCTAGAGGACATACTAGTAAAAAGTAATCAAGAAAGCATTTCAAAATCAATAACAAATATTATAAAAATAAAAAAAAACCACTCTGAAATATATACTGTGTCCATTAAGCTCCTTTTCTTACTGAAAGAAAGGAATATAGAGATTAAAATATGCATTATCTCTTAATCTAATTGCCAAATAATCATTGCTGATTCATTGAGAAGCCAAGTTTTAATTAATTAGGTTTTTAAATTGACTAATGGAGTTAATTCTATTGAGCCCTAATGTTAATAAATGTATGTGATGATATTGACATGTACAGTGTTCTTTATATTAACTGCTCACAGACCCCAGTCGTCACGGCAAAGACTGCTGAAAATGTTGTATCGCCCACCAACTGTGAGCAAAATGAGCAGGACCAGCTGCTACCAGACTGTGTACCCAAAGAGATCAGAAGTATGCGTGTGTCACTTGTTCACACTGTAGTTAACAGCAGTTAGCATTGTTGTCAATTTCTCTTACCTGCCCCCCTCTTCTCTCTCTCTTTTTCATTTTTTTCTCCCTCTAGCACATGAATTTATCTACTTTGCTCTGGAACTGGTCCCCGTCAATCGTTTTAAGGAACTGGCGCGATGGCTGAATGTTTCAGAGCAGGATATCGACAGAGCAGAGCGGGATAACCATGCCTTTGCAGATGCCCAGTATCAGATGCTGAAGGTTTGGACTGATAGTGCTCCTGGGGGAAGGAAAAACATTCTGCCACGCCCACTCCTGCAAGAGTTTGTAGACAGACTGAAAGACATGAAATTAAATGGTTGTGCGGAGAGCATTGAGATAAAGTACTGCAGTGAGTCCTAAACACTCAGACACGTCACAGTGCACATGAACTGTTCACTTGCACATATTTTAGGGAAGACTGGGGTTCAATTCCCAGTCTAGGCAACTATGCTGTGCTACACCAATAAGAGTCCTTGGGCAAGACTCTTAACACTACACTGGCCCACCTCTGTAATATGAGTAACCTTGTAAGTCGCTCTGGAAGCTTTAAATGTAAATATTTTAAAACCTCTATAATCCATCTGAAATCCTTAGTATTGGCTTAAAGAACAGGGGTTTAACTGAAAAATGCAGAGGATATTCAAAATGTTTCCATGCACAAGAAAGAGCTTTTATAAAATAAGGCATTATTTTTATACATATTAACTCTACAGTCACTAAAGTGAATGGAGATAAGTATTCAGAATCGTTGTGGACGCATTGTCAGCTAAACCACTCTTAGTGCAGCTGATGCAGTAAATTATGTACAGATTCACAGTGATTAAAACGAGAAGTGAGAACTCTTTCAACATTCACTGCTGGGATGAGTCATCTGCTAAAGCCACATGTCCAGAAATGTTGCAGTTGTGTTGCTGACAGTGAAGTTCACTTTTATACATTAGTTTAAATTTGAGAAAACTGTATATATTCAATGTTACAGAAATATATCCCTGTAAAATCACTGGACTGTTTTCATAACATAAATTGCTATATTAAGCACTAATAAACAAGATTTTTTTTTTGACAGCTGGTCTGTTGACTGTGTGTGTGTTCGGCCAAAAGCAAAATCAATCAGATTTTTAGTTAGACAATTCTCCCAACCTTCTGTAGACATCCTTGGTAAACATGGTGAGGTCATGATGTTAACCAGCTTGACACATGACAAATGTGTTGGGTATTTTCATAGGTACTTTACCTGAGTCTTCACAAACTCTTTAGTGGTCATCTATAACTTCCTATTTCATTAGAATATAAACACGAAGGAGAAATGCAGGCCAAACACCCGTAGTCATCCAACAGAGGAAACATCTCAGAATATACCAGTGAAATGTTGAAATGTCCTTCACACAGAGGATGGATGCAATAAAATATCATTTTCTCTTTTAACATCTTTAAATTCCTCAGGTTCCTTTAATTTTCACAGGTTCATGCATCACTTTGCCAGATTTGTACACCCTTGTTAATTATGTTTTGTTTATTTTCTAAGCAAACATAATTTGTCTAAATTAAATATGACATTTAGACAATAAATGATGTTTTAAAATGTGTTGAAATCTCTGTAAAAGATCTGTACTTGCTTACTTACATACATTTAGCAGGGAGTGAGGAGCGAAAGCAGGGTTTTTTTACGTGGATTAAAAAAACTCAAAACACCAAAGCAAACATAAATGAAGTACTAGCATAAACATGGAACTTGAGGACATAAAACAAAGCAAAAACCAACTAGGAAACAACAGCAGGTCTAAACATAAAGACATGAAACACATGACAACAGACACAGGGAGACTGGAGGGTCTATATCAGGGGTGGATAATGGGGGCCAGAGTCCAGCACAGTTTGCTGATTTCCCTGCTTTTTCAGACCTACAAACACAATCTAACAGGCAAGTGGATTCAGGTGTGAACCAGAAAGGCACAAAACTGAGCAGGAATCCAGCCATCCAGGACCACAACTGCTCATCCCTGGTCTACATATATTCAGAGATAGACTAGGCTTACCTAGACCTGAAAATGAGAGGGCAGGGCTACAAAAGAGGCACAAATGAGAACACTAGTGACAATGCAGGCCAAAGACAGAGACAAGAAGATAAACACAACAAGGCCACATGCCAAGAAGCACATGGGAAAACAAAATAACTCAAGGGAACCAGAGGGTAAATAAGGCTTCCAATGGCCTTTCCAATAGCATAAGCAAAGTCATAGAACAGTGGTTCTCAATCCTGGTCCTGGAGGACCACAGCCCTGCTTGTTTTCGAGTTTTTCTGCCAGAATACACCCAGTTCATCGTCTTAAAAAACATGTTTGATAAGAAGTTCAGTTCCCTGAACTACCTGGACCTGCAGAACATGACTGAAATACCCTTGAGCATAAGCTGTAGTGTGGTAGCAGAGCTTTAAGCCCTTAGACAGAGCTCTTCTGCACTGCTTCACAGGTGTGTCTGAATCAGTGTAATATTTGGGGTATTTGTCTAGTAAAGAGCAGGCGCAGTACAGAACGAGGCTTCCTCTGTTACTTGACAGCTCAGCCTGATGTTCATAATGGTGTAATGACTATACGCGTGTGTGCGTGTGTGGTTTAGTAAATGTGTTTAAATATTATTACTGGTATGTTGCTGTTCTGCATTCCTCATCAGGTGCATTAATACTGCTTTTATTTTTCTCACACTTCTGGGTCTGCTTCATCTTCCTGATCTCCTACCTTCACACAGCTCTACGAGTCTCTCACCAGCCTCGCTTAATCACCATGTCTCTGTCTGTCTGTCTGTCTGTCTGTCTGTCTGTCTGTCTATCTATCTATCTATCTATCTATCTATCTATCTATCTATCTATCTATCTATCTATCTATCTGTTCTTTCTTGTTTCCTCTTTCTTATTTGTTCTTCACTTCTCTTTTCTTTGTTAATGGAATTTTCTTTCACTCTCTGCATGTCCACTCACAGCACTGTTGTCAGTTGTCACTGATTGTAGATGTCTGGTACTGCCCTAACTCGGGCAGTAATCAGACCGTATCAGACAATGTTCATTGGTTTTATATCACTGCACAGATCTTCTGCTGTTTCTCCTATGCACTTCCATCTCACACCTTATGGTGTCTGAATATGTGTCCGATCGTGGGCTCATTGATTTCAGTGATCAGTTCTTGTTATAATGTTTATGGATTCACACCACCACCACTTAAAAGAAAAGAAGACTGGCAAGAATGGGTATCTGTCAATCAACATGGACCAATAAGATGAAACCTCTTTGAAGCACACGCCTTAACTGTGATGAACGCAAGTGCAGAAAGAATCCAGTTTCTCTTGCTAGACCAGTTAATGGAGAGAGGGCTGAGGACAAATCACACACAGACACACACACACACACATATATACACACACTGGCCGAGAAACAGTGTCATCAAGCCATACTGGAGCACTGGACAAAGAGCTGGCAGACACTATGGATGGCTAGCTGACGACGATGGATGCAGTTAAAAGCAGGTAATCTAGAGTTGAATCTTCAGCTCAAGACCTCTCTGACAGGAAAGTGTGAGTGTGAGGGCAACCGTTTTCTCCTTCTGTATAATGTAGTAGTACTGTTCTGACAACGAAGCTGTGTGTAAGACAGAGAAACAAAGAGAATTTCCATCTTCTATCAAGAAATAGTAACTACTGACAGAGTGCTCTCTTAAGTGCAGCTGGTGTTTTGATGGGGAGTGATGTCAGCCGTGGGAGGGTTGTGGTGTCTTTTCTGTATGTGTAGGTCAGAGAGTGTGTGAATGTGGTTGGTGAATCATACATTTATAATTCATGTAATTTACTGAATATGTTAATGTGCAGTAAAATCAATCTGTCTGTACTTTCAAATTTGATCCTCTCTTTCTTTCCTTCTTTCAGGCAGGGCCGAGTGTAACATATGATATACTGGCTCTGCCGCTTTAGTGGACTATGCCAGAATTGTAATGTGGAACTGTTGTTGGGTTTTACTGGCTGTTGTATTAAATCCCCTGCCTTCAATTCAAGTTCCTCTGAAACCTCCCTTCCCAAAATACTGTCACCTGAGAGCTTAATGCTAATGTTTACAATGCATGTGCACTTCCTCTCCCAGAGCTTTAATCTGTCATAACCCAATCTGATCTGACTTTTCTTGGCTCCAGCCAGTTTAGGGTATCAAACCCACAACCTCCTGTCACAAGGTTGGTTTCCGTAACTACCAGGCCACTGCTAATCATCTTGTTCTCTTTTATATCACTCAACCTGATCTGACCTTTTCTGACTTGCTCTGACTTTCCATGGATTCTGCCAGTTTAGGGAATTAAACCCACAACCTTCTAGTCACAAGGCTGGTTCCTTTACCACAGACCACAAGCCATGACTGCTCGAACTGCATTGGACTATGTTAGAGTTGCACTTCACCTGTTGTAGAGTTTATTGGCTCTTGTATTAAATCCCCTGCCTTCACCTCAAGTTCCTCTGAAACGTCAGCTCTTTTCAATGTTCCCTTCCTAAAATGCTGTCACCTGAGAGCTTAATGCCATTAGTCGGTAATGTTTACAGTGCCTGCACACATCCACTCCCAGAATCAGAGCTTCACTGCCTTTCTGGTAATCTTGCTTTCTTTGACATAACCTGATCTCACCTTTTGTGATTTAGTCTGATCTGCCTTACCTCCACAGCCTCTTCTCACAAGAGTTAAACAGTGAGAAAACAGTGGTGTCACACCCCTCGACAAAGTACACTTAATGCTCAAAGGATGGATGGAGAGATGGAGAAACAGAGAGAAGCAGACAAAGAGAGGGACAGTGATGCTGTGGATGGGTCCTCAGCACAACCTGCAGAGGCACAAATCAGCCACCGGAGGGCAGCAGAAAAACAGAGATACAATACTCTGGGTTATCAGGTACAGGCCTGCCACACAGCCTCAGGGTTCACACTTCCACCACTGCAGCCTGTCAGTTGATCTAGTTTAAAGCTGGCAAATGATGCATTTGTTCAGTCTGCATGCAGGTCGAGCATGTTCATGTGGACAGAGCAGTAAACACACACTGGAAAGCTCTTTTGATACTTAATCTGGGATTTAGTTCAGTTAGAAACGAGTGGGTTTTTTGTAGTTGGTCTGATAGTGCGACAGTCTGTAACTAGCCACGTTTTCAAGCCTAGGCTGCAGCTGGGGCAGGTTGCATTTTTAGGCCACTGCATTACAGAGGGGCTGACCCTCAATGACCGTACATGTATACAAAGGTCCTTATTATACAGCTAGCCAATGCGGTCTGTGCTCTGAGTGATTTGGAGGTTGTAAGTGGTGTGTCCTTCGCTGCCCGCAGTAAAACACATGCAGAGAAAAGCATATTAAAACAACATAAATGATAAATGCACGAGGAAACTTTCTGGTGACCAATCAGCCTAATTAGACTGCTCCAGACTGATCAATGGGTGTGACAAATAAGTCACTAAGAAGGACACTTCATAGGACAGTCCCACTGAGGACATGAATCTGATTTTTTATCTGGACATTTCCAAACATTTGGTCCACTTGTTTTTATGACTGATTTACATTATTTCCTTGCTGTTCTCAAATCCTTTATTTATTTATTGTTGCTGTATTATTTAAAGTCCTTCCTCTTTCTTGTTTAAATGAAACTAGAGTAAAATTTACACTGTACATTTCAGACAATTTACAATTTACCAATTCTGACCACATTTCTGAAGTTCTAATAAACTGAATTCAGCATACAAAACATAATAGTGAAAAAATACAAAACTCATTCATTCATTCATTCATTTTCCAAACCGCTTATTCCTGAATAGGGTCACGGGTGAGCCGGTGCCCAGCCGGCAACTCTGAGCGCAAGGGCGGGAAACAACCCTAGACAGGGCGCTAATCCATCGTAGGGCACACACATGCACACACATCCACACACTAAGGGCCACTTTAGAGTCAACAAAACTAAATATAAATATACCACAAAGCAAAAACATACAAATGCGTATGTAGGTGTTGTGTCCATTTTTAGCTTTCTCCATGGTTTGAACCCTGTAGCTGCTCTGTACACTGTGTCAATTATTCTGGAGCTCCATCCAGTGCCTTTGGGATGATTTATAGCAGTGTGTTCCAAAATGAATCACCTAAAAACAATACCTAACCTCACTGATACCTAACTCTGTTCTGACTGAATAAACTGTTGAATTGTCTGATATTTGATTTTTGTTTGTAAATGTTCAGAAGAAGAAGCAGAGGCAGGCTGTCGACTTTTCTACAGTGAGTAAGGGAACATCTGGCAACACTAAATCCAGGGGACCACTGATGCAGGTGCTTTTTAGTCAGAGCTCATCTGAAAAGACTTATACTCAGGAGGTATTAGACCATCCTGTGTTCTCCTCCTGATCTAGCATGTTTTATTAGGATTTAATTCAGAGTTAATTCATGTTAACTTACATAGTGACTCTCTGTTCACATTTTATTATTATGAAATTATTCAAGAAAATTCCTTGATTCCTGCAGGGTTTTTTCTTAATTTTTATTCTTAATTACATTTCATTATTTTCTATTTTCTTCTTTCTCTAGTGTATATGTGAAAATCAGACAGAAATCTTATATGGTATGATACTATAAACAAACAATGAAAATCATAAGCTCATATAATATTCATAGATACAGTTATATAATATTTATATATCCAGTCTGCAAATCTCTGAAAATGGCTCAGAAATCAGATTTCACACTCATTTCTAACACTCTCTCTCTCTCTCTCTAAGGAGAAAGGAGTTGCTGCAGGAGGTCAGGAGCATGTGGAGATGCTGAAACAGATTCTGGAGTCGTTCCCTTTGCCTGCTGAACTCAGGTGGAGGTGGGGAGAGGAAGACAAAGCTGATGTCCTGGAGAAGAGCTGGATGGACATAGTGACCTCTCATGAGGTAGAGAGAGAGAGAGAGAGAGAGAGAGAGAGAGAGAGAGAGAGAGAGAGAGATGTGGGGGGGAACAGAAAGTGAAAGGGTAAGGAAAAGAGAGAAGTTAAGCTAAATATAAAAAAGGATCAATCAGGAAATGAAATGTCACAGACTGTTCTGGATTAGAGCTAAATGAATAAATGTACATTTTAAATGTGATTGTGAAGGAGGCAGAATGCAGCACAGGAGAAATCTTGTTTTATTAATAATTAATGAAAGAATCATTTTCAATTGTTTCACCTTTCAGTAAATAATTGTTGAACATAGTGTAAATATGATGTAACTGGCTAATCAATTGTGCTCGTTTGATTAAATAAATCAGTTCAATATTTCTATCTCTGCCTAGTCAATGACTAAAACTCAGAAGCACCAGCAGGAGGCGCTGTGGGAACTCCTTCACACTGAGCTTATTTACATCAATAAACTTACCATCATCACTGAGGTGAGGTCTTCAGAGCTGAACCCTGACTGTCACCATTAATGAGCACATGTATTTACATAGATAATAATGAGGTATATATTTTTATTTTACTGGGTAAAATCTAGTAAATAATCAATTTTTAATGGGCACTTTCCACCGTTATGTAAACAGGTAATAATTAGGTATATATTATTATTTTACTGGACAAAATCCAGAGACCACCTTTCCTTCAATTTCCCTTTATTTTGTTACCGTTTCTGGGGCTTTGGGAGAATGTACATCAGATTATAGAGTTTCCAAAACTGGAGCTTTGAATAACTAACCGTTGTTATCTTTTACAGCTTGTTCTGGCTGCCCTGGAATATGTTCATCAGCAGGGATTCCTCCTTGAGGTCTGTAAATTACACACACCCAATCAAATATATCCTTCTGCTTATACATACTCCAGATCAGATATGTCCATCCGCTCATAAACACACCAGATCAGATATGTCCATCCGATCATAAACACACCAGATCAGATATGTCCATCAGCTCATATATGTATATATGCATATTAAAATCTTCTGAAAAGGCAGTGGCTTGATAATAAATAAATATGAAAATATTGGACCTTGTAGTTTTTTTCACCAAAAAATATTTAAATTAAATTGCACAGCTTAATTTGTAGTGGTTAACCATATTGGTTCACAGTGGTCAGTGGTGAGTTATGGTGTTTGTTGGCCATGACCTCCGTTGGTGCTCTGTAGTCCATTTTGATGGAATGAGCCTTGCACTGAATGTGCTCCTGTGTCTTATCACCGTTTGGTATGGTGGGTGATGAGATGGCGGCCTTAAGGATCACTGGTTAATCTTCAGCTCAGGGACATCCTATACTCTGAACTGGAAAGATGTTTATAAGGCATAAATGTGCAGTGGAGCCCTGTGTGTACCGTACTCTGTGCCCCTGCATGCTAAATGTACTGTGAAGAGCAGCCCAGTTTGGGCAAAGTTTCGAGTTTGCTACATCAGTGCAGTTGGCATTTAATATAATGAGTTCTTCACAAGGAGTGTCTTTCCATTGTAAGGTTGCTTCTTTCCGTTCATTTTCAATAGAATATTCAGTACATCTGTCTGAACACACACCAGTGGAAACAGACAATGCATGTTTCTGCTGACAGGATGGAAAACAGAGCATGGCTGTGTGGAGGTGGGTGAGAGCAGCCCAGTCTGAGATGGTGGCCTTCACTCATCTCTCTCTTTCATTCTTTCTTTCTGTCTATTTTTCGCTTTTTCTTCTAGGTCACCTCAGCCCATCTCTTCTCAAATCTTCCCTCCATCCTCGATGCTCATAAGCTCTTCTGGGAAGACGTGATGTATCCCATGTTGAAGAATGTCCGTCTGACTGGACAACCTTTTGACCCTTTAAAGCTTGAGCCAGGATGTTTGCAGGTATCTGATGAGTGACGTCACTTCACAGAATCAGTCATGCAAACGTGTTCATAAGTATCTCTTACCATCTTCACCCTCTGATCATTTGATATTTTATCACAGTTTGAAAGGCGATTCTCTGCATATTTGGATTATTGCTGGGAGGAAGAGAAAAACGTGGAATTCACACGCAGACTGCTGGAAACAAACCTGCACTTCCAGGCTTTTCTCATGGTACCATATTTGAAATTGGACATACTGCGTTAACCTACAGGGGTTGGACAATGAAACTGAAACACCTGGTTTTAGACCACAATCGTTTATTAGCATGGTGTACTAGGGCCTCCTTTTGCGGCCAATACAGCGTCAATTCTTCTTGGGAATGACATTTTTTGGATACAATCCAGGTTAGCACTCGAACATCCCTTTCAGACAGCTTCCTCTTGCGTCCACAGTTAATCCTGTTGGATGTGGTTTGTCCTTCTTGGTGGTGCTGACATTACCCTGGATACTGTGGCTCTTGATACATCACAAAGACTTGCTGTCTTGGTCACAGATGTGCAGCCAACAATTTGTCCTCTTTTGAACTCTGATATGTCACCCATAATGTTGTGTTCATTGCAATATTTTGAGCAAAACTGTGCTCTTACCTGCTAATTGAACCTTCACACTCTGCTCTTACTGGTGCAATGTGCAATTAATGAAGATTGGCCACCAGGCTGCTCCAATTTAGCCACGAATCTTCCCACACTAAAATGACAGGTGTTTCAGTTTCATTGTCCAACCCCTGTACAATCCATGTTTCAAACTGTATTAGGCCAGACTTCAGTAGCACATAACAGATTGTACTGTTAATTCCATACAATTGAATAATTTTACTGTACTATTATAAAGCCAGGGTGTGGAAAAGCTGTTATAGAAGCAGCAAATTCAAGGAGTCTCTTTTATATAGTAAAGCTACAAAAGACAATTCTTAAAACCAGTGGTTTAAAATAAGTGATGGGCCTGAACTGCTTCTGCCCACACTGTCCACTACTACACACAACATGAACACACAACAGTTGCATTAAGACCATGTTTCATCAGGGTAAATTGTGTGCATTGGTTTTTATTTTTCCATTATGTGTCCAGTGGGTGGAGACTCGTCCACAGTGTGTGCGAATGCGAATTGGTGATATGCAGGCGAAGCCACACCAGAGGATCACAAAGTACCCCCTGCTTTTGAAAGCCATTCTGAAGACCACACAAGACCGCCAAACGCAGCATGCACTCCACCACATGGTGAGGCACTTTTCAGAACTGCCCTTAATAAAGAAACAGATGCACTGTCAATCATGTGCATGTTTTTTTTTTTCTTTCTTTAGCTGATCAGTGTTGGAACATTTCTGGACAGCATCAACGACTACCTGCAATTTAAGAATGATGAATTGGCTCTGTCTGCCCTTTCCCAAAGAATAGAAGGATATGAGATGCAGGGGATGAATGAGGAGATAAATAGGGTAAATACATTACATTACTTTTATGCAAATGGAGACAAGTCCAATGCAGGGATGGTTAAATATTGAAAATTAATGTATTTTTTAACCTCTCAGTTCATACAAGAGTCCTGTCGCTTTGATCTGACAAGCCCTATCCGGGGAATGGGACCCACAGGCATACGCAAGCTGCTCCTGGAAGGGACCCTGAAGGTTAGAGGCAGGAAAGACAGCAAGGTGAGAGAACAGTTGTTTACAGTAGCTCTCACATACACGTAGCTCTATAACTTAGATTTTGCTGTCTTGTGTAGCTGGAGGTTGTGGCCCTTCTTTTCACTGATGTTCTACTGCTGACCAAAAGCCAGAAGAAATCAGACAAGCACAAGGTAGTGCACCCCCCGCTGTCCCTGGAGAGAACATGCTGTGCTGAGCTCAAGGATGGCTGTGAGTTTTGTACATGTACATTCTACATGTAGACTTTTCAAGTAATCAAAACATTCAGAGGCACCTAATTATTACAGCTGTTTTGTGTTTTGGGTTAAATTGTTAGTGCACACTCACCCACTAAACAAGTCTATAGCCTAATTAGATGGTGTGGCTTCTGAAGGGTAATGCACTCAGACAGCAGCGATACGTCTGACTTGATAATCTGGTTCGAGAAAGGGCATTTGAATTACAGAAAGACACACCCAGGGTGTGCTCCAGTATTTATACCCATCAGCAATTCTCTTTATTAGTGTTGGCAGAAGATACATACTGTCTTTTTGGAATTTCATGCCTCACTTTCTTGTAAAAATATTTAATTCACAGTTTAAAGGGCAACATCAGTGTATGTAACAATATTGGTGCAGTAAGTTGCCGTTTGTAGAACAAGCAATTTCCGCTGTGCGGTATCAGCCTCCTAATGTAGTATTGAATTTTTGGGTGTGTTTAATTTAATTTGCAGTGGTGCTTGAATGTTTGTGAGTCCTTTAGAATGTGTTATATTTCTGCATAAATTTGACCTAAAACTTCATCAGTTTCAGTAAACAAAAAAAATCAAACAAAGAGCCCAAAATAATGCACTTGATAATTTAATTTTTGAGGACAATGATTCATTATTACATATCTGTGAGTGGCAAAACTATGTGAATGTTTGCTTTCAGCATCTGGTATTACAACTTTGTGCAGCAAGAAATGCATCTAAATGTTTCTGGTCGTTGTGGTGCTGCTTAACCCATGTTTTCTTGAGATTCAGCTCACAGACAGATGTCCTGACATTTTCCTTTAGAATTTGCTTTTATAACTTCAAATTCATTGTTCCATCAATGATTGCAAGCCATTCTGGTCCAAACTGAGTGAAACACGCCCAGACTATGATACTGCCACCACCATGTTTCACAAATGGATTAAAGCTTTTATGCTCTAATGCAGTATTTTCTATTTTCCAAATATAACACTTCTCATTTAAAGCAAAAAAATTTATTTTGGTCTCATGCATCCACAAAACTTTTTTCCAATAGCCTTAGAGCTTGTCCATGTGATCTTTCCTAAACTGTTAATGCTGGACTTAACAATTAGCCAATGCGAGAAAGGCCTTTGCTCAGAAGTTACCTTGGGCAACTTTGTGACTTTGTGGACTATTACATGCCTTGCTCTGTATGCGATGGAGGGGAGATGAATTATGGTTTTGAAGTTCCTCCATTTATACACAATCTGTTTATTTATGGACAGGTTGAGTCCAAACTCTTTAGAGATGGTAACCTTCTCCAGTCTGATTAGCATCATCAAAGCTTCTTCTGAACTCTTCAAAAATCAGACGTTGAGTTCTCACACCTCATTATTTCATTGGTTGAAAACACCTGACTCTAATTTTACCTTTAAAGTGTCTTATAAATCTATAAATCTTTCACATACTTTTACCTTTCAATGTAATATTGGAAAATTTGGTTCTCCTTTTAGGACATATGTGAACTTCTGATGATGTATTTGGTAAAATGTATGCAGAATTCAGAGAGTTCACAAACCTTCAAACACCATTGTATGAAATTCTTTAATAGCTCTATTATGCAGAAATTCATTTCACACAGCAAAACTGAATGACTTCACTCTCTGTAGGCACTGGTTATTCAGTGACAATTCTTTGGATTACTCCCATGATTTGCATGTGAGTGGAACTTTCTTTGGGGTGAATTCCATCTTGCAGAACTGAATATGTGGTTCATTTGGATGCAACTGAAAGCAAGACCAGTTATCTTCTCTTTGATGGTATGACATAACATATGAGTCAGAGTGTTCTTATGTGGCATGATAACCAACCCACAGACCTACCATTGTGAGTGTCTCCAAAGTAATGACACTTTGCTTTGACAGTGATCACTTTTCATGATCACAAGTCATGATTGCTAGTTTTGTAGTTAAAACAATATTTTGCAGAAGGTCTCTACAACCTTCTCTACTACCCTTCTTCCCACTGTGATGCTCTCCTCGGGATCCTTGCAGTGCTACACTGTATACTACATTGCTGAGCATATGGCATGCATGCATGAACCTTCACCACTACTCTGAGCTTGTGTCCTACATCCCCATCACATTCTCATATATGCTGGATTGCACTTATATCAGCCATCATTATCTCACTCTCATGATTATTCATTTCTGCTCTGGTATGTTGTTTGTGTGCTATCCGGTGACAACCAGAGGTGGATGGGGTCCCATTTTACGTCTTGGTTGCTCTCAAGTTTTCTTCCTCCCAACTTGAGGGAGTTTTTCATTGCCACTGCCACCTGTCACCTACGGTTTGCTCAAAAGAGGCTTAGACCCAGATCTTTGGAAAGCTGCTTTGTTGCAGGTTTGGTTGAATTGAAGGTTTGGGCAATCAAGTAAAATGCTGGCTTGTCGAAAGTGGCAGGTTGAATTAGATCACATCAGAAAGTGAAGGCACTTATGCACAAGGAGAACTAAGGGAAAATACTAGGGTCTGTAGGTGTTTGTGGTTGTTTAGCTTCCACAACTCAAAACTCTCTTTTCCTATGAATCAGGTTGCATGTTTTGATGCAAAGCTTTGAAATAGAAATTTTGCATCTGCACCAATTTTGCACTCTGTGTTCTGAATTAACTGAAGAACAGTGTATTCACTTTCATATTTTGTTGTGCTGCAGTGGCACAATCTAAAAACTTACAGAAGGTCAACCATCACTGCAACACTCCACCATTCTTGGCTTTATTAGTTCAGTCTTGGTTTCATCAGACCAGAGTCTTGTTTCCCACAGTCTGAGAGTCATTTAGGTGCTTTTGGCAAACTCCAGGTAGGCTTTCATCTATCTTTCACTGAGGAGAGGCTTCTGTCTGAACACACGTCCAAAAAGCCCTGATTGATGGAGTACTGCAGTGATGGTTGACCTTCTAGATGTTTCTCCCATCTCCTGGACACAGGATATTTGGAACTCAGCCACAGTGATAATTGGGTCTTGGTCACCTCTTCTAACAAGGCCCTTCTCCCCTGATTGCTTAGTTTGGTGGGGTGGCCAGCTCTCAGAAGACTGCTGGTTGTTACAATTTGCTTCCACACAATCCTGTCTCTGAGCTCTACAGGCTGTTCTTTCCTCCTTGTGGCTTGGTTTTTGCTCTGATAAACATTATCTGTAAGACTTTATATAGACAGATGTGCCTTTCCAAATCACATCCAATCAACTGAAATCTCTTAAAATTCTATTGTTGTGTTCTTATTATGGGGTATTGAGTGCAAATAGTTATTATTTATGGACAGCAGTGTAGTACACATAGGTACAGCTTGTTATTGATCTTTACTGATACCTCTCTCTCTCTCTCTCTCTCTCTCTCTCTCTCTCTCTCTCACACACACACACACACACACACACACACACACACACACACACACACACACACACACACACAGACACTTTTGTGTTGGTAGAGGTGAGTGACCTTGGTTGTCCAGTCAGTGTGTACAGTGTCTCTGCCCCCAGTCCAGAAAGCTGCACAGCGTGGGTCTCCACTATTCACCAAGCTCAGGTTGGTCTGTTGCCAATCCCTCAATGAGTGACTGTCTTGCTGCACACACACACACACACACTCACACACACACACACACACACACACATGCACATAGCTTGTGTAGTCCTCATAGAGAATTACTGACAGTAGACTCTCTGAAGGGGCTGAACATGATCCTCAATATACATAACATACATACAACATACATAAAGCCCTCCAACATTAGCTGTGCATGAGTGGGACTGTGTCTGAAATGATGGTGCCCCCCATCCAATACATTTGGGACGAGTTATGAAATTGAGGATGAGGCGGGGTGATGATCGTTCAATATCCTGTCCTCACTTACACTCTTGTTGATGAATGCAATCAAATCATCACAGAAATGTTCCAAAATTCCAGTAGAAAGCCCTTCCTGGACAATAGAGAGAGTTATTCCAGCAAAAGCTCGATAACTTATTTTAATATCCTTTATTTTGGAAGAAACCATGAAACAGTGAGCAGGTGTTTCAAAACTGATAGTGAATGTTCTAAACAAGCACAATTCAAACCCAGTTAGAAATGGCCATGTTTCTGTTATCCATTTCAGCAGAACGCTGACAGATTGGGCATGGGCTAAGGTCACAATCAGTCCTAAAATCAAGCATTCAGTGTTTGTGTATATCAGACCCAGAGGTGTTATGTAACATTTGTTTTCAGACTTTATACTGGCTTTATAACCACAGACATGTATTGCTCTTGCTGGCTTACAGGAAGCACTGGATAACTTAAGAAGAATCCAGCAAAGCAAACTGAAGGAGTCAAGTGATCCGACTGAACTGATTGAATTTGATGAGTCAGAAATGCTTCAATCTCTCAGCATGCCGGGTAATGAGAACAAAGAGGAAGAACCAGAGGAGCAAACAGAATTTACTGGTACTGTGCCTCAGGTTCCAGCTGATCAACAGATTACAGTCGACCAGATACAGAGCGAAGAAAATCCACACGTACAAGATGAGGTGCAAATATCCCATATTCCCAAAGTAAAAAGTTCTGCAAGCAAGCAAATTCAAAACACAGACAAAATGTCCGCTGATGAAACAACACCTGAATCTGGAGGAATGGAAAATAGCAAATGTGATCATCAGGAGCAGAGTGATATTTTATGTGGTGTAAATGAAAGACGAATCACTTGGAGCCACAAACCCACAAACTACAATGGCATTTCACAAGGAGACTCTGAGACCAACAAGTCAAATACTCCACATCCTTCGTTAAATAGTGGATTAATAGAAAAGACTGCATGTAGCCAATCACCATCCACGAAGGATCTACTGCCAAGTGGATATATACCTGCAGAACATGAAACCAACCAACCACAGAACAGAACAAAGCAACAAAATTCCAATAATCCATCCCAGGATGGATCAAGTGAAGGAGATGAGGTTCACACAGATATGTGGAACTTCTCCAGGAAATTAAATTCACCAAGGTTACGAAAGAAACGTCTGATGAATTCACAGTCCTTTGTTCCAGTCCAGGGTTCCAGGAGAATGTCAAATGGCACAGAATCATCAAAGATGATACCCAACAGGAATTTCACCTCAAATTCAGATTCTGACAGGAACAGTAGCGTTCCCAGGCCTTCGGATTTCTTTTCCAAACCCCAGGATTCCCACCGGGTGCTTAAACTGGGCTGCATAAAACGGAACCAAGGTGCATTCTGGAATATGCCTTCATCTGACCTGCAGACACTCTCTGAGCCAGAGCTGCCCAAAGAATCTCCTCAGAACTCTTTTTCTAGAAAGAAAAGTCAGAGGAGAGCCTCTATACCTGACTCGATCTACTCTAACTGCCAAAGCTTACCACAGAATATTCCCACTAGGCTCGGTCCCTCACCTCCACCAGGGCTAGACCCCCAGCTACACTCTCCCCTCCAAGACCTCCTGATGAGGGCCAAAGAGCGTGAGCGTGAGCGTGAGCGTGAGCGAGAACGTGGAGTAATGAAAAAAGTGGGAAAGCCACTAGAGAAGAATACAAATTCTCTTCAGAACCTTATCTCTGTCTCTAAAACCCCATTGCCAGCACCCAGTGAAGGTGAACAAGAAAAAGAAGAACAAGAGTTTCTCAGACCACACCGAGAAAGGGAGAGCAGTGTGGATGGGCCTGAGGCTATGTGGAGAATCAGGTTAGTTTGCATATACAGTAAATCCCAAAAGTATTTACAGTGCATCACTTTTTATACTTTTTGTTATGTTTAAGCCTTATTCAAAAATGGATTCAATTCATTTTCCCCCTCATAATTCTACACACAATACCCCATGATGATAAAGTGAGAAAAGGACATGTATTAAAAAATAAAACACAAAACTAATATTTACAAAGTATTCACAGCCTTTGCTCAATATTTTGTTGAAGTGCTTTTGGCAGCAATTACAGCCTCAAGTTTTTTAAATATGAATCTATAAGCTGGGCACACCTGTTTTTGGGACGTTTCTCTCATTCTTCTTTGCAGAACCTCTCAAGCTCCATTAGACTGGATGGGGAGCATCAGTGCACAGCCATTTTTAAATATTTCCAGAAATGTTCATTTGGTTCAAGTCTGGGGTCTGGCTTGGCCAGTCAAGGGCATTCACAGAGTTGTCCCAAAAACCTTTAGGTGCCTTTTCATGTCTGCTGTCATGTGCATTCCTTGTGGTTCCAAACTTCTTTCATGTATGGATGATGGAGGCCACTGTACTCATTGGGACCTTCAATGCAGCAGAATTTTTTCTGTACTCTTCACCAAATCTGTGTCTCAATACAATTCTGTCTACAGACAATCGCTTAGACTTCTTGGCTTGGTATGTGCTCTAGCATGCACTATATACTATGGGATTTTATATAAACAGGTGGGTATCTTTCCGCTTATCCTGGGTCGTGGGTCCAGGTTGCAGCCTATGAAAAAAGGGGCCGAGACCTATTTCTCCCCAGCCACCTCTTCCAGCTCTTCTGGGGGGATTCCAAGGTATAATCTCTCCAGCATGTCCTGGGTCTTCCCCAGGATGTCCTCCCAATCAGACATGCCTGGAACACCTCACAAGGGAGGTGACAAGAGGCAATCAAACCAGATGCACAAATGACCTTAGCGGACTTCTCTCGACATGGAGAACTAGTGGCTGTACTCCTCACCCTGTTCCTAAGGGACAGTCCAGCAACCCTGCAGAAAAAGCCATAGCTCTTCACAAAATCCCAAGGTACTTGATCTCCACCACCTGGTACTCATTCCCAACCCAGAGAGGGCATTCCACCCTTTTCCAACTGAGTACCATTGTCTCAGGTTTTGTGGTATTGATTCTCAATGCAGCTGCTTCACACTTGGTTCCAAACTGATCCAGTGAGAGCTGGAGGGCCAGGCTTGATGAAGTATCCTGAGGCTACTGAATCTGACACCTTCCGTCATTTGGCTACACTAAAAAATTCTGTCCATAAATATTATGAACAGAATCGGTGACAAAGCCTTCCTGTCCCCCTTCTTAAAAACAGAAACCACCACCCCTGTCTGCCAACGCAGAGGTACCACTCCAATGTCCACACAATGACAAAGAAGTGTCAACCATAATTTCACCATACTCCTCCCACAACCAAGGTCTTGCCTCAGCAACAACAGAAGCCACAGCCCACTTGGCCCTTCAATACTTATTAGCTGCCTCCAGAATCCACAAGCCAACCAAGCTCAACAGGACTCTTTCTTCAGCTTGACAAACTCCCTTACCTAGGGTGTCCACCATTGGTTTTGGGGATTGTCACCATGACAGGCACCAACAGCTCTGACATGGTCCATTCATACTCAATGTCCCCCAGCTTTGGGAGTTGAAGACCTTCCTGACAGGTTCCTCTGCTAGCCATTCCCAACAGACCCTCGTCACATTTTGAGGTCTGCCAACTCTGTCCGGCATCTTCGCCTGCCGCCTGATCCAACTCACCACAAGGTGATAATCAGTTCACTGCTCAGTTCCTCTCTTCATCTGAGTGTCCAAAACACATGGCTGCAGTTCTGATGATACAACTGTAAAGTCGATCATCAAACTGCAGCCTAGGGTATCCTAATGCCAAGTTAATTTATGGACCCCCTTGTGTTTGAGCATGTTGTTCATTATGGATAAGCCATACAGAACACAGAAATCCGATAACAAAACATCATTCAGGTTCAGATCAGAGAGGTCGTTTCTCCCAAACACACCTTTCCAGGTTGTACTGTCATCACCCATGTGAGCACTGAAGTCTCCCAGTAGAACAATAGAGTGCCCAAAGGGGGCTTTTTCCAGCACCCTCGTCATGGACTCCATGAATTGCTGTTTGGTGCACATGCACAAACAACAGTCAGAACACTCTCATCCACAGGAGTAATCCCCAATGTACAGGCATAGAGCTGGTGAGCTATCAGTTAGTCCATTCCTACACTACACCTCTCTCCATGGGCAGCTCCAGAATAGAATATAGTCCAGTCCCTTTCGAGGAGATTGGTAAATATTTTTCACAAATGATTGAAAATTGTTTGACCTCTGCAGAATACAGCTTAGTGATTTTGAGGTGGAATATTTAAATCTGCTTTGTTCAGCTGGTTTTTCCCTTGAATTTTGGAGATATCTCAAAAACGCCCAGTGGAATTATTACTAAATTCTGAAATTGTCTGTTTAGAGGACATTGTTTGTTCCATCAGAAAGAAATGACTATAAATTGAGAGTTTAGCATGTGCTGTCTTGTTCTTACTGTGCTGCTCTTCCCACACACAATTGTCCTTCATGCTGTGTCAGTTGAACAGACCTTTCTAGATCTTTAGCTGTCATGAAAATTTTTACCCTAGTATGGTCTAAATGGGAAATGTGTCACAATGTGTCTGTAAAAATAATACCCTGACTCATTAATTGGTCTTGCTAAAAAGACATTAGAGAGCATTCTTTTTACTGTATATGATCAGTGATAGGTCTGCCAGTGACATCATTCTTTTCTTTCCTTAGCCCTGCTACTCCTTTGGGTGCAAGTGTTGATTGGTCAGGCTGGTGCTTTGATGATGCGGAAGTGCTTGAGTTCCTGAAGCCTTATGATGGGAGAACAGACTGGTTTAATCAGACCTTGACAGCAGAGCTTGAGGAAACACCCAGGCATGAAGATGGAGAGTACAGTGAAGTCTAGATCCATGAACTCTTTTTCATCTTTTTGCACATAATTATGCACGTTGCTGCTGTCACACAAAACCTTTTAACTCCAAAACTTCACTTTCAATAGAGGTCAGTGTCAAAAGAATTTATTCCACTTTTGGAGCATTTCTATTGGTCCAATTCATGAAATTTAAAGAACAACAGCAAGATTTACATCATGTTAAAAAGTGAAAAACAGCAAATATGGAGATTTTTTCATGACAGTATTGAAGTACAAAGTAGTGAATTGAATCATGTTAAATATTTTTTTTGCTACAACTCTGTGAGTGAATCTGTGGTGAGAATGTTTGGGAAAGTCATTCTGTCAGATGTTCTAAGCAGTGTAGGCCTATGTACATTTTTCTTCCAACAACCAACATACAGGTTGAGAAGTATTTATGTAGGAGATGCGTACGGTACATTTTAGAATTTTCTAAATGTCTGCATAAATTTGACCTAAAACAAGCCCTTAAAGTAGATTTATTTATTGAGGAAAATGATGTAATATTGATGTGCATATTAATGATGATAATATGTAAATTAAATATTACATCCTGAAAGTATTCAGAGCACTTCACTTTTTGCACATTTAATGTTACAGTCTTATTTTATTATTTCCTTATTTCCCTCAACATTCTAAACACAATACCCAACAAGGAAGTGAGAAATGTTTATTTGAAATCTTTGCAAATTTTTAAAAAATAAAACACAAAAAATATAACGTACATAAGTATTCACAACCTTTGCTTAATAGTTGTTGAAGCACATTTGGCAGCAGTTACAGTCTCAAATCTTTTTGAATACTTTAGGCAATTAGTTTCTCACATTCTTCTTTGCAGAACCTCTCAAGCTCCATTATATTGGAAGGGTAGCATCAGTGCACAACCATTTTTAGATATTTCCAGAGATACCCAAGTTCAAGGCCATTCAAGGACATTCATAGAGTTGTCCCAAAGCGTCTCCTTTGTTATCTTGGCTGTGCTTAGGGTCATTGTTTTGTTGGAAGATAAGCTTATGTCCCAGCCTGAGGTCCAGTGCTCTCTGGAGCAGGTTATCTTCAAGGATGTCTCTGTACATCATCACACAGTAATATTTCCCTTGACCTTGACTAGTCTCCCAGTTCCTGCTGCAGAAAAACATCCCCACAGCATGATACTGCCACCACCATGCTTCATTGTACAAATGGTATTGGCTAAGTGATGGTCAGTGCCTGGTCTCCTCCAGACATGATGCTTTGGGGCAGAAGAGTTCAAGCTTTGTTTCATCAGACCATAAAATTTTGTTTCTCATTGTCTGATGGTCCTTTCCAGATGGGATGTCATGTGCCTTTTAGGAGGAGTGGCTTCAATCTGGCCACTCTACCATACAGGCCTGATTGGTGGAGTGCTGCAGAAATGGTTGTCCTTCTGGAACGTTCTCCTCTCTCCACAGAGCAACATTGGAGCTCTGTCAGAGTGACCATTGGGTTTTTGGTCACCTTCCTGACTAAGACCCTTCTACTATAATCACTCAGTTTGGACGGGCAGCCCAGCTCTAGGAAGAGTCCAGGTGGATCCAAACTAGAGGCCATTGTGCTCATTGTGCTCCTTCAATGCAGCAGAAATTTTATGTACTCTTCTCCAGATCTCTGTCTCCATACAATCCTGTCTCAGAGGTCTACAGACAAGACCTTCAACGTGCTTGGTTTCTGCTCTGATATGCACTATCTACTATGGGAGCTTTATATAAACAGGTGTGTGCCTTTCCAAATCATGTCCAGGCAACTGAATTTGCCACATGTACATCAGTCAAGCTGGGGACACAAGATGCACCTGGGCCCACCTTTTTAATGAATTTGCAAGGATTTCAAATTAACTTTTGTAACTTAGTCATTGTGGCATATTTTATGTAGAAATTTGAGGGGAAAATAAAAGGAATCCATCTTTAAATAAGGGTGTAACATAACAAAATGTGCAAAAAGCTGTGAATACTTTCCAGATGCACTGTATATTGGCTACATAAGGAGGTCATTTAATTGATTTTTACCAACAGTGGTCAAAAAGATCACACCAAGAAACAATGTGTGTAATAGCCCTTGAGGTCACAAAGGAACCCAAGGTAACTTTTCAGAAAGTCCACTGTCAGGAAAACACTGAACATCAATGGCGTGTATGGGTAGATTATGTGGACAAACCAGAAGGGTATAGAAACAATGTTTTATAGATGGATGAGTCCAAAATAGAATTTTTTGGTTTAAATGAAAAGCATTAGGTTTGGAGAAAGAAAAACTGCATTACAACATAAAGGTCCGATCCCATTTGTGTCATAGTATGAGGGTTTTTGGCCTGCTTTGCTGAATCTGGGACAGGACCGCTTGTTATCATTGATGGAGCACTAATTCCTTAATTATACCAACAGATTCTAAAGGGAATGCCAGGACAATTGTCCTTGAGCTGACTCTTAGTAGAATGTGGGACATGCAGAAGGACAATGACCCTATGCACTTGAGTCGATCTATTAAAGATTAAAGGTTAGGGTTAGAGGTAGAATAAAGTTAATGTTTTGGAATGGCAGGGTCAAAGTCTCAACCTTAATTCAGTATGGAAGGACCTGATGCAAGCAGTTAATGGGAGGAAACCCACCAACATAAGTGAGTTGTTTAATAAGGAGGAATGGGCTGAAATTCCTTCAAGCCAAAAGACAGGACTACAACATTTAGTTACACTTATTGCTGCACAAGGGAGCCACTCCAGATGCTGAAATCAAAGGTTTACATACATTTCACAGATTTGTAATATTGGATCATTTTCTTTAATAAATCAATGACCAAGTCTAATATTTTTATCTACTATTTATATACGTTTACTACTGAAAATCTAATGACATTTTAGGTCAAATTTATGCAGAAATATAGAAAAATCTTTCAAGCACTGTATGTACTGAACATAGCTCAAAAGTGTAGTAATTAACCAGAAAGTGCATGGCTGTATTAATATGTGGATTAGTATTTTCTTTGTTTGTTTTTTTAAAACACAGACTAACCTTGTATATACTGTGTTGTACATACTGTAAAGCTGCAAGTATAAGTTAAAACAGAATTTTGATTCATAAAATTTGTTTGAATAATTTTCTTTTATTGTTGTTATCCATATACAGTATTTTATTTGTATACATATTTTATTCAATATTATAGATAAAGATCAGCATTCAAGGATATACTCATGTAGTTTGCTCAGTGTCATTGACTATTTACATGCTACATTTGTCCGCAAGTGGCAAACACAAACACACACACACACACACACACACACACACACACACACACACACACACACACACACACACACATACACTTACTTATATACACTATTAATGCACAGAAAAAAACAGTCCTCAGTAAAATCAGCCACAACACAATCAATGTTTAAAATCACAAAAAAAAACAACAACAAAGAAATCACTGAATCGCAGACATTGATTTCAGATCTACACTGCAGCTAGCCTTCAATTCCTTCACTCTCCTCTGGCTCCGTTCTTTCCTTTCTCGTTCATTAGCAGCCAGGTGGACAATGGTCTCCATTGCTGGATACTGCAAGATCATTTTTCTCTACAGAGATGGGTGAAAGGACAGATGAGAAAGGAGGATCATGTCATGTGTCTGTAATTATTTTGTGTCATATCTACTGTAGAGTAGATGATATGTATCTTTTTAGCCACTGCCAAAAACATACTACCATTTATTATTTGCAACTTACCCTGCGATGGTTTTTGTACATCTGGAGCAAAATAAGGACCACCAATAGTATCAGAAAACTCAATCCTATAACCATGAAAACCTTTCTCGTGCTTCCAGACTCGTTCTGTCCTTCCAAACTACCTGTAGATACAATCATATACAGTGTTTTAGTCATAAATAAATCAAACAGCTTAAATGGATCAAATACGTTTATTATCATATATATGGTTGCAAGAAATTACAACTACAAACATTTGTTTTCCAATCTTAAATGCAGAATGTTAATAGCAGTGTACTCACTCATGAGCTGCATGAAAGTTGCATTTCCCAAAAGTCTCTTATCCTCATAGAAACGACACACCCATTCACCCAGCTGTTTTGCCTCACTTTTGGGAATATTCAGAATTTTTGATTTTGATGTTTGAACAGTGCTCAGCATCTGGGTGTCCTTTTTACCATAGTTCACACGGAGCCACTCGTAATAAGTGACCCTGCTGCTGTTGCTAAGTTCACAGGTCAGGGTCAGTTGGCCATGTATGGACGAACTCAGAACTACAAGAGGAAGAAGAAAATGCTTAGCAATTCTGTTACAATAGTTTTATCCTATATTCTCAAAGCTGCTGCTTATTCTATTCTTTCTCAAGAATTCTAACATTTTGTTCTTCTGAAACTTTACAGTTAGTTATACAACATGTCAAAGCTCCAGTTATTCTTATCATGGTTGAATGGATACGCGATTTTAAGTAAAGGCCATTTTTGCTTTGGATATAGCTGAATGGTTGATTTTCCACTCACCTCGAGCAGTGACCAGCTGTATGTCCCTCTCCACAGTCACACTCTTACTCTTGGCTAACTCTATCTGTCCTGAGCACTTGTAGGTGCCCTCAGCTTCCTCCTCCACAGTCTCAATGTGAAGGCCAGAGGAGTTGTTGAAAGACATAGAAGACGACACTGGAAGCCTAGATGTAGCTGACACTTTCGTCCAGGACATGCTGTTAACAACGAGTCCGTTAGAGAAGATACAAGGCAAGGTGACAGAGGAGCCCACTTCAGCATACACTACTTCATGTTCATCCTTTGGGACTACGATACCTGAGATACAGCGAGACAGAGACAGGAATAGAGTTAGGTCTTCAACTCAAAGCTTAGTATTCCATATATAAATCTTAAAGCTTGCTGTCAAAGAATCACCATGAAATATTCTACAGCAACTACTGAACTACTGTTTTCAAGGTATTATGAAGGAATTGGTCACCTTTGACTTGCAGTGATGCAGATGCTGCTCCAAATGCTTTATCCTTCTTTACCAGACATTTCCAGATTCCAGACTCCTTTTGAGACACGTAATTGAATATTAGAGACTGAGAGGGTGTCTGAGTAGCTGTCTCGAGACCATTTAGTTCCCATGTTGTTTGTGCTTTATTAGGCTGTGGAGTGATGCTGCAGGTCACTTTCAGCGATTCTCCCTCCACCACCTCAGCGTTAGAAAATGACACTGTAGGGAAACAGAAACACGAGACACAAGTGAATACAGACCTATTTCTGATCTAGAACTGAAGCCAGAATGTGGTTTAAGTATATCAGAAGCCATTTTTCTATTGAAATTTCTACCAAATAGTTTATGTAAACTGAATATATTACTTGTTGAGATGTTGTTCAGGTTCCTTTGGTACAGTCCTAATACTGACAAGCCTAATGACTAAGAGAGACCCTCTTGTGGAACCTGAGTGTAATGTGTAGGAACATGCATATTGAGGAGTCATATTGTAATGATCAGCCTCTGCCCACCCAACTCTTATACATCACTGGCACCTTCAGCTCATGCTAATTATTCTCTCCTACATGTTCTCTCTTCTAAAAAGAATAGGGAAAAAATGTCACACCTGTGTGTATGTTTGTGTGCTGTGGAGATCCATTACCTTTGACAACATGGAGCATGACCCACTTGGTGTCCACCTTGTTTCCCTCCACAATACAGACGTACATTCCTCCATCTTCTTCTCTTACTCCCTCCATATGTAGGTTGAATTTCCCCTGTCCGAAGTTTGGCTGAGGACAGTAAGTACGTGGATTTCTCCCCACTGGTCGGTATTCAAGGCCATTCTTGTTCCTCCGCCACACTGTCCTCAGCTCCCTGAGCGGGAAAGTGCAAGGAAAGGGATGAGTGTTTATTTCAAATACAGAATTCTTTTTTTTTTTTTATGATTGTTTATTTAATTTTGGATCATGAAGGTTCTTACTCTCCAATTTTCCTTTTCCACTGCACTGCAGAAGACCGTTCATCTGGGGAGTGCACCTCACATGGCAACACAGCCAATGAGCCGCTCTCCACAAACACCTCCGTCACCTCGACACCTGCAGGATGGACACACATGCAAACGCACCCAGTCAACACTTGCATTCTTTTCACAAAGCTGTAAACACCTATTCGATATATAAATAGTGTATCATTGCTTTCAAACAGACCTTGCGTCTAAATGTTTGCTGTTTTCACATCATCGTTTAGATCTAGCAGTTCTTCATTGTGCCACAATTTCATCATCAATGGAACAATAGAAATGGCTCACTGCCATTTACAGTCTTTAAACTTAACCAATAAAGTTTGCCTTCTGCATATACAAAGTTATTGTGCAACATTTAATTGAATATGTTTTGGTATGAGAAGAATTAGACTAGATGCTCTCATACTCTCATAATCTTTCAAAAATTCCATAAATAAACTAGGTGATATGCAATGACAAAACATGAACATATGCATTTTTCTAGAATAATAATGTCAAAATATCCACAATCCAACTCACATGAGATAGCCAGGAGGAGAAGAATCAGAACCTGCAATGCCATATTTGATTTCGCCATGTCCTTCCTTGTCCTAAGAGACCTGACCTCCTTTTAGCCACTCTGTTTAAACACGCTCTGTCAGTCACTCAACCTCACCACTGTAACCTCTCAGTCTCTCTGTGTGACAGTCTCTGATTTGGGTGGGGTATGTATATTATATATGTGGGTGGGGGATGTGGCTTTGTAGGTAATTCCTCTCTTTATCACATGACTTCAAAGATAGAGACATAAGTCTTGCTCATTTATGGTCTGAGTGACGCACAATGGAAAATGCAAGAAACAGAGAGAGAGAAGTAAGTCACACCCACGGATTCTCCTGTCCTGCTCCTGCGCTCTGTCTGCGAACAGTCGTCAAGTCTGAATGTGTGTCAAGACTTTGAAGAGATGGAAAAAATGTTGTAAAACTGTTACAAAACAACACACTCTGCACTCTACTTTCATTGTTGCCTGCCTTCCTTGCTTGCATGCTGGAGTTGCTGAGTAGCAATGCAACCCATGCAAAACACGCAGTCTTCCTATTCACTACAATAGGCTTCAAGGTTTGTTTATTTGTCACGCACATAGTTATACACAGTACAACATGCAGTGAAATGCTTATATGCGAGTGTCCAAACTACACAGATCAATAATGAGGGAAGTAGGGAGAAGGGGGAGAAAAAAATATGTCTCTGTGTTTACAAGATGTAAGAAACACTATTCCTGAGAGAAAATAAATCAAGAAATCTAAAGTAGCAAAAGCACCTTTGTATGGAGGTAGAATAGAATTCAGTATCACATTATTAAACACAAACTGCAATCTCATGCCAATGCAAAAAACCACAACATATTGAGAGCAGCATTTTAGCTCCAGTCCTGAAGCGCCCCTGCACTGCACAGTTGTGGTATTCTCTGATATTATAAAGCTGGGTCATATCTTTTGCATGCTGTTATAGGTAGGAAAGACTCAGACGTCTCAGATCCAGGGCTGCAGTAAACAGTAATTTAGATGACTTAGGTGATTGTTACGGTTATATTCATTTTGCAAGTCTATTTTTTGTTCAGATTCAATTTGTCTTGCTGGTTCCCATATGAGCTGTGTCACATCCTAATCAATAATATCACTATATAGCCTGCAGGAAATTAATAAGTAGCCTATAGCACAAACCTATCCACTCTGAAATGACTAGGCGCATTGCTTTCACAGCAATTATCGGCTGATCGTAAATGACTGGCTACACTCAACTTTACATTAGACACTAGGTTAGACGAGTCTGACAAGACTGAGAAACAGTCTTGAACTATTGCAGAATATGATTTACAGTATGTCTGCTTGTTTTTTGTATTATCTCCATTAGTAAGCAGAACAGTGTTCTAGTGAATGCTGCCTCATCTACTGTTCCACCTGGCATTCTGAGACTGTAGAAGCTTGAGTGTAGTTTGCAGATATGCAGTCAGCACACTCAGCTCAACCTCACTTCCCGGCAGACCAGGCACATTGACAAGAGCATGAGAAACAGAGAAGAGAAGAGAGAGAAACAGATGTGGGGTATGGGGGAAGCAGTTGTTTTGATGGAGCAAAAAAGAATAGTGATGCAGTAATGTTGTGGGTGTCTCAATCACACCCTGTCTATTCTCTCTTTTACTTGTTTGTTGTTTTAGCCTCTCTCACATCTTTGTGAGTGGATGTGTGAGGAGTACCTCTCACAGCTTAACCACATGTTTAACGCCAGTAGGTTAGCAGTTATGTAGAACAAGTTCCACTGAAATCTGGGTACCGCTTATAAGGGCAGTGTAATATCATATATTTCCCACTGCATGTTTCACACCAGTTCTGTTATTTGTGAGAGTGTAGGCCTACTCTCTCACAGGTCAAGATGGACATAATGAATCACACTTACACACATACATTTTTGGAAAAATTCATATATTCAGATTTTTTAAATTATTGTTCATAACTACAACTAAGTTCATTTTAGTGTCTATATAAGGAATATCATAGTTACAGAGAGGTGACAAACCCTGATCCTCAAAAATCAAAATCTAAATCCATGTAAAAAGAGAAATGTAAAACAAATTTCACAACCCCAAAACTGTTAACAGTCTTGACTTACTTAAATTCCTAATTTGCATACATCTAGCCCTTTTAAGGCTGGAATTTGGGAGTATGCAAGCAAGGCTAAAACTTAATGCCAGCCAAATGGGTGAAGCAATGCACACATGTCATGGGAAAGCTAATGAACCTTGCCAGGTGCCAATATAAAAACAAAAACACAAATAAACTAAAGTCAGCTACTAAAAACAGGCTATTACTGTGTGTGTGTGTGTGTGTGTGTGTGTGTGTGTGTGTGTGTGTGTGTGTGTGTGTGTGTGTGTGTGTGTGTGTGTGTGTGTGTGTGTGACATTGATTTGGACATTTAAAAAAATATTTGGTCCACTTGGCTTTATTTGTATTTCATTGCTGACCTCATAATGTGGTTTTCTTTTTTTTTTATCAGGTGATTGTAAAATCAAACCCAATCAACATGAATTTCCAGACGATGCAATTTACAAATCCCAGGATGAAACAATCTGGTCAACCTATTTCAAAGAGAATGACCTGTGTTTTGTCCTGGAACACAAGTAAGGAAAAAAAAATCATGTAGACATATACAGAAAAAAGGCATTTCCACAATATAAAAGATACTTCTACACATTTCATGTACACCAACTTATAAAGATTTGTTCATGCTGATACACACTGAGATTAGAGGTCACTGGAGTCACACCTTTTTTGCAACCAAAATCAAATATTTACTACTCATTCATCAAAGAACATTTTAGAGCGAAGCAGAGTATATCAAATCAAATCAAAATGTAGTTGTGTAGCGCTTTTCACAACTGATGTTGTTACAGAGCAGCTTCACAGAAATCAAAAATAAAAAGGTGAACAACAGATGAACAAAGGATAAGACATAAACCCACTGATGACCAAGCCAACGGGCGACAGTGCCAAGGAAAAACGTCCTCAGAGCTGGAGGAAGAAACCTTGGGAGGAATCAGACAGGGGACCCCCTCCATCCTCCTCAAACTATTTATACAGTTAGTTATGGGACACTGGACCCCCACAACTCTGCTCTAATACTCAGCTGTACTGAAGTAATGTTAGGTTGCTGATGAACAATAATAGTAACAGTAGCAGCTAATTTGGGTCTAAATTTCTACATTGTTGAACATGATCTGGAGGGTTATTCCAGAGCTGGGGGGCTTTGTAAGATTAGGATCTTCCCCTGTCAAAGCCTTTTGAACTCTGGGAACAAGTAGGAAGCCTGCACCCTGTGATCTGAGTGATCGTGATTGTGAGAGCCTAAATAAATACACAAAACATAATCATATCTTGGCTTCCTGAGGAGTTCCTGCACAACAACAATAAAGACGTTCATCATACTGTATCTGGGACATGCAGATCGGACAGACAAGCCACAGCTTTGATGGATTCACTCTCACTCTCATACCCCTAAGCCAAAACAATAGCAGTTTTCAGAGGAAAGTAGGTGGGTGGTCTTTCCTACACGCTATGAAACACTGGTACTGCATATTTGAATACAAAGCATGATGGAGAATAAATAGCGATACCCTCGTTGTGGAAACTGAGTGTAATTTGTAGAAATACTGTACACATGTAGATAAAGCTCTCGGAAAATATTAACACTGAATCCACTGAACAGCAATGTTCTATTGAAGGCAAATTCAAGTAATCCCCTCTCACAGCCCACCCAACTCTGTGGTATGGCAGACACCTTCTTCAGCTCCCACTTGTTGCTCACTGATGTATATATTCTGTTTTAAAAAAGTATTATTTAATATCATATCATGTTCCTTTGGTGCACCTGTCTGATTCTTTATCACACTCACAAATGCATTTATGTCAGCAGTTATTAGAATTATTTTAGACACAAATTTAATTTTCATCATTTGGGAAATTCCGTTTGGTTTCGTCTCACTGTGACAAAATCTTTAATACTGTATAAATCAAGCCCACCGGAAGGCACCCAGAACAGACCTCTTACAGGTAGGTACCCACTGTCACTTTCTGTTAAATTACTTATTTTCAAAAAGCATACAGATAAAGGTGAAATATTATTGTTTTCTACAATTTTAAAATGAAAAAAAAAGAAATATGTTTGGGCTTCTCAAGAGATTTGAGCTGTCAGATAACTTTTACCAAGGACCTTTAATTGAGGCCACAAAGCAGAAGCTGCACAAAGAGAGATGCAGTTGCAGATAGTAGTTTTCTCTGTAATGTAACTGTAACAACAGTCACAGGAATAGTGAAGGCCACATCGGGGGCTCGAAGAGCAAGAAAACTTTGGCCTTTGGAGAGAATCTAAGTAAAAAATAAATTATATATGAATTATAGATTCCTTACTGAGATGTTGCATAAACAGTTACTGTGTGTAAGTTTACTGTGAATCTATTTCATTTGTGGTGATGCAATACATTAGTTTGTGTGGAACCGATGCACACATTTGAACACACACTTTTTTCCAGAGCAGGATGTCTTTATTGCCAAATTTATTTCACACCTTAAATATGTGAAATATTTCAAGCCTTTTTTCCCCCTTTTGATTAGTATGCAGTGACCTTCTTTGGCTGAATCTCTTTGTGGAGGGAGATTTTTCCTCTGATTTCATTTCTGATTTTCACGAGCCATAAGCCACAATGATCAATGCAAAACAAAAAAGGAAATATGTAGAAATATATTACTTTATTTTATATTTTCACTTTAAAATTACATTACAAACAAACATGAATCTTGTTAGATTTTGTTAAATTTTATATAAATCTAACAATAGATTCATTTTTGTTTGTAATGTAATTAAATTTTAATTAAAAAAAATAAAATAAAATAAATAAATAAATAAATATATATATATATATATATATATATATATATATATATATATATNATACAGAGACATATGTGTAATACTCTTCCTGAGCACCCCCTCCCCCATCCCTGCTTATCAAAAAGGCATTTGCCCATTTACATCTCATTAGCCATTCTTATCTCCTCACTGCCATTTGTCATCCATTGGCAGTTACACAGGCATCAAGAGCTGAGGTGTTTCTACACATCTCTCTCACACTCTCTCTGTTTCTTTTTTGCACTCTGTGTCTCTCCTTGTCTTCTTCTCACTTGCTTTTGCTCTCACTCTTGTATACGTACACACACACACACCATGCTATTTTGTACCTTCTTGTATCACACTCCAAAGGTGTGACACTGGAAGGTGTATACAGTGCCTTGCAAAATTATTCACCCCTTGGCTTTTTACATATTTTGTTACATTACAACCTATATATATATATATATATATATATATATATATATAAGATCTAACAATAGATTCCCCCTGCTCCACAGTTTTACAATTTTGTATAAATTCCAGAATTTTTTTGGCTATATATTTTTTTACAAAGCCCCCTTCATTTCAGGGCACCATAATATCTTGGACATAGTAAAGATAGATGTAGCAGTCATAAAGTGCTCGAGCATTGAGTTTATGTATTTAGCACATATTTAGCTTGACATCTGTAAAGGTTGTACTATTAAAAGGAATAAACCTTAAAGCTAATCATAAAGTTTATGTCTTAATCAGCAATGACTTTATTTGTAAGAATGCACTGGAGGACGAAGAAAGATTATCAGTTGTTTCTGACCCTGTACAGAAATGATTCAGTGGCTGCAAATGGTGTTAAGACTTATAGTCCTGGGTCATGCAAGACTTTCCAGCATGCTCAGCAGATTTTCAAGCAGTTACCGTATTTGACCTCACTAAACTACTTCAGAAAACACATCAACAATCTTAGCTCTCAACAAGTAAATACGAGCCCCGCATACACGCAGGTTCAGTCTATGCATTCAACTGTTAGCTTTAGGAGCACATTTCATAGCTAAAATATAATTTATATTGTTAATAAAATGTATTTATGAATAAACAGAAGAAACATTTCAGCAAAACTGAGATCAGACCAGATCAGTTAACTTCAGTACACTGTAAAAGAAGATCTTTGAAGAACTTTTGGAGGTTCTTCAATTTCAGAGGAACCTCTTAAAGTGCTACAAGGAACCTTCAAGAAGCCCTTGCCCTTTTTATTGAAAGTTCCTTGAAACACCTTAAGAGATTCCTCCACAGTTTCAAATTAAATAACATGCAAAGCTGCTGCCTTGCACTCTATAAAACAAAATTACCGAAGCCAAAAAAGCAGGAGAAGACATCTCTATCCTCAATTCCTAATGCAATTAAATAATGACATTTAAAAACCAATGGCTGTCAATTTGAGGTCTGTGAGAAAATCTTTCAGAGAACTGTGATTCTGGACTCTGGGGGGATACTGCACTGTTCTAGAGACAATAATATTTTAATGCACAAATAGAAGAAACTAGCATTTAAAAGGACGCTGTCAGCAAACACTCAAAATCTGTATTTATATTACATTTTTGAACGTTTTACATACAACTCTGTTCTATTATATAGTATTATATCTGAGATGCATGAAGAAATAAGATACTTTGATCAAGAAAAAATGTAATTAATGGTACCAGTGAGTGGCTTCACCTTACCACTCACATTGTGTGTTGTCTTCACTAGCACAAACATCAACTCCACATCACACAACACTGGATTTTGTTCTCAGTACCGTAAGCGAAACCACAGACTGAGACATCAAGTAGATACTGTTCCTGAAAATGATTCACCTCTACAGGAATCTAGACTAGCAGTTTGTATGTGGCAGATACACCTGTGTAAGCATTAAATATGGACACAAACATTTGACACGTCTGCTTTGCATCATAAACGTTTGCAAGCCTTTGATGTTCTGAACCGGTGGTTTTCAATTCCAGCCCTGGAGACACTTTCACACCTATCTCAAATCTACTGTCAAGACTTTACTGAGGTGTATTACAGCAGCACAGCTGTGTCTGGTGTGCCGTACCAGCGCAAAACACACTAACACACCACCACCATGTCAGTGTCACTGCAGTGCTGAGAATGACCCACCACCCACTCTATTCTGTGGGGTCCTGACCATTGAAGATCAGGGTGAAAGGTGATGGAATACATCAAACTGATGGACTACAGTCTGTAATTCTAAAACAACAAAGTGATCTTGAATGGTAAGAGTGTAGAATGCACAGTGAGTGTAGAAACAAGGAGGTGATCATAATGTTATGGTTGATATGGTTGGTATAAATGCAGAATAAGCATATAAAGGCTCTCCTAATAGTTCACTCATTCCGGGCAGTTCACACACACACACAGCAAGTTCACACCAGCAAAGGCTGTGAGGTGGCTGAAAACAGAACTAGTTCAGTGTCACACACCATCGACACTGAAAAACAGGTCGTTCTTTCATTCAGTTTTCCACTAAAAGAATTTTGTAATTCATCTGACAAAGTATTTTTACTCATGTAGAAAGTATACACCAGTAAGCACAAGCTGAGTAAAGTGTTCCCATTGTTCTCATTACCACCTGTTTGCACTCGACAAGCTCATACTGTTTCCTGAATGATGCAACCTGTAACACTGTTCTGCTTAATTTAGTGAATGTACAGTCATACAGTTGTGTACATTTATTCATATAAAAATGAATAGCTTTGTAATGATATGAGATTTTATGGCATGATACTGTATATCTCTCAGGAAATATGTTTTATGGTGACAGTATATAATATTTCACAATTCGTTTCTTCTTCTTCTTCTTCTTCTTCTTCTTCTTATTATTATTATTATTGATTGCAATGACCCTTAAAGTAATTAAAACTTAATTTATTGGTAAAAATATATACCCCCACCTTATTTCTCCATTAATCAGCTGACTTTGCTTACTGGTAGTAAGCAAATGTAGGTGGTATAAAACCATCTATTTATCCATTCACCCTGGTTTATCTAACATCAGATTTCCACTGCAATTCTAGAACTTAATCAGCCATCTTGCTGAGTTGCACTTATTAAATGTTAATTATGTCAGCCTTTATACCCACTATCAGCCCTAACATTACAACCACTATCAGGTTGTCTGAGTGTCTTTTGAGTTGTCCCCAACGAAGGAGAACTGGTGAAACAGCAAGTCATGGGCACCCATGTTTATTTAAATTGGTCTTCCAATTGGAGATCCCACCTCAACTCTTACTGAAAGAATCTGCTGTTAAAGTCTTGATGCCAGATACCACAAGGCACCTTCAGAGGAGTCTAGGCCTCAATGAATGAGCTATTTTGGTGGCACAAGATTTGACAGATGGTTTAAATGTTATGGCTAATTGGTTTTCATCCATGGTTATCAGCTGCCGGGCAGAAGGAGAAGAGGAAGACCTCAGAGAAGGTTTATGGATGTAATGAAGGTGGACATGGAGATGGTTGGTGTAACAGTAGAGGAGGCAGGGGACAGGGCAAGATGGAGGCAGATGATCCGCTGTGGCGACCCCTAAAGGGAGCAGCTGAAAGAAGAAGTAGAAGGTCATCAGCTGAATCGTGCTTCCACAAGAATCCAAAAAAAGGTTTTATTGCTGGTTCACTGCAGTGAAAAAGGAAAAAAGTGGGTCATGTACTTTTCTGTTAAATGAAATGTGTAATTATAATCTCACATATAACAGACTCACACCGAAAGGTCCAGAACAGTACTGTGGAAACGGTACTTTTGCAACAGCACTTCTTCCACTGACGTAGCTGAATGACTGCTGTAGATTTACTAAGATCTGTCATAACTGAGAGCCAGTGTCATATTCGTAAAGCAATGTAAACTGTATTTTTCCTAAAGGTTGTGAAAAATTTATCATTTAAAAATCATGTTAATGTAATATTTGTGTGTGTGTGTGTGTGTGTGTGTGTGAGAGAGAGAGAGAGAGAGAGAGTGGGTAATCACTAAATGTCAGTGGGAGCCCAGTTACATGAACATGAAAAGGGGCAAAACCACACAGAGAAAAGCACATTTTCATCAGTTTAACCATGTTATAATTTTAACATGAGCTGCATTATTTGTTCTGTTGTTCTGTGCTGGCCATCTCCATGGAGGTGTGGAAGGAGAAAAACACCTAGACCAAAACCAGGACTTCTGGAACAATTTAATGTGGCCAGATGAATCGTGTCTTCTAAATGTGCTAGGACAGCCTGACCTGGCCAAGTTGGCAGTTGTTTCAAAGTTCTCCACTTTTAAATTTTCAGCCAACACTGATAGAAGGCCAGGATGTTGAGTATGACCAACACAAACTGTAGAAAAAGATGAGCTGTCTGATTTTACATCTAAAAGTTGGAGCAAACAGGTAGGGAGTCTAATAAATTGGTCAGTGTTTAAACACTCCTTGTACCAGCACAACAGACAAACTACATATATATGATGTTCTCTAATGTATTAATGTACTGAATTTCCCATTTTGTAAAAGGCTCAGGCTGTGCATTGCCAGAAATTTCACACTATTATCAGGTGATCACTGATCAAATTTTCATATTTAGTAGATCCTTATTTTTCACATTTATTAATTCATGTCTAATATGAGGAATGTTAGGTGAACAGGGACTAAAATGCAACAATGTATTCATTTGGTATAGACAGATGAAAGGAACAAGCGGAATGAGAGCTTTGTCTTAATATTTCAAATTCAAGGTTGTGAGAAAAAGTGATGAGTGATGAGCAGTCCTACTACTGCATGAAACTAGTGACATATAGCAGAGATATAATTTCAGATTTTCTCAAATTGTTCTGACTGAAAATGTGCCTCCATCAGGGTTATAAAAACACTAGTTACTTCAGCAAGACATCTGTAAAATATCCAGTTATGGGAGACACATTTTGAAAGGCTGTAGAACATGTACTTAGTATGTACAAACATAAACCTGAGAAACAAAAATTTCAAATTGTGGCAGAAAACTCTCCCCAGTATGTGTCCCTTGCAGACAGAAAATCCAGTGTTGTTTTAAATTTCATTGAAAAATAAATACAATTATATTAAGTCTACCATTAACACACAGAGTGAAAATATATTTGAACACACCAGGTGCAAGAACATTTAATGCATCAATAATTATGCACAATAAGTGATGTAATCAATGCATGCATATACTATGCATATGTCCAAGTGTTTTGGAAACATCTGGTTTTTATTTAGCATTGCCCATATAATTTCCAATACAACCTGGAAACATTAGGCCAACCAAAATAACACTGGCTGCTTAAGCTTCAAGTAAGTTTCCACTGAGGTTAGTGCAGCTTTGTTTGCTACATTAATTCTGAAACTCTCTGAGCAGATACTAAAGAACAGTAACATTTAAATTCATAGAAAATTCACACTAAAAAATCAGCCAGACCTTTTTCCATTTAATGTGGTGGGGTATGACGTCTTTTAAAAAACATTAGTTGACTGTATTGGGGAGACTTACTTCCTCCATGAAACGCTGTCTTTCATTGCAGATGTGCTTACAGAACACATGCCCCCCTCTCTGCACGTAGCATACGGTAGAGGCAGCAAAGCATAATTAAACAAAACAAGATATCCACACACACACTGCTCCAAACAAAAGACAATAAAGACCATCACAATACTGCACTGATTAATAGCCAATCTTTATTTGCACCAGACTGACCAATACAAAACAGAGACTTTTAGTTCTTGTAACCACGACTGGCTCTGCGTCCACGAGCACGCTCAAACTTCCTGCCTTTGGAACGCACATAGGGCCTGAGGGGAAGACAATTCAGTCAAGTCATTCAACAGCTTATTTTTCATCAGAACTTTAGCAAAATTAATATTCCGAGAGGAATATATATATAAAAAAAACAACAACATTGTAGCAAAGAAGAAAAAGTTAGTATGTCAAACCATTAAGTGCACACTGTAGTAGTGCATAATTCATTCAAAAATTGCTTCTCTGGCTGAGGTCTTAAACCTTTCCCAGAAAATCAGAAGTCCTGAAAGCTCTAACCTTTCCTCAAGTTAATCTTACTGAGAATCCTGATTTAAATGTGTGTCAGGGTCATGCCTTGTATGGATTTATAAACATTTAAAACCTTAAGGCAACTATTGGACAAACTGTATAAAAGAGGTATTCTTACTTGGTGTGGCTGTGGGGGGTTCCTGGGGCCTTTCCAAAATGCCTGTACACCTCTCTGGCCTTGCGGGGACCTTCAGAAACACATGCAACAATTAAATTTTGACTTCCAAAATTCCCTGCGAATTCATTTTACAGATATTAAAATGTAAACATATGTGAGGTGCAGAATTCTTGTGCAACATTTTTGCATTTTCATCAAGTTATAAAGTACTACATGAGCATTGCAGTAGTTCCTTAGCATTCATTTACTGATCAAATTACCAACAAATGCAAATTCATAGCACTGTTTACAAAATTGGGCAATTCCTGTGATTCCAATCATACCAGTTTTCTACTCTTTCTAGGAGAAGAATGACCTACTGTATAAAAAGTTGTATTAATGTCTGAAGGAGGGGGGTGTTATTGTGGCATTATTGTTGGTGACAGGCTGGCTTGAGTATGACGACTGAGCTGGGATTTTCAGCCATCTGTCCAGCAGGGGTCAATCCTGCTCCTGAAGAGCTACCTTCCTACAGGTTTAAACTCCAATCTAAGTGCAATACTACATTCCCCCAATCAACAACATCTAAATGCAGTAATTAGTTTGATCATGTGGGGTGGATTAGGGTTAAATCTAAAATCTGTGAATAATGCTACTGGACATAATGCACCATGCCAAAAAGCAAAAGCCATCTCAATTTGATTTCACAAATATGAAAAGGAGTTCAATGTTTCAGTGGCTTTTGCAGCTGATGGCTCCAAATCAAATTGAACACTTCTAGGACAGCTAGGTGCAATCATACATGTGGAAACCACAAGCTGAAGCTGATTTGAGAGTGTTTCTAATTAAAGTGATTAGTGAGTGTAGAATTAACAACCATTCTAGTATCTAATGCTACTAACTTCATTCTGCAGACAACAGTTAACATCTAATCCTTTGCACTTTTTCGGTTCAATGGCCAGTTTACTACAGAGCAAATATTTGACACTGAAAATCTGTTACCATTTTCTGTACAAAATATAGCTAATAATGGAATGTAGGTAAATGTAATTGTAATTTGCATAAACATTAGCATTTCTAGAAGTGTGCTAGTTGGTCAAACCTACCTGACAGAAGCACAGTGCCTCGTCCTTTAGGGGAGGCTAGTGCTAGTTGATCAAACGTCATGATCTGTCCACCAGCCTTGAGAATTCTGCGACGAGCTCCAGAAGTCACCCTCAAAGCACACAGCTAGAAAGAACAGAATCATTACCCATGTGTTTCCAAAAGGAAATCATCTACTGAGGAAAAAATGGATTCCGTCATCTCAAACCAAACAATATACAGAAACAAATTCCAACAGTGGTGGGTATAGCCCAACAAATAATGTCAATGTCTCAATAGCTTGTCACAAGCTAACCCTTGAACATCAATTACAGCTCGACAATGATGTCCCATGCTGTTCACATGTAAACTTATTGTCTGCTGAGGTGGCCCAGAGGTCACTGAGGTTCTGGGATACAGAGTTACGAGTCTACATGGTGACTCGGCGGATCTCATAGGTTTTCTATGGGATTCACAAAGCATGCAGCCCGACCATGCTGAATTAAACGGTTTCAAATGGTCTGGTGTAACACTTGGGTGCCTCTCTCATCCCAAAAATGTGCTAGGAGTTGTGTAGCATTAATCAGGGCATTGTTCAATGAAGTCAAAGAGGGATGTGGCCAAAGGACATCCACTCCTATGCCTTTCTGTGACTCTTCCAGTCTATCTCTGCAGCAACCTGCTGACGACACAAAGACACTAAGCTCAGTGGACACTTCCACCTGAGAACATCCATTTGAAGCCCCGCAATGGTGAGGTACTGTCGATCAATTCTTAGGTGTCGTCTTCTGAGAATTTTGCTGTAAGCTCCTTGTTAGAACAGCAAGTTGTGCAACTGAAACATTGAACAGTTGAACGTGTGCATTCAAAAGTTTAGAGGTGGTCACATTAAGTTAATCTGTAAATGTTACAATGCCTTTTCAGTTCATTCTGAAATTCACCTGAAATCCAAATATCCCAAACTTTTTCCAAGTGTGTTAAAGCTCTAGTAATCAAGAAAAAAATTCTCTCTCCAACCGGGGATATTTTGGCCTGACCCTCCAGTGGACACAGATACAGATCCTCCAGAGTGGACAAAAGTACACCGCCATATGTCGAAGCAGCCCACACTGCTGTACAGGACAAGCAACACTTAATACAGACTGTGGGTCCTAATCACTTCTCTAAAAACAGTACCATCTACATTACCTTCAGCTTGGGGACATCCTGAATCCTGACGTCATCAGTCACGGTTCCCACAACAACAGCAGTCTGGTTTTCACGACCAGGAAGCTTCATCTTGCGGATCTGAGAACAACAAACAGAAAAGAATCCCCCAGAAATTATTGGCACAAACATCTTACAATCTCAAAATAGTTGTGTAAGGAGAAATCAAAAAGGTTTAGACAGTAGCAAATCACTTTAAGTGAAACAAGTACATCTCCATTAAAATCTAGATGTTTAAGCACTACAGTGACCGATATATGGCCAGTATCTTAAACTACAACCATTCAACACAAACCAGCAGAACTGCAGCAAAAATAAGAACGTGAGATTTGAACATTGAGAATGTGACGATGCTCATTCAAATGACAGGATTCATTTTCAAATTAAGCAATAATGAGTGAACTCAGCCAGGAACAATCAGCAGTTAATCAGCTATGTCAAGTCATTCATGTAAGATATATGCTAATGAGTAATTCATCCCACCTCTAAAATCTTGCTGGATCCCACTACACAATTTCAACTATAAACACATTGAACGGTCAAGCAGGTTAACCAAAACATTAAACACTCATTAATGTTGGACAAAATTGTTTCTTTTAAGGGCACAAACAGCATGAAAGTGAAACCCGAGTAACATTACAGGCATTATGTTTCATTTCTTTAATTGCATGAAAGATTCTTATGGCACAAACACCTGGAAATATTCTCAATTTCTCATCATATGGGGCACAGCTTCAAATATTTGGACTACCAGACCTGAACATACTTATTTAAAACACATTCCTTTAAGAGGGTTCTGAAATAGCATAACATATGATTAGACCTACAAAGCCAACATCTAATTCAACTAATCAGATCATTACCAATCATTTTTAGAGCTGCAAGGGGTGTATTAAAGCAGGGAATCCTCGGACATGTGCAGGACACAGGTGCATCAAGGACCAGGATTGAACAAATGAACAGTTACACTGCATTTGTATACATTTTGGCTAAAACCTAACAGCTGCTCTAAAAGTGCAAACAAATCAAATCAAGAAAAGACAGCACAGGCATTAAAAACATTTAAGACAGCAGTTCCCAAATAGACAATATCCCTGAAGCCCGTTTTGAGGTTTTTGTGTTCCAAAGCCCAAACACTACAGTTTTATCCTCATTCTGACGAACAAGGCCTTTGACAGTCTGCAAACATTAAGCTCCAGAACCTGCATGCAGAAAGTATTCTACTGTGATTAAGAAGTCTTGCGTTAACTGTGGGGGTTGTTGAGATTCATTTCAGTTTACTCAAAAAGTATCAAAGGGGTGTAAACTGTGCCATAATGTACTTCACAGAGACTCATTTGCCCACTGCCCACCTTCCTTGAAATACTTCACAGCTTGGAGCTGTTTATTCAATTCGTCTCATCATACATGACCATTTGTTTACAATGCTTGAGAGTCTAGCTTATCCTTTAAAGCAAGATACAACACATTCTAATGTCTAAAATCAAATTCCAGAGAAAAAAAATTAAATAGGTAAAAATGAACTTATTTGGATCCAACTTGAAGCAAAGAAGCAAGTGACCATAGCATAGGGGCAGTGGTCATCAGCCAGTCCCAAAAGTTGCCCAATTTCAGCCACTTGGGAGTAATGCCTAGTGCCCCTCATTTCCTTAGCCAAGCGATTTGAGCAAATTCGGAAATTCCTTGGAATTTACAATCGGTTGGTGAAGGGAGAGAGAAATTGAACAAGACCTCAAAGTGGCCAATATTTGGACTGGCGTTCTGAGTTCAAGTGTGTGTTGGAAGAAGAGGAAATTCAAAATGTGCATCAGTATGTTTGTGAACCACTGATCTAAGAAAACCAAGCGGTCATCCACCAAAAATCAGGCATTTTCAGATTATGAAGTATACAAAGGAGACTAACCAAACGGGACAAGGCCAGGGGTGGGCGGTTGGACTTGCTCATGAAGAGCCTCTTCAGGACAACCTTGTTGAAGGGAGCATCAGAACGGCGAGCCAGGAACCTGTACAACTGTCAGAAGAAGAGAAGATTCAGATACTGTACCCCAGCACACTGGTGAAAAATGAAATAAGGCCACAAATCAAGAGTAAACGTGAACTCTGGACATCCTCACCTTGACCAGGAGTCTCAGGTAGATGTCCTGGCTCTTGGGCTCCTTTCTGTGGACCTTGCGGTCCTTGTTGTGCCTGATGTCGATTCCCTGCAAGAAAAGACCAAATCAAGTTATTACAAACCAAGGACACCCAAAATCAGTCCTGTCCACATCAGGTAACATATCCTAACCATCACACACCTCGTTTTAGCAGTTTCTTATGGAACAATAATGGGGAAAGCGTCAACAGTTAAAGCTCACAAACAGATAATTACACATTATTCAGCCTGAAAGCAATGTTTGGACACCTGTGGCTCTGCTGTTTGCCATATTTTGGCTTAAGTGGCCTAATGCCCCCAACGTGTCTCCTGTGTTGGCAGTTTGTGTCCTGAACACTCTTAAGAAGGCTGATGCTTCGCACTACCATCATAACCTGGAAACTAAAGTAGACACACTTTCAGTCTTCACACGAAGCAGCCCAACACGTCCAAAACCCGGGGCCCGAGCAGAACAGGGACACTGACGCACTGCTGTAGCTCCACAACACCACAATTAAGCTCCTAGCCTGTACGCCACGTTCTCCGGCTTCATGAACATCCATTCACTGAGACCTGAAGTCCACGCTGATGGACCACGACCGCTTAGCTCGCAGCGGACAAACCCAAGAACACGACTAATTCAGCCGTGAACCATTGACTATCTAGCAACTCATCTACTAACTTTAATGAAAGCAAGTTTGAAACACTTGAAGAAAAGCTCCTGAAGGAGTGGGACTGAATGTATCCTCCGAAGCAGGGCCGCCTGCTTCAGTGTGTGCTTCCAGTGCTTTATCTACTAAACCACATCAAATTTCATCAAATATCCAACTATAATGCCGTATTAACTCAACACCGACACTGTTTCGTGGTAACGCAGCAGACAGAAGTGAGGATGGCTGTAGATTTTAGCGGTAAACAGGATGAAAATCCAGAGCTCGTACCTACCATCTTAGATTGAGGAGGAAAAGGGAAAAGGAAGGAGCGAACTCTCGCGATGAAGCGTTCAACGAGATCGCCGCTGTGGCTGCAGGGCACGTGACCTCAGTTCTCTTCGGTGATTGGTCAGAGGCCGGCCACTTCAAGGTTACAGTCTGCTTTAATGAGAGTTATTATAAATTAGGTTATGTTTAATAAACTGATGCTTAAACAACAGGACTGGACTAATGTTGGGCCGCGTTATATTTTAGCTCGTGGTCAGAAGAGAAACACTGTTGGATGTTCAGACAGGCGGTTCTTAGCTCCGCAGGACGCGAAGGCTGTGTCCCAAACGCAAGACGTGCTGCCTACATTTACAGGATTCCGAAAGAGGAAGTCACCACGTTCTGTCTGAATCCCAAGTCCAGCCTTCTGTTATTGGGTGAAAGTGTTTGTTTTAATGAAATATCATTGGTTAATAAAAAATAAATAAATAAAAAAAAATAATGTTAACGTTTATGTTTAAATTATTATTTTTAATTATTCAGACTTCATAGTAGTCACTGGTGAATGTTTTAATGAAATATCATTGGTTACTAAATAAAAAAATAAAACATGTTAACGTTTATATTTACATTATTATTATTATTATTATTAATAATAATAATATATTTTTTTATTTATACAAACTTCATAGTCGTCATTGGTGATAATGTAAATTGTGCTTGAGGAAGAACATCTAAATTAGATTCAAAACACATTCCAGATGTTTGAGTGCACCACAGGGGCATCTAGTGGTCTGATGATTAAAGGCCAAGCAAAGGTCAAATTAAAGACCCTCTGTTATTTAAGGTGATCTTCACACTACAACGCTTTTGGGAAACCGGTCTCTGATCAATCTGTAGTCTACTGTTGAAAGTGCTGGAGTTCTTCATGGCACCACCAAAACCATCACAGCACGGGTTTGGAGTTTCACAGTATTTCTGCACTTTTGTAAGTAAGCAAGTACTAATTTGACCCATTGTGTTTTGCACACATAGGAATTAGACCTTCACTTTTACTCACCCACACACAGTGATACACACCAGTGAATTCACAAACGGGGACATCCAGGGAGCAGTGGAGAGTTCAGAATACTCAAGGGCACTTCAGTCATGTCCTGCCAGTTCAGGGATTCAAACCGATGACCTTCCAGTCACAAGGCTGGTTCCAAAACCACCAGGCCACAGCCATGGATTGTGATAAAAACATTTTTACAGTAATTGGACATCTGACAGATGTGGCCTGTTGCTTCAGGTCATGATAAATGAAGGGCCTAAAATGTGTGTTGTGCTGTTCAGAGGAACTTGCCATGCAGCTGACGGTAGCAATGAAATTATGATTCAAGGAGAGGGTGTTGCTTAACTTTACAGACTCATAATGACTTCAAAAATAAAACAAATGCAACCCAAGAAATTGGAAATGGAATCTCATCTGACCTCAATCACACTGAGCATATAGTTCACTTAGTGAAGACAGATAGCAGCAACTGAAGGGGGCTAGAGTAAGGGCCTGGCAATTCTCAAGAGACAAATCCTAGCATTTTGTTCACAGCTTCCAATTACAAAAAAGTCACAGTCCAAACATATGGACCTGGCTGTGTATTATGTTGGAATATTGTTGTGTTATGTTCAGTGGAAAGTTTTCAAAATACACTCCTCAACATTGAAACTGCGACAGCTGCAATGAGAAAATGCATTGTTGTTGTTGAGGAGTGAATTATTAAATGGATTATGTTTATACTGTAGAATACATATACAGACATTACTATAACAAAATAAGTGTATACTGTAATGAATATATTATAAATTTGAGGTAGTGCAATAATCATTTTCAGTTGTCAGCTGGAAGAGGCAGACAGACAGACATAAAGTGAAGAAAAACCAGTCTTTATTTTATGTTCAGTATTAGATGGATGTTAGGTGGGTTTAGTAGTGAACGAGTGTGTGGGAGTGTCCTGCTGTCTAAAATAACACAGGAAAACAGTCCAGCCAAGAGCAATTCCTCCAGCAAACACAGTGCGTGACACTGGGGGAACAAGTGAGAAATTCACTGCCTGTAATGGAGAAAAGAATACAAAATCAATAACAAACTCTGAAATTTAAGGATGGATGAATAGATTAGTGGATGGACTGATGGATGAGGATGGCTGTACCTGCATTGTGGACCAGTAGACTACCCCTGTCTGCCAGAAAGAGAATGAGAGCGTCAATCATTGATAATGAGGAGCAGTCACTGTAAACATTGAAAGCAACGTTTCCTTAAAGTGCACAATACACTGTATATATTAAATCACCTTATAGGAAGCCCAGAACTTATTTTTCCAGTCTGCAAAGGGATCCTCTTGGCCTTCTAAGGTGCTCAACCCTAAAGGACAGGCAATGTTAGAAAAACCAATCGCTGATTATACATTTTCCATCTGTTCTTGTTTTTAAAGCATTGTTGACTAAAGGATCTCCTCTGGCATTGCTCTAAAGGATCCTTTTTAGCACTTTATTTTTAAGAGTGTTTCTAAAGTCTCACCTATGTAGAAAGCACTTATTGTGGCTGGAGCAGCTATCAGTTGATCCATTAACACCTTCACAGATATTCTTTTGGCTCCTCCTCCAGGGAACATCCTCTCTAATGCACGCAGCCAATGGTAGTTGAAGTTGGAATGGAAACACAACCCAACCAGTGCTACTCTGGCGGTCTGGGCCAGGTCAATGGAATGTACTGGAATGCTTTTCACTGAGACAGAGGAGTTTTCCTCTCCTGAAATACATTTGCTGCTGTCAGAGTTTTTAAGGTGGGATTCCTCTGATTGTCCAGCCAATGTGACTTCAGAAAAGTCCCCACTGAGCTGACAATGTCTTTCCTGCACACCACCCAGCAGGCTTTGCTGAATCAAGTCTGCGCTTGCAAACAGGGTTGTGTACCCCACTACATTGCTAATGTATGGGTAGGATTTGAAAAGGGCCCACAGTCTATTCATGATGTCTGCTGGAAAGAAAGGCAAAGACAGAGTGCATCCACAATTAGGCTGTAGTAAATGGAAGGGGTGGTATATATCAATTCCAGCCCAGGGAGATCAATTCTCAAACACATCCACCAACGCTGGCAATTAACTGCTGAGCTCAATATGTATTTGAGCAGGAAAATCTCTCAACTGTGCAAGACACCAAACTGCCAACATTTTTAACAAGATTAACAAGAACAAAATCCACTACTCACCATAAAGCTGGCTGATCCTATAGTTTCTGACACAGATCAGTGGAGTATCTTCTAACTAGCTTTACTCTGACTGGCTCGGAGAACAATGAAGCCAGAGCTTTGTCCAATCCTTGACCAGACAGGGTACTGCAGGTCAAAGTTCTATGAACATGAATGAGCCTGTTTTCATGATAAGTCTCTATCGGCCAACACAGCAATGTGAGAATACAGCATATGCTGAAAGAAAGACCGTTGGATAACATACAGCAGGAACATAAGAAGGCTGATTAGTATGTTCAAGGCATTGGTTTCAATATGTATATGAGACATCTTTCATAAACAATGAAAGATAACCAATAAAATAAATAAGATTAAAATATTTCTAATAATTCTGTGAAGACATATAAATATTAGGAACCTGTAAGGTAACAATAACTGAAATGTACAACTCACCACTTAGTGGTCTTTAATGTAATCCAAACAATGTAACAACATAGCCAAGGCTTCATTCTCAAATTGAAATCTCCATAGGCTTGATTTCCTCAGTTGGGACTAAAGTTCTCCCCAATGCAGAAGCACATGGCCAAGGGCAGGCCATTTGTGAAGCCTATAGAATACGAGTGAGTTAAAAATAGCTCTCCACTCCTTGTTTCCTGCTTATGTTACCAGTACTGTTTTTATGATGATCAATGATATATTGTATTGGTACATGTATATGACTGTTAATTTTCTGTAAATAACAATTTGATCATTCATCTGATAGAACTGCAGGCATGGGAATGATCATTACCAAGACCAGGGTTTGGCAACCCAAATTTTAAGAACTTGTCCTATTACAACCAAAATTGAACCACAATATTTTAAGTCCATTAAATGGACTCTCTCTTTCCTTCTCTCTTACATGCACAAACCACCAAAGCTTGTACAAACATTAATTAACTTAATAAGTGTTTAATCAACATAGGTTTTACGAATATGTTAAATGAAAGACAACAGTGTGGTATCTTCTGTTCAAAGTTCTTTGAAACCTTACCAACATCCAGTTTAGTGGATGAAGACCACTGACACATCCCTTCCCTTTCCAGTCTTCAGCACTGCTCCATTATGCTGAATTCTGTCATGGTTATGTAAAATTAACAATCCTACGGTGCATCTGTGCTGACATGTGGGAGCAGTTTGCCTTTAGCAACAAGAGGAACTCACAGACAGGAGAATGTGTTAATGAGGGCCAGAGATTAAACTGATCAATTAAAGCCTCGTTACACTCTTAACTGGTGGCTTTATGTTTGCTAACACTTAACAAGCGGCCTTTGGTCCCTTTCACAATGCATACAGAGCCCACACGAGCAAAAACCAGTTGACTCTCAGATAATTGCCCTCCTTTTCTTTCTTGGCCTGTCAATGGACACTTTCCATTCTCTTTATTGGAAATGTCTTACCGCCCTTAATTTGAAAGAACGAAGAATAGCCTTCTTTCAAGCCCATTCTTTACATCATTATTGAAACCGCACCTCACACTCGCTCGCCTGCTCACTCACTCTCCCTCTCTCACACTTTGTATGGGTGTGTCTATAAATGCCCATGTATGTAACAGCATCATTTCTGATTCCACCTATTTTTCCCTGATCGCAGCCTCTGCAGAGGAAGCAAAGAAAACTGGTGAGTATAGCTGACTGCATTTTTTATACATTTTTTATTTTAACATTATACATTTTACAGATATTAGAGGGTGAAAAGGACCCTGTAGTTATGCTGGTTCTCTGAATTTGCAATAAAGGGTAATTAGTAGTCATTCATTGAATTACATGAGATTTTATTAATCTGTTTATAATAGGTTTTTGTGGAATTTTGTAGATCAAGGTGCACCTTGTTAAGGCATTTAATCAAATATTAGCAGTGATGTATGTATGTCTGACCAGGTTTTTTTAGGCATCAGAATCAAAATATAGATTTGAGAGCCTTTGGCAGCACCACTATGAATAGCACATTCATTGTTGCTGTTCATTTAACCAGTGTTCTCAAACATGCCCCCCCCCCTGCATGTTTTAGTGTTTTCTTTGATCACAACACACCTGACTCAACTATTCAACTACTTTAGAAGCCCTTCCAGAGTTGCAGGGTGTTAAATGTGCTCATGTTTAAATCTCTTTCCTGTCCTCTTTTTTATCTTGTTACCCCTCTGTTTAAAGACATGCGTCCATCCAGCAACATGTCATTTGAACCAGGACTGGAACATGGGATGCCATGGGGTCGAGATCTTTTCACATTTGTGACATCGGCAGCTGGTCACATGATGCGGACACTGCAAAAGCCACGCAAGAATAAGCCTTCCAAAAGACAGGTCAACCACCGCCGATTTCTCCACAACATGATTCAGAGGTAATTTCGAGGGAGGGAGAGAGAGAGAGCGAGAGAGCGAGAGAGCAAGAGAGAGAGAGAGAGAGAGAGAGATGTCTTCAAATTATTTAACTGAATGTTTTCATCAACAAATGTTGTTACCTGACAGGAAATTTGCAGAAATAGAGGCAGCCAATCAACAGTTGGCCTCAGCTCTATTTTCCACAAACACTACACAGAGCCAACCAAAAATGAAATCTTCTCATCTAAATGAATCTGTAAAAAACTTGGAAAAAGGTAAGACTTAGTATATGTATATATTTAGGGTGTAACTTTCTGTTTCAGTTTTTGTCAGTTTTTCACATTTTCTGAGTAAGTCTGTGAGCAGTTTTGACAGTAAGTTTAGTTTTTCTTCACAGCCATCACCTTGGTTCTTGGCTGTAATCCACTGTTATCATCTGTGTTTTTCCAGTCACTGCCAGCCCTTGTGAAACTGAAACACTTTCAAAGCAACAGGATGCAGTAGATGATTGCAGGACATTAAACAGCCTTGCGGTTAACCCTGACAAAACGTTCTTCAAGAGCAAATCTCTGAACCACTCAAACAGTGCGGAAGGTAGCCATCTCTGGGAAAGTGTGGAGGTGTTTGAACACAACCAAGAGATCGCATCACAACAAAATGCTGACTTCATCTGCGAAGGTGAACAAAATCAGTCCACAGATGCTGATTTGGACAACTTAACACAAGTAACCAATATGATTCTGGAGGACAGTGTATTCACTTGGCTTGAAAGTATTGAAAGAATAAGACAGAATTCTGAAGCTCATATCCCTAAATCCACTGATGTGGCACAAGACCAACAATATTTGGGGATAACACTGTTTGATATGTCACCAATTTCACCTGCAGTGTCACCTTTGTCTTTGGATTCATGTGATTTTGAAGAAATGCCCCCTGATAGTGACCACGGCTCTGAAACGCAGCACATTACAGAAAATTTGCAGATGGACGTAATGGAGAACCTTGAGCTGCTGGTTTCCACAGAAGGATTTCTACAGAACCATCATAATAATCAAATGAACATGCCAAGTAGTGTTTGGAACATTCTGAGTGAAGAGAACCAGAGCTGTTTTCAAGATAACCATACATTTCTTAACAGCTCACCTGAAGGGTACATCGTAGATAGCCAAACAGAAACAGACTGTGCTGGTGGAGCGATCACTGGAGGTCTGGAACTTGGGCCACATGTTACCACACTCCTGGAAAGTTCTGCAAAGGACATTAATGCAGAACACGACTTGAGCAGTTATATTTCCTGCAGTCAAGCCCCCTGTTCTTCTATTTGTCAGCAGAATCAATCAGGATGTGCTGCTAGAGACAAGGGACAGACAAAAGACTGTTATCCAAGTCTGTGTGATATGAACACAACAGCAAACAAGAAGACTGGCTCTGAAAATCTCTCAAAAGGCTTGGAACAGAGGGACTTTATCAAACTTACCCTTGATAGCCAAGCTTTACAAAGGTTTGAACATGACACCCCAAATCAGACCCTTTCTAAATACTGGCACCAGCATCACACTCACCAAGATCATACTACACAAAGCAGGATGATGGACTCGTACTATGTGTCATCAGATGCAGAAAAGCAGAGTCTTCAAACAGAAACTGTTAGTCCTCCAAACCCACTTTCCTCATCCACATCACACTACTATGGGTTTGACATGCCAGCACAAGATAACAGCACTTGCAGAGGAGATTTTTGTTCTTATTCAAATGGTGAAACTGATATGAGCTTTCCTAATTTTGAGGGCGTGGCTCAATCATTCCCTGCCCCTCTGAACAGACCACACCCACATCAAATTTCAACTCCTCCTTTGAATGACGATTGGCTATTCAGCAATATAGTAGCTGAGCCGGAGTTTAACAGTATAATCAGACCACAAACCTGCACTTACTGTTAAAGGCCACATATACCAATTACCCATAACATTAGTAACTCTGACTGGAAAGCTGAAAAAACAGATCTTGAAGGTGATGAGTTAAAACAAGGGTTAAATTGTGCTGGTCAGACAATACTGCATGGGCCAGAACAGCTTCAAATATGTTACATTTTTTCTGGTATGCAGTGGTCAGTACCAACCAAAATTTTACCTACTCAAATCTTAGATGTAGGTGCCAGATACCACAGACGACCTTCAGGGGTCTTATTGAGTCCATGCCTTGAATGGACTACTAAATATTAGGCAGGTGGCACTAATGTTATGGCTAATTGGTGTAAATAACTCACAGTTTCATGTATGATTTAGCTCAGGTGAAGAAAGACTGGACACTGCAGAGTATGTAACTGTGTACGATAACATTCTTAAATCTGGCTCAGAATACTTAAGGTTAGGAACTCCCAGTAAGAGTCAGCCTGTTAGAGAGGTTAACTGCGTAGAAGACTTTTTTTTCACATGAAGCTGGCAAAACTGAACCCAACTGTCTGTAACCTTTGTTAGGCCACAGTCTTCACTTCTACCTCCAGCCACACACATTCCTCACAGACACATTTATGCTGCTTTAGCCAATCATGCTGACTGTAGTTGAGTTAAACAGATTCTGTTGTGGCACATATATATTTGTACATAGTCATATTGAATAATGAGCTAAAATTGGAGTTCTATAAAATCTACCTAGACTACTTGGTAATTTTGCTACTGGGCTCTCCCCTCTAGCTTGGGAGGGTAATTCCGTTTAACACCAGTGTATCAAACACAAATCACACTTTACTCTTCCTTCAATGGGCAGATGTACAGGGGTGGGACAATCAAACTGAAACACCTGGTTTTAGACCACAATAATTTATTAGTATGGTGTACTAGGGCCTCCTTTTGCGGCCAACACAGCTTCAATTCGTCTTGGGAATGACATTTTTGGATACAATCCGGGTTAGCACCCCAACATCCCTTTCAGACAGCTTCCTCTTGCGTCCACAGTTAATCCTGTTGGATGTGGTCCGGACATTACCCTGGATACCATGGCTCTTGATACATCACAAAGACTTGCTGTTTTGGTCACGGATGTGCCAGCAAGACGTGCACCAACAATTTGTCCTCTTTTGAACTCTGGTATGTCACCCATAATGTTGTGTGCATTGCAATATTTTGAGCAAAACTGTGCTCTTACCTGCTAATTGAACCTTCACACTCTGCTCTTACTGGTGCAATGTGCAATTAATGAAGATTGGCCACCAGGCTGCTCCAATTTAGCCATGAAACCACTAAAATGCCACACTAAAATGGACCGGAGTTTCAGTTTCATTGTCCAACCCCTGTAGAGAATACATTTGAAAGGCATTAAACCTGACATGTTACAGTAAAATTACAGGACATGACAGGAATATGAATCTGGTTTACACAGCTTTTAGGCCCAGAGTGGCAGAAACTGAGATGCTATTCTCCCTGTTACAACTAAGGGGTGCATTAAAAGTATTTTGATGCTGTTATTTTAAAATCCTATATGTTGCAAGGAAGGTATAAAATTGTATAAAAATGTATTTATTACATATTGTCAAACTACTATATAATAATAATAATAATAATAATATTTTTTTTGTTTTCTCTATGTGTGCCATTTGAACATGGCAGCTAGACTGTATATATTTTATAAGTGCAACAAACTTGTCAATAAGCTGTGAATCACTTGCAAATGAATGTTTAATCTATGTAAATCTTAAGTAGATTCGTGGTCTGTGAAATATTTGTCTCTGTATCATTTAAGATTTTTAAGTATTTAAATGTATAAAAATGTATTAAATCATATGTGAATATTTTCATGTTATGTTAAGCCACAGTAGCTTAGACCCTTTCAATATACACTAAATTGACAAAAGTATTGGAACACCTGTTCATTCATTGTTTCTTCTGAAATCAAGGGCATGAGAAAGAGCTTAACTTGGATCTCTACTGTCCACAGATGGGTTTCTACTACATTTTGGAACCTGGCTGTGAGTTTTTTTTGCCTTCAGTGAGAAGAGTGTTAGTGAGGTCAGGATGATGAATGATCACCACACCACCTTATCCCCAACTCATCCCAATAGTATTTAATGGAGCACCTTCGTTCCAGCGAACACAGCTATGGAGCTTTATTTGCATGGCATTAGGCATGGTGCCAAAAGTTTCATGTTTATCTGCTCCAGAGAGTACTATTCTATTGGCAGTACTACTCTATAGGAGCTAGACAAGCTGTGCATGTGCATTTGCACATTTGTGTCAGCAATGGGCACCACTTAAATTAGTAGAAAGCATTCTTTAGAAGGGGTGTTGAAAAACATAGTGTGTAACATGTCTGGTAACAACACTCTCCAATAGTACAAGGAAAACAACTGTTATTTGCATTTAGAGCTATATCCACAAATATTTTGACAGTGACAAAATTGTGCCTGAACTCTGCCCACAAAGATGGGTTTATAATGAACCTATAGAGATGTAGCTGAAGTGTAAAATTTCAGCTTTAATGTAAAATGTTTAACAAAGGTATTGCATTAAATATAACAGACATTTTGTATGACAGGCTCAAAAGTAGGTGGACAAACAACATTTGACTGAATGTGAGCTGAAAGTATAGCTTAATACACTTCAAAATGTCTCCTGCTAGCAGTCACATCATCAATAAACACTAATGACACAGTTCCATTGGCAGATATCCATGCCCATTCCATAACAGTGTGGCACCTCCACTGCAGGTTTCCTTTTTTCTCTTGCATTGACACATTATTTGGACCACATATAAGGAACTCCCATGAACAGCTACTACATGCATATTCAAAACTAGAAAATCACCTTTAATGTCCTAAATTTGTCTGAAATAATTAGGCAACAGCCAACAACTCGGCATGAAACTACGTATCAGGCAACTGTCCAAGTATGTTTTGAGCCTGTGAAAATGGAGTGATTGTAAAAAATTGCTGTGAGGAAAAAAATCCACAACAATATGTCACTGTCTAAATACTTATGCATATGACTATGTGACAATGTTCGAACAATATAATATACATGATACTGTTCTCTTGGTCTAAACTGGATTAGATAAAGTGAAAAGATGGTCACCTTTGATGAGCTCAGTTCAGTTTAGGCCACTGAATGACATGCTTTTCATGACAGTCCTATTTTAAACATACCTGCCCATTTTTAAATGCACTGAATTTCACTGAAATGTTTGAAAGGTAGAATTAACCACACATATTCCAAAACCAATGACATATAGTATATTAAAATTCACTCCAGTAAGACTTTATCCATATAGCCAAATTAACAAACAGAAAAGTGAATAAACAAAATAATTAAAAAGGCAAAAAAAGACAACAAAACATGTTCTAGACACCACCAGTCTTGCAATTAATAAATACAAGTGGCATTCTGCATTCACTGCATTAATCTCCTCACACATTCATCACATTACAGTCAAAGAGCAGCCTAGGCTAAACCACCGTTCTCTTCCAACTGGGGTCTAGTTCTAAAATGATATTGATATAAAATAAATGTTCACACTTGTGGTTCTATAGCAAAGAAAATGGTTCTAAATAGAACCATGAACCAAAAAATACATTCACACAAATAAAGGGTTATTTGCACTGTGAAAGAGTTCTTCAGACTGATAGAGAATGGGCTGTAGATGGTTTTACATGGCACCAAAAATGGTTCTTCTATAGTTATAATCTTGATATCATAACAGTAGAAGAACACTTTTTGGTGACATGGTGACATATAACATTTTTCAAAAAGTTGCTATACAGAACCATTTAAGCACATCAATCGGAAGAACCCTCTCATGATAAAGATCCCTTTATTTATGCAAATGAGTCTTTGTGTGTTCACATTTCTATTCAGAACCATTTTTGCAAAAGTGTAACCCTTGAAGAACCATAATTTTTAAGTGTGCTATATGTTTGGATTCAGTATTAAAATTGATTAAATAAAACACAGGAGAATGTTACTTGCAGCCCTCTGTATATCCAATCCATTTCTAAAAGCCCAGAATATTTTAAAACACTAGGCAAGTGTGGTTTTGCCTGTCTAACTGGAAAGGGGAAAAAGAAAACTGTTTCACTTTGAATCATAACAGAATAAAGTGTATATATATATATATAAACAAACAATACAAAACAATACAAAACAATAGCATTGATTTAACCTGCTTTCATGAGGGTAATTTTATCAGTTCTCCCATACTGATGAAAATGCATCCTGAACACTATCATCTGAACATAATTGTCAGTTTGGGTATTAAACAATAAATAATGCTGAAAACCAGGACCAAGCCTAGTTCACCAATGTTCAGAGCACCAGTGGATCTAAGGAACTTTGTTATTGCACAAAGAAGTAGCTAAGTAGAATTAGCAAATGACACATAACAGGAACAGCATACATCTAATGAACGGAAGGTGCGAGACTGCAGTGGATTGTTTGGTCCGAATTTTAAAACTGTCACATTGCTGTTATTAATCATTGCCTGAATATTAAGGTACATTTCAGTAGCTTTCAGAAGTAGAGTCTGTAAATCAGTAGCAGTGTCATGTCTGTCCTTATTACCTGGAACATGTTTAAGGAAAGGAAGTGATATGTATAAGAAATATATAAAATGGAACTAGTAACATAGGTAAAATACAAGAAAAGAGCAGCTTTTTTATTTGAGGTGAATAGAAGAAAGATCACACTAAGGGAAAGGCCGTAACGTTAGCCCAAAACACAGGGATCAAATCCATCAAACCTCAAGAAGGAACACATTCGTTAGAGGAGTTTGAGAGACTTTTCTGTGTGGTTTATTGCAACTCTTACATTAAACCACATAGAAACAATCAGTAAATACAGTTCTTAAGGCTTTGTTAGCCAAGGAACGTCTTTTCCTGACAGCAAAAAATGAACCCTCATTTTAACCATTCAGCTACAACAGATTCAATTCTACTGTGATCTAAAGCTCACTAGTTCATCACTTGTGCAGAAAACAGCTAGGATGAGAGGTAACTGGGTGAGAAGGTTCTGGGTGTTCACTGTTGTTGCGAGACAGCTTCACTACAAGCCTAATCTACAAACCTGAACTACTTTAACTACCGTGGAACTGCCTTGGTTGATATCCCTTTCTTCATCCTTTTGCCACAGATTTGGTAAAACATAAAAGCTTTGTTCCGTAAGTATTTTACACAACCTGTTAAAAAAAGAATAATCTTTGACATTGATGTGCTTGAAACAATGAGATCGCTTAATGACAATATATTAATCTGCTAATATTGTTCAGCTTAGCAACACGACTAAAGCCTCCTGTCTTTCATAGATGACCCACGGCAAACAAGTCTGTTTTATCTCTTTTCAAAGTCATGGCCAGTTTTCTTTTAATGTATCCCATCTCATCCATCCATCTAGTTTCACTGTCTTAGAGAAACTGCAGCTTTTTCTTAAATTGCAGAAGATAGGCAACAACCATGACATACACTTATGGATAAGAAACTCAGATTCAAATGATAAATAAATAACATGAATAATGACAATATTTTAGCTTGATAAGCATTACAATTAAGCTGTCTGAAACTGGTAGTGATATGAGAGGATGTAAGAAGAAGTTTAGAAATCCTAATGGTCTAACTACTCACAGTCTACATAACAAATGAACGTCAGAATAATTAACTGTTCGTTGACCTGAAAGGCCAAGGCCAGTATCTAAGGTACCCTGGATGTAACAGGAAATTGAACAAGGCCCATCTTCCCAAAATGCTGCATCTTATCTATGATAACTGTCTACTGTTATTTGATATTAGCTGTTTTGGGAATCACTTCTTAATACTGATCTTATAATAACCTTGCACAATGTTTTGGGGGACCCACCCCACAATAGATATCACTAATGTCTCTAATGCAATTCGACCCAATATGAAATACCAATGAATTATTACTGTTATGTATATGAGACATGAAAACGTGTTTCATCTTATTTATTTTATAATGTATGATTTCTGTATTTTTGCTCTAGTTTTATTTTTTTTAACGGTTTTCTTAAATTTTCCTTTTTTTTGTTTTCTGTTAGTTTGTAAATTCTGCCCTACCGTGTTATTGTTCTGATGTTTATGCCAAAATGTAAAAGCTGGCTCATATTGGCAGATTTATCACAGTAGATCATTTTTTCTCTCCCACTTTGTTGCTGAAGTTCAAAAATGTGTAAAATCAGTGATACCAAATCATGTTTGAGAAATTGTTTGATTTAAAAAAAAGTTTTACAGTTTATTTTTTCATATGAAGTTACTACTCCTAAATATCCAAAGGCAAATCACCTGGAAAAGTTCAATACTTTTTAACATTCAATTCCCAATTCCTGAAATCAGTTTCAAGTGAGAGAGAGAAAGCCTTCTGAGATTAATACTGATCAGCAGCTGAACCACTCATGCAAGCACAGCTAACACACTGATAATTGTCTCTCCATGATGTTCTACCTGATTGCCATCATAAACATGCAGACTGCCTTTAAACACATGGCTTATGCTTGATTGAAAGAGCGCTTAGGGTTGATGCAGCCATCTTAGCTTTGCCACAATAAGCCTGATGTAGATTGCACTGATATGTGGCTCTTCTATTATACATTAATGGTATTTCCTTCAGAATACCAAAGGAAAGGTACGTCTTTTCCACCTTAGGAAATGAGCTGTAGTCCTTACTCGATATCTCAGTATAAGAACTAATTTCAATAGTGCTAATTGTATACCAGCATTATCTCCAGCTCATGGACATTTTCATTTCGTTGGTTCAGTCTTGGCTGCAGAGGTATACTCAGTGCAGTGTGGATTCTCTGAATGCAGTGCTCTGTTAATTAACTAATTAGACTGTCCATCTCTCCATTCGCCATCCACCTGGTCGCCTGTCGTTCCTCCCTTTGGTTACTCGGCATCCGCAAGGCTGTAAGGAGGAGGTGGCCCCAGGGCATTGTCGGGGGGCACAGGGGTACCAGGGAGACCACTGGAGGGTGTAGGGGAGGCGGGAGGTTCCTCAGAATCAGAGTTCTCCTGAGAGAGGTCATCCACTAAAGCCCTCCGTCCTCCACGTACTGAAAGAGGGAGTGGAGCACGCCTGACAGAGAGAGACAGAGAATCAGGAAAAGTGTGCTTAAAAGACGAGAAAAAGCTTTGATAATATATAATGAGCATAATATAAAATATGCACACAAGAGAAAAGCAAGTAGAAGGATAAAGGTTAAGACCTTTATAAAGAAAAAGTAAGCATAGGTCAATGGGTGTAACAATACAGTGTGCCAGCCTGCATAGTCTTGAATGCATCGTGGCTGGCATGTTAGAATTCCTTCCTTCTGAAGGAAGATAACATGCTTGTAACAGGACTTGTGGATAGGAAACCAGCCTTGTGGCACAACTCAAGTGCCCTTGAACAAATCCCCAACTGCTCCCCAGGCACCATGGAGAGGGCTGCCCACTGCTCATGTGCTCACTGCCCCCTAGTGTGTGAATTCACTGGTGTGTATGTGTTTTTCTCTGCATGGAGGGGTTAAATGTTGCTGACAATCTCCCATGTGCAAGAACAGTGGGTCTACATGAATGTTTGTGTGTTTGAGTTTAAATAGGCTTGTAGTGTTATGTCTGAGCATTTTTCTCCAAATTATTTGGTACCTTGTAGGCACGTTTTCATGCCTAATTCTGAATCTTGTGAATTGTTACACCCCTATTTAATTTCTATGAGAGTAATCATACACAAAATCACACACAAACTCTGACACTTACGAACACAGGCACGTGTACAACATAAAAACGTACTTGTCAGATCTGGGTCTCTCTGTGCCGCTGAGTGGGTGTAGGAGACAATTAAACACATACGCACACATGAACACACACATGCAAATATGTTAGATATGGATGGATAAATGAAGCATGCATACACAAAAAAAACAGTGGAGCAACATGAATCAACATTAAATTAAACAAAACAAAACCAAACAAACAAAAAAAACAACTAGCATGAGGTGTTTATACTAGTTTACAGCAACAGCATATATGCTTTCATGCTGACACACACACACCTACTCTTACCTGAGTTGGGAGCGCAGCGCATTTAGCTCTCGGTTCATGCTCTGCATGCTGTCACCCATCTCCTCAAGTTCACGCTGTAGTTTCCTGCGCTGGGCATTTGTGCGTGAGTTTTCCTCCTCTACCTCCTCCAGCTGCCTCTTCAGCTGCCGCAGACGGCCCATCGACTTGTCCAGCTATAGAAAGAGACAATGTAAATGCTCTATATAGTATTACATGCACTTCAGGTTCCTACAATTCAGTTCAAACACAACCATTACAATGTACCAGACCAATATGGAGTACCAAATACACAGTGGTAGAATGGTAAAGTACTTACTGTAAAATACATACTCCTGATAAAATAAAAATAAAAACCTTACTGTACAGTACATGTGTTTTTGACTCTCATGAAAGCACTGGACAAAGTAGCCACACCTGCTCTCTGTACTGGTCTGCGTGTCTCCTCTCATCCTCCACCTGCATCACCACTTCCTTCAGTTTCTTTTCTGTTTTCCGCACCAGCTTGTTGGCCATTGAACGCTCCCTTGAAGACAAATAAAGGTTTCTTTAAACACTTCATTGCATGCATTCGACTCCTTTAAGTTGTACCCACTGCTGACACACACAGCTTGTCTAGTCCCAGTAGGGAAGTACTGCCAATAGAATAAGACTCTGTGAAACAGATAAATATAAACCATTTGGCACCATGCCTAATACTAAATGGTGTTTCTTATCACTGAAAGTAGTCATATCCTGACAGCAATGCTCCAAAATCTACTAGAAAGCCTTATCTGGAGAGTAGAGACAGTTCCTCCAACAAAGGCAGGAAAAAATTAATTTGATTAAATGATATATGTCCATACAGTGAAAATAAGGACATGAGAAAATCTGGAAAAATTGTATCATGTCACAGAGGTAGAAAACCGGATTGGAGATTCTTACTCAAGGACTACTGGTATAGTGTGGTACATTTGCCTAAGTAGGAAATCAACTCCCAGTGTAAAACAAGGAGGGCAGCAGTGTTACCGATTATGCTTTGTCATATTAATCAGTTCATCTGCTTACAGACTTTTCACACAGAGAAAAGGCTAAAATTATAGGATTAGTAAACAGGAGGTGATAGGTTATAGTTTTGCAGTGAAAAACCCAGATGAAGTTTTATAATGAAAGAGTGTTAAGAACTAGCTGAATGGGCAATAGCTACCAGAAAGGCTATAAAAAGGAGAGCAAGTTGTAAAGCATGTAAAAATTTTTTTTCAAATTTACATTTTGGATGATTATATTCTTTTGACTAAATTCTCAATGTCTTTGCACTATTTTGCCCAGTCTAAAATGGCTAATTGCTTTATCACTCCAGGTCTCCAGTGAAAATGCTATCCATGAACCAAACGCACTGTCTCTCTTGTTCCAGTTGCTCCTCCATGGCTTCAATTTTGGACTCCAAGGCAGCAACACTCATCCGGTGCTTTCCTCTCACAGCTCCTTCTAGCTCAGTCAGCCTGGTCTTCAGCTCCTTGTTCTGTCTCTCAAGGCTCTCCCGTGCCCCCTCACTCTTCTGGGTCAATGTCCTTTCTCCAGCTAACTGCACGGTCAGAGTCTCCACCTGATCCACAGGGACAGAGGTGTGAAGTGAAACTGAGATTTGTTCCAGAAATATTTTATATTTAATTTATTTTATATCTCATAACTCTCAAACCTAAAAATGTTGCTGAACAATTCATAGTAGCTGAACAGTCAATAATAAAAGCACTTACAATTAGTATCAGATTATTAACAGGGTTGGCTCAGTAGCCAATGTGTGCTTTCATGCATAAGACATTAAAAACCTGTGCTCCTCAAAGGCCCAAGCTGATTTTGATCTCATCTACTAAGAAAATATTTTGGAGACACCATCACACTTGTAGGTGTGTACCTGCAGCGTGGTCTTCCTCTGCCTCTCAGCCATCAACTCAGCATTGCTCTGCTCCTCTTCCAGCTCCTCCTCCAGCTGACTAATCCTGGCCTCCAGACGCCTCTTTTCATCACATAGAACTGACCTGTGACAAAAAGGGAGGTGTTACACACAGTAACACACACACACACACACACACACACACACACACACACACACACACACACTGAGTTTCTTACTTCCCACTGTTGGTGTTGAGAATCTCTTCAGCCATTTCATCTCGCTCCTGCTGAGCCTGTCTTCTCAACCTGTCTGAAACTGCCAGCTCCTGAGAGACAGAAAGAAAGTAATTACATCACATGTTCATGATTTATTGTACACACCCAATTCAAATGTATTTTTTTCATATTACAATGTAAATACAAACACACAGGAAGTGCAACATACCTCTGTCAGCTGCAGTAGCTCCGCTTCCAGGGTCTGCAAGCGTTTCTCGCTGTCCTTTGATTGGACAATGACCTCATCTCGAGCCATCTTGGTCTCGTCCAACTCCCGCAACACCTCCTTCATCTGAGTCTAATAAACACAGAAGCAATGGAACACTTCAGCATCATGACAAATACTACTACTAATACTACCACTACTCACAGGTCTACATTAGCATTTAGAAATATATATTTTAAAGAACTACAAATGCTAACCTGTGAATACTGGGTCTATTTGGGACATGGAAAAACGACCACTACTTCAGCAGTTATGAGGTAAGACCTGTCATGACTGCCAACCCTTTAAGAGGCTTTGCCCTTTAACTTTGTTTAGGTGTTGTATTCACCTAAAAAGATAATACCAGCTATATTACCTGGAGTCGCTTCAGCTGCCGGAGTGCCTCCTCTCTGCCACGAGTGGCTGCCTCCACCTGAGACTCTGCCTCCTGGAGCTCCGCCTCCATTTGCTTCTTGACAGATAGTGCTTGAGCCCTCTGAGTCTTCTCTTCCTCCAACAAAGCTTCTAGCTCACGCACCTAGAAAGATTTGTTTATATTTAAGATGTAGACTGTATGCTTATTTATTTACATGCACACACGCATGCACACACTGGAAAGAGGACTGAGTATTCTGTACAAACTGAGTATTCTGCCCAAGATGCCTGTCTCACCTCAATAGTTACACTCATTAAGTACATTAAAGCAGGTACCTGTTTGTTGAGGGCCCTTCTTTTTTCCTCGCCTTTCTCTTCCTTGGCACTGATCTCACGCTCAAACTGGGCACGGAGGGCCTGCAGTGTGACCTCCAGTCTGAGCCGGGAATTCTCTGCCTCAGCCAGTTCCTCCTCCAGTTCCTGTGTCTGTTCCCGCAGAGACTGTGCTTCCACCTCCAGAGCCCTTCGAGAACGCTCCAATTCATGCACCTGAGGGACACAAGCCAGAATGACAGAAAAAACTTGCCAGTCTGTTCATTTCTTTTTGCAGGTTATAGAAATTGCTGACAGGTGTTATGGATTAAACATTTAATTGTCAACAAACAGTAAACATTACCAATTGGACTGAACTATTAACTGAAGGTTAAAAAAACTGTAATATATTCATTAAAACTTTACACTGTAGGTATAACAATCATAATATTTTAATTATATCAGAAATGACTTTAAACCACTATCTATTAAGAACTTAATACGTAAGTTATGTACGTCTGAGGTAAAGTTGTGTTCTTGTGGGTTGGTAAAATGTAATTATAATTTATAATTCAGTGAAAGGCATATCATACATTCTTGCCCACATCATCCTGGGCGTTGACAAGTTGCTCCATGTCAAGGCGAAGCTGTTTATTGGTTCTCTCCAGCTCGTCACGCTGCTCAGATGCTTCTTGTAACTCACGAGACAGAGCTAGGAAGCGAGTCTCTTTTTCCCGGCTCTCAGCCTCTGCTCTGTCTCGCTCTTCAGCCAAACGGGCACTCACTGCCTTCTCCTCTGCCAGGGACTACATTGGTTGACAGACCACCAAAAAACAAAAGATGCACCAAAGCAGGTTATGAGAGTTTCAGATGTGAGTTATAATCACAAAACTGCTTCTGTCACGCAGACCAATACAAAGGAACAGAAACTAATAGGTAAATAGAATGTAACAATGCATTGAAATACTGCAATGCCAGAATGTGCCAGTTCACATTGTGGAGATGGGACAATTCACTGAGGTGCATGGACATTCTATTAATTATCTAATGCAGTTGCATTGTTTGAATGTCACCATCTCTGAGCTACCAATTGTTGATAATCTAGTACTAGATTACTCAGCAACTATTAATTATTTCTTAGTCAAATCAACCCACGAACCCAGTATAATAGATTAAAACCAATTGTGAGGTATATGTACTGTTACATATACAATCCACGTCAGTTTTTCCTCTCTCACCTGATCAAATTTCTTCTGTCTCTTCTCAAGAGCAGTGCAGTTTTGTCTCTCTCTCTGCAAAGCGATGGTCATGTCCTCAATCTCCTCCCTCAGACGTTCCTTCTGACGCTCTACTCGTTCTTTCTCCTCTTCTTTGGCTCTTTCCCTTTGTATGGCATTCTCCAGCTCCCTCTGTAGCTTCCTCCTGCTCTCTTCTCCTGCCTCCACTGCTGCATTCACTTCTTCGGACTGCTTCTTTAGATCAGCAAGCTGAGCACAAAATGTAGCATAAAGAATTGAAGATGAATGAAATATAAAGATAACAGGAAAAAAGAGAAACACACACAGTTTCACTAAAACAGATCCTTTCCAAACCTTAGAATGGAAAATGAACTTATGGAATGACTCAGGTTCATGCTAAAGAATACGTTCGGATGCCTGACAAATTAATTGCAATTAAGTGAGTGAATTACAAACCTGTTGTGTGTAAGTTTGGATCTGACGTGTCAGCTCCCTGGTCTTTTCCTGTTCCTCATCCAGTCTCTCCATCAGAGCAGCTTTCTCCTCTTCCAGAGCCCGCACTCTGGACCCCAGCGCCAACTTCTGACGTGTCTCATCCTGCAAGAGTTCCTAAAGAACCACACATAAGGAAACATACACACTAGTTCAGAATCTGATGGCTCGGAGCCTTGGAGGAGCTCAGATTAGTATATAAACCGATTTAGTGCTCCATTTTCTTGAGCATAAGCCCCAAAATTGATAAAAGCGAGCACCAACATTAACATGCACATAAAACTGTATAATTACCTGAGCATCATGTAATTGGCTCTCCAGGCTGCTGACCTCTTTACTCAAACGAAGGGATTTGGTGTCAGATGAGGAAAGAGAGCTGGAAAGAGACTCTATCTCCAACTGTAAGAAAGATGAGGAGGGGAGAGCATCAATATATGGCAGCCCCCAATTCAACCAACATATTTATAAAAGAAATCTAAAAATAAGTAGGCTGATGTAGGATCTGAGTTCTTATGCTGAAACCATTAACAGATCTGGGACTTGCTGCTTAATTATCCCTTTTATTACATATCTGAAGAGTAATTGAAACAGTGTTGCTTTCAGGAAATGTTCCTTGCACCATTCCCAGAGTGCTGTGTTGGTACCTAATGAATAGTGAATAAAGTAAGATATATAGATGAACAGATACATAGCAACCTAACATCTATGGCTGCACAGGATTTTTTGAGGGAGAGTTTATCTAGGAGGTTGTTTAGTTTGGATGTTGACAGCTAAGCACAGTGAGTCATCACAACCACTGTGACTAGAGGCACTAATCTGATCTCAGCAGAAAATCCTCAGAAATCATTGGGAAAAATAAATTCAACCCAGCCATGTCACCAATCTATCAGTAAGACTGTGTGATGTCATGCTGTTGGTTGTGTATATCTTCCAATGTGGTAGTGTGAGCAATTAGAATATAATAGCATTATATTGTGCTTCAATTTAAAATAATGAAAAAAACAAAAACAAACACAAAACAAACTGAACCCAATTTCTCACTCCATCATTCCACTCTGCTTCTCCTTCTGTACCTGGAGTTTGTGGAGCCTGTCCTCTCTCTCCTCCCTTTCCCTCTCAGCCTGAGCCAGACGTGCAGTGAGCTCCTGGAGCTGTCCCTCAGCTCTCTTCCTGCCTCTCTCACTCTCCATCTTCCCCCCCTGCAGGGTCTTCAGCTCAGCTGTCAGATTCAAACGTTCCTCTTCCAGCACAGCCTTCGCCTTCTCCAGAGACTGGCGAGACTGGGGGTACACAGAGACCAGTTGCAGCCGCAGGAACACACATACAAAAATTTTCATGTATGAACATAAACACACTCATGCACAGCACACAACCTCTAAAAAGTGGTTGCTACTGTCTTAAATACCATCACAACAACACTTAAGTACAATAGCAGAACTCAGAACAACATGCTCACTCTTTTGGCATTGTCAAGCTGCTCCTGTAGGGACTCAATAGCAGCACTGTGCTTGACTCTGAGTTCTGAGAGCTGGACTTCATGACGCCGAGTGTCTTCCTCAACCAGTCTTTGAAGTTCTGACAACTCTGCCTCACGCCGAGACCTACATTTTTAAGTTTAAACAGTTGTGTACATTAGGACTGCATGAAATTAAAAAAACAAACAAACTGAAATTGCACTACAATCTTTATTCTGTGCTATTTATTTTGATATTTGATATAATATTAATGCAGTCTGTCTACGCTTCAGTCTGTCAGTCCCAGCATAAGTTTTGATAACCCACCCCAAATGTAGCTATTTATGTAATAACTGCAAGCTTTTACAGGCAAATTACAAGCTAAGAAAACATGTTAAAATGCCCATTTTACCCCTTGTTTTTATACTGAGCTCAGGCTTAGAGATGCACAGTAACCTTTCTCCCCTGGAACTAATAAAGCTGCCATGCCTCACAAGACATCTCCTAACAGCACACGCAGCACCACGGTGCTTACTTTTTAAAAAAAAAACGGTGAGGTAGAACAGCTTCCTTTTGAGATGATCTGATATTGTATAAACTGTTTGACTTGTTTTGTTGTGAAGAGAGTTAATGGATAATTAGCTGATATGCAGGCTTGTTCAGTAGTATATGTTCAGCACTACAGTTTGTGGAAATGAGATATGCCTACATAATCAATACTGAAATGATTTATTAATTTAACCTTAATAAAACATCAATCTTACATGTTTTTAAATGTTATACAGTACCACACAAAAGACTGCGAATTCAATAATATAAGAAAATATCTGTGATGTAAATAGCTAAGTGCATTAAACATGACTTGGCTTCCAAAATGCATACAGTTAAAGATGACACAATATTTGAAGTCTTTTGCAAGTATATCTTTGATTAAACTTCGACAACATACAGCATATTCCCGGTGCAGAAATTACCATATATGGCAGATCTGCAGCAGCACTATGGCTAAAAGAACTAGGTGAAACATTGCAGGTAGTAAGAACTTGCTAGCGAAAAGGTTAAACATCCCTTGTTTAAAATCACTTTCCAACTTTCTATCTTTTACAGTTCTTTCCTTTGCACGTGGCAGTAAATAAATATATTTTTCATCATACCTTATTAATTCACCATACTCATGGGGCTGTTCCTCACTTTGTCATGAGGATGTACAAGAGTTCTTGTGGTGATTTTTTCATGAAGATCGTATTTTGCAGTTGTTTCTGCACAGTAGAACATTTCTTAGAAAAGCGAATGGATACTGACTCAACTGGCTTTTCCAAATGATGACAACAACCCATAACACTAACAAGATAATTAAGGTTTTGTTAAAAGTTATTTGGGAGCTCATATGTCTTAAAGCTTGTTTTTACACTTGTTTTTAAACTAAAATGGTATAAAATATAAGAAATAAACTATTTTTGCTTAAAATGCCACATCTTCTATTCACTCATTTAGATCAGGGGAGCCTAAAGTTTTGCATGTCACTGTATTTGTTCTGAATGGGCCATAAAAATGAAATACTATATCACTGAATGTGTGAGGTCAGTTAGAACAGTGGTATGGGGATTTGATTTGTATTTTATCACAATACCATTACATTAGTCAGGTAGAGTGATAAGTTTCAAAGATAAATTAATGGTTAAAATGATTTAAAGTTAAAACTAATACTCTACTTTAGCATGCATAAACTCACATAGGCACACACACACACACACACACACACACACACACACACACACACACACACACACACAAACAAACACACACACACGCACACACACCTACCTGAGCTCTTGCTGGGCAGCAGTGGTGTCCAGTGTGTCCTCTAGTTCAGTCCTGAGGGCTTCTAACTCTTCGCCCAGATCTCTTCTCTGCTTCTCAGCCCTCTCTCTCATTCCTCGCTCGTTGTCAACCTCCTCCTTCAGCTCTGACACCTGAGACATGGCCTCCCTCAGAGCCCGCTGAGCCTCTGCACGCCGAGCACCCTCCTCCTCCAACCTGGTAGACACACACAAACATACAGTAGAACCCTATATCTATTTGTTCACATACAGTATCCTTATGCATGCATATGTGTGTGTGTGTGTGTGTGTGTGTGTGTGTGTGTGTGTGTGTGTGTGTGTGTGTGTGTGTGTGTGTGTGTGTGAACATCACATACGACTCAAAAAAGAGTCATGGAAGTACTGGAGGAGAGCATTCCAGAGGAGAATGTAGGCAGAATTGCAGAATTGTGAGACATGATATTCAAGTTACAGTGTACACAAGAATAAAACTAACATAAACAATTACAATAGATCAAATATTAAATTAAGATTAGGCCTAGTCTGTGATTTCAAAGATTAAATGGAGTGAACTGTTTCCCTGGACTAATATTGAGCCACATACATAAAATGCATAGATGGTCTAACTGAAATTAGTAATATAAATTAAAGGTGCAGACAACACAATCAACTCTGAACTTAGTGTCAAACCCCTGATATGAAGTCAGGGATACACTGTACATCCTCAGAGAAGTCCTGTCCTGTGTGTGTGTGTCTGTGTGTAAATGTGTGTTTGTATACCGTGACTGTAGTGTAGTGATCTCTTTCTCTCGATTGGACAGGCTGCTGCGGAGCTCTGTTACTAGCAATCCCAGATCAGTGAGCTGCTCCTGAGCCTCTGCTGCTTCGCTCTCCATGCGTCTCCTCCATTTCTCCTGCTCCAGACGGCCCTGCTCCTCCCTCTTCAAACGCTCTAGCAGATGGATACAGGAGAGGTGTCATGAAATCGATACAAATTATTTTTATGCAAAGTCCTAATGACTGATAAAGCAACTGTTTAAAACATGTTCATAGTGTTCATAGATAGTGATAGAGCTCAATTAAGAGTTATAATAAGATATTAATTAAGAAGTCTGGTACCTTCAAGGTCAGCGATGACAGCTTCCTGTTTGTTCTTGAGCTTGTTGAGACTCTTCACCTTCTCCTCTTCTTCGGTCAGCTGGTCTGTCACCTCATTCAATCTTTCATCCAGCTGCTTCTTCTCCTGAGGTTAATAAAAAGAATGAAAAGAGTCAATCAATGAGGTAGAATGACCATTCATGTTTTGTTTCAATTATGTATTTAAGAAGAACAAGATATTGAGAATTGAGATTCAAAGGACGAAAGATTGATTCTTATGATTAGCTGCCCTCAGAGTATGACCCTAAAACATACAGTTAATATTTTCAATTAAAAAGAATCAATACATGTAAGTGACTCACATCACTTATTAGATTATTGTCTTATGTAACATTACAAGGCAAGGACATACAATATATAATAAAATTAAATACAACTTATAGCTGAATTAATCAAGAGTCATTCCATTAAATGGATGCCACAGTGAATGACTGAGAACAGTTAAACTAAGCATATAATAGAATTTGAGCATTAATAATGTTTAGGAAAGATTTAAAGTGGGCAAAACTGAGAAGGAGAATCTAGGCAGATTTATGAGATGTGATAATTAAGTGAGATTGTAGAATTGACAAGAATGAAGCCATCATAACATCATAATAATATTAAATCAAGATTAAACCAGGTTTTAAACCAAGATTACACCAAGACTTTTTTTTACTGTTTAAATGGAGTGAACATTTCTCCTGGACTAATCTTAATCTGACCCACAGAGCCAAATATAAAATGCATAGATGGTCTAACTGAAATTAGTAATGTAAATAAGAGATTATAGACTGATCAACACTGAGTTTAGTTGCTGATATAATGTCAGGGATACGCTGTATATCCTTATTGATCAAGTGTCTTGACAGGGACTGTGACAGGGACTGTGACAGCATTTTGTCATAAGTTGTGGGACCTTGCTCAGTCTGTCTCTCTGCTCTCCTGCAGTCAGGGTCTCCGTCTCCAGACTCTTCACTTTGGTTTCCAAGGTAACCTTCTCCAGCAGGAGCCTCTGTCGTGCCCCCTCCTCCTCCTCCAGCTGCTCTTCTAAATCCTGTGAGTGAAAGAGATAGAGATTTACAGGACACATCATAAACAGTACAAGCTTCATACTGTATGAGCAGAACAATGAAGCTATGCTTGAGTGGAAGAAAAGAGTTTATTAGACAACATGAAACAGAATTTTTCCCCCAAACAATTTTATTCTCTTTTCAGGAAAATAAAACTGTTGAATTGTGTGTCTGTGTTCTCTGTTTAAAATATACTCATGTGTCCACTCAGGTGTTCACCTACAAGTGATATTGCATAGCATAATTAATGGAACAAATAAATGATGCCAAATGTTTTTGTTGTAGAACAAATATTATGATAAATATTATACTTTAACATGTACGGGTCGGGCAATAAAAAAAAACCACGAATCATAGTCCATTGTGCTGTTTTTCAAATAAATAAATAAATGAGTGAGTCTGTCAGTCAATCAGTCAGTTACTTTGTCAGTAACTTGTCAAGGGTTAACAAGATCTGACAGGCCTGGATATTTGCAAAGGGCCCGAGATTTTCTCAGTCATGCCAAAGCAAGTCATGCATATCTTTTAACAGGTATGTGCCATAACCATGCCAATCCATCAATGACTAACATATCTATAAGTTCACTCACCTGCACATGTTGCTGCATTCGCTTCTTCTCATTGGTTAACTGCACACCTCTCTCTTCTTCTTCCTCCAATCGGCCTTCAAGTTCCCCCAAAACGTCCTCCAGCTCCTGCTTACGGCTGGCCAATCGTGCTCTCATTTCCTCTGCCTCAGCAAATAGCTCAGCCTCTGCCTGTAGCTGGTCTGTAAGCACAGCCTTCTCTTCCAGCAGCTAACAGGTGTGAAATAAAAGAACCACACATTAAAACACAACAGTCAACACATTCTATTTATTCCCTAAATTAGCAAAGAAGCAAGAAGACTCCTCTTACTGGACCACAGAAACCGACAGGTAAGGGATTGGGCTACCTGTTGATGTTTTCTCTCTAGTTCAGTATATTCATGCTCCACTTTGCCCAGTTTGTCTTTGGCTTTCTGAAGTTCTGCTTCCCGAGCTTGGATTTCCTCATCCTGCCGGGTCACTTGTAAAAGTGGCTTTACCTAGGGACACAAATGCAAGGTAAATTGGCCAAATAACCAGCACTCAAATAAAAGTAACAATTATTTGCAGGAATTTTGATATATACAAGAAAAAGGGAAAGTATACGATCAGACAAAAGATATAGACAAGATTTTACACATAAAGCTTTCTATTTCCTACAGGAAAAACAAACTTTAAATATAAAACTCAAATGAAATGTTTCCTGACAAGGGTTATGCAGTAGGGATGGACAAAAAAAAAAATCATATTCTGATATATTTTAATGGCAATATATGATATATGAGATGGGGCTGAGAGCAGGGGTCAGAGCATAGTAAGGGAGCAAGAAATGTGTTTAAGCAAGATTGAAATAGAAATTTAAAAATCAAAATGAAACTATTTCAGCACATATGCAAATCTATTTATATCCTGATATCGATATAAATACCAACTCTATTAAGCACTTTACCATATAAATTCATACTTGAAAATAGACAAAAAATTAATGCCCATTTCATTTTGACATTATAAATGAAGCTGTGTATGAGAGCATGTTGGCATATTACAGCTATAGTGTTTGTTACCTTGGTAAACAGTCTCCACCACTGCCAGTTGCGCAGCTTCAGATAAGCAGCGCAGTTTCTCTGCATCACACGAAGTGCACTTAGCTGCTGCTGCTTCTTTAGGAACGCTCTGTAATCAAATACATAATTGATACAATCCTAACATTGATACAACATTAACCTGAAAATATATATCCTGTGCACACAAGTACACACAAAAAACTTTGCACACACTTCCTGGCAAGGTATCCTCGGGCAGCACTTTGGAAGCGAATAATGGTGTCAGTAATCTTGAGGTCTCGTTCCTCTTCCAGGTGTGCCAACACTCCTGCACGGAAAAATACCTTACTCTGGCCAACCCGGAACAGGTTCCGATCCAGCTCCAATGCACTTATCTGAGACACAGTTACACAGCATTTTTTTTAAATACACTTCTCCTTACATCAGTGGTTGAAATTAAATATATAGACACTAACTGGTCTGAGGGGGGGAAATCAGGAAGCTAACTATCCACTATATTTCACACCTACTAAATCAAGTACACAAGAAGACTAGTCAGCATTAGTCAGCTAGTCTAATCAGCTAGTCTAGTCAGCTAGTCTTCACTTTTTTATCTGAGATAAAGGACTTCAATGTTTGTACTCACCATAAGTTCACAGGCCTGCTTCCCATCCATAAAGGTGCGGGGTATAGCATTCGGAGTCAGAATCTCATATCTCACAGATGGCAGCAAGGAGAGACAGCAGGAGACAGAAAGAGGGAAAGAAAGGAAAATGAGGACCTTCTATTAAAGTTGCATAAGAGAAACTCGCTCTGAGAGCAGAGTGTGGAGCAGAGCAAGGCAGCAGAAAAAAGGCTTTCCCACAAGATTGAAACAGAACATTTAAACATTTAAAACCTTTTATTCTCAACATAATTGCCTCAGACCATATCTTAATCTTGTTATATCCCAATATATATATAATATTGTTATATTGACCAGCCCTAACACGCGTGCGTGCACACACACACACACACACACACACACAAACATACACACACACACACACACACACACACACACACACACACACACACACACACACACACATACCTTTGTCTGAACTCCTGGAAGGGGATGCGATTGGGGAAGCCCTGTCTGCAGATTCTGATTCCCTCTAGGACGCCATTACACCTTAGCTGATCCAAGACTAGATGAGGAGTCAACTTCCCTGCCTAAAAGAGGGATAGAGTAAAGCTTTTTAAGTGACAGTTTTTAACAATATGTTCAATTCACACAGTATTAAAAAAAGATTTTTAAAGATCTCTCTCACCCTCTTCTCATGGTTGGGGATAATGCAGCGCAGGAAGTTGGGGTTGGTGTTCCGTAGTGTGGCCATCAGTTTGGTCAGTGACTCTTTGTACAGCTGTCCGACTGTTCTGAACATTCCTTTCTTTGTCTTCAGTCCCGCTGCTCCAAATGTTACTGGCCCACTGCCCTCAGCCAGCCCTCCAGATGCCACTTGGTCCAGTCCTACAATCCTGTCCACTGAGGTGCAGAAGAAAAAGCAGTTAATTGAAAAGCACGTTCATTAATGTAGCAAAATGTAATGCTCATGTTTTACCAAAAAAGGTTAAAAAGGATAAAAAAGGCAGACCAATAAAGCAAAACCAACACAAACCAAACATGAATTCACCTGTTTGTGGTAAATCTTCAGTTCATGTTATTTGAAAACAACAGAGCAAGTAACAAGCCAAACCCACATGCAGACTTTTCATCAATAAATGTTAACCACAACTTGTGTTAAACACATAAGGTCATGATACCTCTGTTTCTGGAAATATCAGGTGTTGGTATCATGCACATCCAATAAGAAATCAATTATAAAAATATCAACAATTTATCTTAGAAGACAATGCTCACTAGAATCAAAGAATATCAGTCAATATCAGTAGAAATACTTGTTATTTCATAGGTAAAAAATAACCAGTCCAAGCGTGTAACAAATCCAGCCTGAAAGTCACACTGTTAACTATGGTTCTTCCAGTAGGACAGCTGGTGTATAAGTAGGTAAAAACTAGGGCTGCACAATATTGTTTCTGTAATATATATAGTAAAATAAAAAATACAGGAACTTTCACCAGCATTAATAATGCCCTCTTTATATGAAAGATTGAAGTAAAAGAAGTGATATTGGGTAAACAGAATCTGTTTCAGGCAAATGAATTTTACTTTTGTAACAAGCAGGAAAAATTGTAACATTCAATAACATTTGCTTTACATGACTTGTATGTATGTCTTGCATTGTGAATATTGCACATACCCACATTATAATGATGAAGCTGAAACAATATTTTGTGAGGCCCTATTAAATACCTCTTTTCAAAGCTTAGCAGTGTCTGTAGAAATAGTACATCACAAAGCTGATATGCAAAATTTTAAACTTGGTTTCTGAAAAGAAAAATTGGTATCATGCTGTCTCTACTGTTAGGTGTGTCAAAAACACTGATACAAGACACTGATAGCCCCAAATGCACAGCTAAATTAATGGCCTACTTTAAACTTAACTTTGTGTTTTGATTTTTATGTAATATATTGTATGAAGTGAAACAGATATTTACATTAATAATGAAGTAACTTTATTAGATGGTAATGGTTGTGAATGAATTACAGTTGCATAATTTTGTGCATGGTGCCAACATCACTGAAAATACTCAAAATCCTTTTTCTACCATTACTACCACAGCAAACACAATAACTGAATATTATTAAAACACCACAAGCTACATCCACAACACTAAACATCTACTAAAGCAGTGACTCTAGAAGAAACTTCTGTACAAGTACTACTTAAGTAGCAGCACAAACCAAACAATGTAACACTATTGAGGACTACTACTCAGCTACTGCAGCACACACACTTCCAAACACACATACACACACGTCACTATTTAAAAAGAGTAATGGAGGAATAAGAGAAGTAAAAGAGAGAATAAAAATGAAAGTGAAAAGAAGGACAATATGTACACATGTAGACAAACTGTACATGTGAGGAGTGACTGAATGAGAAGAATGGAGAGAAATGAAAAGAAAGGGATGGCATTGCAGTGGAACAGACAAGAGGGAGGATAAACCTACTGCTGTCAGAGCCATTGGTCTGCAGTGTGGCATAGGAGTCAAAAAAGTAGACACGAGGAAGAGTCTGAATATCTGAGGGAGGGAAAGACATAAAGAAGAGAAGAATAGAGAAGATGGAAGGGAAGAGAACAAAGGAGAAAGAAATGAGAAAAAGAAAGAAGAGATGAGAAGTGAAAAGAAGCAAAGAGATGAGAATAGAAAATATGAGGAGACAAGATGTAAGAAAAGAAACGAACACAAAGTAAAGAAAAGGAAAGATATGACAATAGGAAAGAAAATGAAATAGAGGAAAAATTAGATAGACAGGCAGACAGATAGATGGCAGAGAAAAAGAACAAGTTAAAAATGTTAGTACAAGGTAATGACAGTCATTTCATCATTAGTGATCAGCTAATTAGAGTTGTCAATCCTTGAATTGGTGATTATAATATTCTGAATCATTCCATACGACTTCATACTGTCTCCATAACTATAAATGTCACATTGTGTGATTCCTCATTAAACTGAAGCATAATAGATCACAGTCCATATTACTAAGTACACAGACACACATATTCCCCACACACACTCTCCTCACCTTCTCTCCAGAGCTCTGAAATGAAATGGTCAGATGACTGGTGAAGAAGAGATGCTACGTTATCATTCAGAGGATCCATATTCTTCACCAACCATTCATCTGCCTTATAGTCCACCTGAGAGAATGAAAGACAAGCAGAGGTAGAGGCAGAGAGGCACAGAGATAGCCTGAGTCTACTTCAATATGCAGAGAACAGATAAAAAACTCCCTGAAAAAGGAAGAAGTCCAGACCTTGCCAGCATAGTGAATGATGGAGAAATCTGCTTCTTCACGGAGCTGACGTGGTCGATAGAATTTGGGATGGGAGCCTTGTTCAGCAGATAGTTTATCCACAAATGACCGATCTGTTGCACGTGGAAACCAGCACTCTTCATCCAACAGTGCTAGTACACCAGGAGGATGTGCCTGTTAAACCAACCATTCATGAGAAACAGACAACAGAAGCAGTCATTTCTATTCACTAGTTCACTGGTAGCCAATATTAGAGTTTATATCTTCAGATATACTGGAGATAGATGTTTGTGACAGCACACACAAACACACTCAGACTCCAGTCACAAAAACATACTGACACACATAATACTCAAATTTCTCCTTTGAAGAAATTAGCACTCTAATGCACACGCACACACGCACACACACACACACACACACACACACACACACAAACAAACACACTCACTGACCGGCCTCTCGATGAGGTCAATGCAGGGCTGCAAGTCCAGGCCAAAGTCAATGAAGTTCCACTCAATGCCCTCACGCTGGTACTCCTCTTGCTCCAGTATAAACATGGTGTGATTAAAAAGCTGCTGCAGCTTTTCGTTGGTATAGTTTATGCACAGCTGCTCAAATGAATTCAACTGTAAATAGTACAAAAGAAGGAAAAATGATGAGAGGACAGAAAAAGGACGATGCTATAGAGTAATGTGATAGTTCGAATGTGAATATCCGATCAGAATCACATGCATGACTTGCTAAAGTTGTCTCCTGTGTCTGGTCCCTCTCCCTCCTTTATTTGACTTACTTGGAAGATTTCAAAGCCAGCAATGTCCAGGATGCCTATGAAGGAAGCACCTTGCCTCTGTCTGCGGTCCAGTGCTCGATTGATGCGGTGCACCAGCCAACGGAAGAGACGCTCATAGGTAGCCTTTGCAAGAGCCTCTACCGCAAAGTCTGCCTGAACACAGCCAACCACAGATACAGATAAAAATCCCTCTCTCAGCAGATCGGTACCAATTCATTATTAGCATTTCCATTTTTGTGCTTTTCCTCTAAAAAAGGAATAACCAAACGACACTATACACAATAAATATATGCATACCTGTTCCTTGGTTTGGGCCTTCTGTACATACTCGCGGCCCACTTTGATGCGAGGGGTAAGGATGGCTCGGCTGAACTCTAACACGCTGATGCCCAGAAGATGGCAGAGTTTCTGTGCAGCTGTGTCATCAGGCATAGATGCTTGGTCTGAGTTCTTCTCCTTCTGAAAAGAGATGTTTCCAAACTGCAGCACAGAAGAGATCACCTTCAACATAGCTGAAAGAGAAAGAGAATTGCATGCTTTTCAAAGGCCTTCAGTGCACTTACTGGATTCAAGCAAAAAAGGTGGAACAAAATGATGATATGAAACCATTATCATGATAAATTGCCTTGGTATGAGCAAACTGTAGTTGCAGAACATTGACCAAGAATATGCATCAATACAAACTAATTTATTAAGACATCATAGATCATGTAGCTCAGCCTTTTATTGTCCCAATTTCACCCCCAATTTGGAAGTGTCAATTCTCCAACCTTACTAGGACTCTCCCCTATCACATAGGATGGTTCTGACACTAGGAGTATGAGGATGAGCATATTCTTCCTCCGATACATGCAAAGTCAACCACAGCCTCTTTTCGAACTTTTGCATCACTGTTGGGCAGCCAGTGCACTTGAAGGAAAGTACCAGGATCCCAGCTCTGAATCAACAGTTAAGAGACACCTGTGCTGGCCAGCATCACACTCAGTATTGTTCTCTCAGACACTGGTTGCCAATGCCAACCAGCATGACCCAGGATTCAATCCTGTGATCCTCAGATCATAGTGGTAATGCATTAGATTCCACATTTTACATTGTGTAATTTACAGTGTGTTAAATTACGCAAATAACCAATAACTGTGTATTAAAAAGTGTTTTGTAGAGGATGTTAGCACCCTGTAAAGGAGGCACAAAATGAATTTTGAACATCATTTAATAGCACTATGTCTCTTACATGTACACTCTTCTTGTGTGAAACCCATGATGTTCATGGAGTCCATGGTCTGAGTGAAGTTCTCTGCATCACTCTGTCCTGGAACAGGAACTGAACCCCCACACAGGAAGCGGTACTGATCTGCACTGCCCAGGAGAAGCTCGCCTGGGGAGGAAAGAAGAAGTCATCTTTCATTTTAGAGCAAATATAAGGACTGTAGTAAAAATGTGGGTGTAGGTGTGTAGGTGTTTTCAATGTTTCACCTTTCATGTCCTCAGAGGCTCCACAAAGTAACTGATAAAATATATGGAAGGTTCTCTCATCTTTGGCTTGGCGGATGGCTCGAGACTTCTCCAGCAGGTCTGATTCATACATGGTTAAGGACACATGCAAAATGCATCAGACAATGGATCAAGTTTAAAGAGATTGCAAACAGGAGTGAACTGAATCAGTGTTTTTCATTCATTCAAAAGATCAAAGGATACAGGTCTCAATGTTGGCACCAACTATATAGCCAGTCACGTCAAAATTGATACGTATAAATTTGCCCTGAAACAAAGTTTAAATTCACTTTGATTAAATCAGGATTTTTGCAGCAAATTTAAAGCAAGCAACCGAAAAAGAGGGTGGAAACTTACAAATCTGGAGGAATTGTCATTTTTGACAGTTTTGGCGTTGCCAAAGGCCTCTAGTATTGGGTTTGCCTGCAGCAGCTGTCTTTCTAGCTCCCCCTGCAGGACACAGAGAGCAAAGCCTCAGAGATGATACAAATTTCTCCAAGTCTCCACCCACGTCTATACACAGCTCTGCCTCAGCACTATGTGTGATGCTGTAAAGCTCCAGCAAACTACATGGTCATTTATAAAGGGAATAAGCAAGAGGGAGCAGCCAGCTATTTCTATCACAGCACAGACACATTACAGAAATCAAATAATAGTGCACTCAATAATCAGCAGATTTATTAAGAATAACAGCACTTCTTATACGAGTATCTAGTATCTTCTAAGTTTATTTCTATTTTAAATGGCATTTCTACTTAAAATGGCCATACAAGTGCTGCAGTTGACTGATAGAAAAATGAAGAGCAAGTGCACACTGGCGCAGCATCTGTAGGACTGAGACGACACGCCACTAAGCGTGGAGGTGGATGGGTATGGATTGCTAACTACGCCAGCCAAGCTCTTCGAGAACTACACTGCCCCCTATAGGAGCACAGGCACAGCACACAGCCAAATCACTACCTTCCAACCAACCCAAAATCAGGCCATACTCACATACTGCACACTCTGTTAAAAAACAGGAATAAATGAAGGGGGCAGAGGGATGGACAAGTGTGCAGGGGAGATATAGGGGGAACACATGGTATAACACATTAAAATAAGTGCAAACACAAACAAAATGAGCTTAAAGGAACATACAAAAACACAAAAAAGTCACTATTAAACGCACACAATGCGGTTAATGTTAATGTGGTTTATAAATTTTAGATCAAATTTTCTTTAGATTAGAAAGCATGAGCACACACCACTCCTAATCCAAAGGATGTAGATTCTAATGGCGGTTTAGAGGTGATCTAAAAGAAGTACACTCAATTTTAATGATCTCTGATAAGTGGTTTAGTGTGCTACAGAGCACAAAATGTGTTGTAAGTAAAGAGTTAACCCCACTCACCCTGTTTACTGTACTACTGCCACGACCTAGAGAACGCGTTCCGTCCATCTTTAGCAAGCAGCAGAGGACAGAAAAGAGCAGAATAGGAAGAAAAGAAAGGAGAGGTCATTTGGAAAGCAAGGGCAACAAAGGACAGAAAAGGTTGCAGAGGAAAAATGCAAGGGCAGATTTTAATAGGGATATGCCATTCTATCTCTTTGAGTTCTGAGTTGCCGTTGCTGAATGAATAAACCGTAAACTTCGACTTAAAGTTGACCTAAATGTTACTTTGCTCACTTTGTAAAACAAAATATAAAAATTAACACATAAATATATACCTTAACTGGATTGCTATGTATAATTAAAAAAAAAATCAAGAACTGTGCAGACCATCATACAAAATAAAAATAAGAAGCAGTCAAACATCTTAAAATATATTCAAACAAATACAACACATTACCTGAGACTGAAAATAAGCTGTAGTTTGCCAAACACATAAACAGCAACCAATCCTATTTTAGTGTAAACAGTAAATGTAATAAGAATTGTAATATATGAATAAATAAATAGGCAATGAAATTTATAATGAGTTATTTATAGTTATCCGATTTCCAATCTGGCTAATTTTATGGCTAGTTTATACTGGGAAAAATATCCTATCATAATACTGGATTTTTAACTCTCGTGATATCAATGTCCTAGTAGAAGTAAGTGCAGCCAGAAAAAGATAGAGAGTGAAAGAATTTGTTACAGTAACAGCAGCGGTCTATTTTGCTGTTCTTCTTGTCTGCCTTGTTTACCTGGAGTGTGCTGTCTTTACTGCGGCCTAAAGTGCCACTCTTGTGAGATGAAGCCACATGTGCCAGATACTGAATAACTTTCTTAGTATTTTCTGTCTTCCCTGCTCCAGACTCCCCTCTGAAAGAGTCACACACACACACACACACACACACACACACACACACACACACACACACACACACACACACACACACACACACAGTTTGTTTAAAATGACCATAGTAACATTTAACTGAAAACATACAAACTGGGTAAGGCTGCAATAAAAAGTGGAGCAGAGCTGAAGGTACTCAAATAAACACTGGCATGAGATGAAACATCACAGTGAGAACCATTTCCAGTTAAAAATTATATCATTGAGATGTTCCACTAAAATAAAACATACAAACAGCAGAGTAAAATTAGCAGCAAAATCGGGAGGAGGAATGGGACAGCTGTTTGCATTGGCAGGACTAACAGAGCATGTGTGTGAACTGCTTGAATAGAGACATTGGTCCTATTGTACAGCTATTCTATTGTAAAAGTTTATAAAAACAAAATAATCCTGCCAAAACACCTAAAGGAGCTACATTTTCACTGCACTGAATGTACTGGTACTACTGGTATTATTTCTGGTATTGAGAACATTCTTACTTCTATTAAACTAAATGACATTACACTAATATTGGTAAAACTTACGTGCAAAGTATGGATTGATCTTCTCTATCTGTAAAAGACAGAAAATAGGGAAAAAGAGAGATGTATTACTTCCACACACACACCCTTGTCCCATGGTGTAAGACTTACAACTTAAATTTTACAGGAAATAATAAAATAAAATTAGCAACATGCTAAAACAGTCACAGCATGTTAGGGCGAGGACGTGTCTGTGGCACACATTATGTAGCTGTAATAAGTGAAGGCATAGCATCTAATTAAAAAATGAAGTGCATTATTTTTTCAAAGCATAAATTTGTCCCCACAAATAGGTTTTTACTGGGGTGCCTCCTTAAATTATACTGATAGTGATCCAGGAATATTTCAGCCCATTTGATCCAATATCCAATATCCATGAACAAAAGTCCATTATCCATTTGTATACAAAATATCTGACAAAGATGCTGACCCAGAATAATGTTAGTAATGTATGTTCAGCATTTTAGTACAGTATCTGAACTGGTTCAGTGTGATCAATCACTCTGTATGAAATATCCCACAAATTCATTGCTACTATCTCACACATCCACACTCACTGTGTGTGGATGCTGCAGCTGGTAAGGGTTTGAAATATGAAGTAATGCACATCTTAACCAGGTACCTTGGAGCATGCTCCGGTAGGCTGCCTCTGATATAGCGTAGATGTGTGGTGGCATCTCATGCCGCTTTTTGCCACGATACATCTCTACAATGGACTCTGTATAGATGGGCAGATTCTTGTATGGGTTGACCACCACACAAAAGAGGCCGGAGTATGTCTACAACCACAGAAATACAGAAAGAGAGAGAGAGAGAGAGAGAGAGAGAGAGAGAGAGAGAGAGAGAGAGAAAGAGATAGATTAGAATGATGTTCAGTAAAAATATAATCTAACTCTCCCACTTAACAGACAACAGTCACTATACTCACTTTGAACTCTCTATCAATCCTACATATGAACCCACATATGAACATGTGTGTGTGTGTGTGTGTGCGTGTGTGTGTGTGTGTGTGCTCAGTCATGAATGAATACACAGGCACGTGTCTTGTGTGTAACAGTATCTTTCCTGCTTACTCAGTAAAAACAGCCATATGTAGGGTCAAATAACATGTGGTGTCCATTTACTGTGTTCAGTACACGCACCCACTCAAATACTCACTAGCACAGGATAGAGATAGTAAAGATACACAGAGTTACACACAAATACAAGGTCAGAGAGATGGTATTCTCCCAGCCTCCATTAGTATAAAAGTCTGTTTATACTTGCAATACCCCTCTAGCTCATGCCTGGAATTAGCCACGGAATTTGCTTGGAAGAGCCCTATTCTAATTAGAAGGGGTGTCCACAAACATTTGGACACATACAGAGGGTACGGAAAGTATTCAGATCCCTTTACATTTTTCACTCTTTGTTTCATTGCAGCCATTTGCTAAAATCAAAAAAGTTCATTTTATTTCTCATTAATGTTCACTCACCAACCCATCTTAACAGAAAAAAAATGTATATTCTGACCCTTTGCTGTGACACTCATATTTAACCCACATGCTGCCCATTGCTTCTGATCCTCCTTGAGACGGTTCTACTCCTTCATTGGAGACCAGCTGTGTTTAATTAAACTGATTGGACTTAATTAGGAAAGGAACACACCTGTCTGTATATGACCTTACAGCTCACAATGCATGTCAGAGCAAATGAGAATCATGAGGTCGAAGGAACTGTCCAAGGAGCTCAGAGACAGAATTGTGGCAAGGCACAGATCTGGCCAAGGTTACAAAAGAATTTCTGCAGCACTCAAGGTTCCTAAGAGCACAGTGGCCTGCATAATCCTTAAATGGAAGAAGTTTGGGACAACCAGAACTCTTCCTAGACCTGGCAGTCCAGCTACACTGATCAATCTTGGGAGAAAAGTCTTGGTGAGAGAGGTAAAGAAGAACCCAGAGATCACTGTGGTTGAGCTCCAGAGATGCAGTAGGGAGATGGGAGAAAGTTCCACAAAGTCAAGGCCCGACTCCACTGCTCATCACCTGCCCAATACAATCCCAACAGTGAAGCATAGTGGTGGCAGCATCATGCTATGGGGGTGTTTTTCAGCTGCTGGGACAGGACGACTGGTTGCAATTGATGGAATGATGAATGCAGCCAAGAACAGAGATATCCTGGACGGAAACCTCTTCCAGAGTGCTCTGGACCTCAGACTGGGCCGAAGGTTCACCTTCCAACAAGACAATGACCCTAAGCACACAGCTAAAATAACAAAGGAGTGGCTTTGGAACAACCCTGTGACCGTTTTTGACTGGCCCAGCCAGAGCCCTGACCTAAACTCAATTGAGCATCTCTAGAGAGACCTGAAAATGGCTGCCCCCAATGTTCACCATCCAACCTGACGGAACTGGAGAGGACCTGCAACGAAGAATGGCAGAGGATCCCCAAATCCAGGTGTGAAAAACTTGTCGCATCATTCCCAAGAAGACCCATGGCTGTACTAACTCAAAAGGGTGCTTCTACTCAATACTGAGCAAAGGGTCTGAATACCAGATCATGTGAAATTTCAGTTTTTCTGTTTTAATAAATTTGCAAAAAATTCTACATTTCTGTTTTTTTTCTGTTAAGATGGGTTGGTGAATGTACATTAATGAGAAATAAAATGAACATTTTTGATTTTAGCAAATGGTTGCAATGAAACAAAGAGTAAAAAATTTAAAGGGGTCTGAATACATTCCGTACCCACTGTAGTGTAATGTGTAATAAGTGCATCATATTGGCACATTTACTGAAGCATTAAATATATTGGACAATAACCATAATTGATACTTGGCTTCCTAAAACTGAACAAACTCACAATGTGTATGTTTGAAAACACACACCCATACTTACATATATGAGCCCAGAGTAGTAGCGCTCTCTCAGGTTGTGCAGGACAGAGGCCTCATTAAGGCAGGTGAGGTCCGCCATGTCCTCCACTTTGCTGAATCTGGGTGGGTTCATTCTCTGAAGCTCCTCCCGCAATATTGTCAGCTTACGCCCACTGTCTGTAAGTTCCACCTCCACCTCATCACCTCGCTCCTCGCGTACACTTGCAGACTGATCCACAGAAAGAGAAAAGAAAAAATAAATAAAGTATAAAATAAAGCTTTCACTGCGTTTTAAATATTACTTTCTGATTCTTAAAATTTGTTGAAACACACAAACAAGCACAAAAACAAACAAACAAAATAAACCCATCCAAATATCAAAGATTTTTATGCTTGGACAAGGTGGACGAGTAATGCAAAAAAGAGACAACTGACAACATAATTTCTATAATTTACTGGTATCCACTGACTCATATCTAATGATTACACTCATCACACACCCTCAGTAATGAACAAATGCAGGAACCTCTCCAGGATGTGTGTGGGCCACATCAACTTATGTGTAGGAACTGCTACGGACACACTTTTCCTTTCATTCTGTCATTCTGAGATTACAAACTCTCTCCTTCACACACATACACACAAGAGAACAGAGCATATATTCATGGTGGTGGAGACAGACAGGCTGAGGGGGAGTGTGTTAGGGAGTGAGAAAGAGCACGAGTGAATGATACACTGAGATATGAAGAGAGAGTGTGAGTGTGTGTATGGACACGACAGAGTGTTTGAGAGAGAGAGAGAGAGAGAGAGAGAGAGAGAGGGAGAGAGCAGTGAGAGTTCAATGCTTCCTGTCTGAGGTCATTAGGGCTACTGTGATTTTCTCTCCCTTTCTCTCTGCTCTCTTTCTCCTTCTATCCTTCTCTTTCTGGCAATCAGTCACACAGTCACATTCTCAGCATAGGACGTATTAAAATGAGGCTTCTATCATGCTGCTGTTTAGAATTCAGCACTGCAGGCTCAACAAGCATATTCTTCTATTCATAGAGAGCCACATCAGACCAAAAGAGTGCTGCTAGGGAACTACTGTGAATCAGCAAAGAGAACAACAGAGGTTATTAGAGTGTAATGCCAAAACCAGAACAGTGAAAGCTCTGGAAGACAATCATAATAATAATGATATCAGCTATAAATTAGTTGCTACTGAATCTAGTACTGAAATGCCTTTTTATTGCAGAATTCTTGATTTAAATGCCTGACTTGCTGTGTTATTTAAGCTGTAAGCACCAGAATATTCTCAGTGTCTGATCTAATAAACACTTGAATTCAGCTTCCCAGGCCCAGATTAAAATAAATCTTAGACTAAAGCGATTTCCAGTGGTGATTCATTATGAACACTGTAATGTCCAGGAAATCATGCTGCATTCTATTTACTTAGGAAGACAGATTTTGGAGCGAGGAATGACATCACATCCTAGTTGACCACATTTCAGTTAAACATTCAGATAATTCTACACCATTTCTAAATATTTCCAATAATGAAATTGGAGGTTGAAATCTCCTACTTGAAAATCCACCATTCCAAATGGAATGCTGCATCAATCTGTGGTGTTCAGACAATGATGACTGTTTATCATTCTTGTCCACAGAATTATTTTGTAATAAAAATTGTGAACTACCCGTGGTACCTATATTCATATTAGGGGGTATCAACAAAAATGCTATCCAAATAAAATCCACTATTAACTACATTTGCACCCCATCCAATTAAACAGGACTCATTTTACTCTTTGTATCATGCAAGTGCTCACTGCTCTTACAGCATATTATGAACAAAATGTATCATTATATGACAAAATATTGATTAAAAAATCTGGCAATGGGACAATTCTGATGTATAATGTGTACTATGTGATCTTTTGGATGCTGGAGGAGTGACCACTGGTCCTGGTGATCTAATCCTAAGCAGGTTATTTTACGGAATGATGCTACCCAAACAGCATCTTTCCAAATTAGCCATCGCTGACTGTGGCTGACAGCATTAGCAATCATCTACCCAAATGTGTTTTTGCTACATTTTTCAGGAATTTCACTGGTTGCTCTTTAAAGTAGTCTTAGCAGTCTCTTCATATGTTCTCTGTGCCCACATTTTTAGGACAAGGAAAATACCATACTGAGAAATATTGTGGACATCATACTGTCCACCCCAGCATTCCAACATTTTTAAAGGACTTCAACTGGCCAAACTCATAAACCAAATTAAATCAAGTCTAAATATCAAATCATGCAGATACACAGTAAATGCTTTTACTGATATTTACATTTTCAGCAAGTTTATACTGTGATAACAAACATCAAAGAAGCTACACAGTGTCACTCCACTCGCTCCATCCCCTCACCTCAAAGCCGTGTTTCTCTGAGGGAACCCAGACGAGCCTCTTGGCCGCCCAGTCAGCCTGGCTGGAGGCAGAGAATACAGAAGTAGGTGAGCTTGGTCCCGCCTCCATGGAAAGGAAGCGGGTGACATCGTTAGCTCCACCCGCCGCCGTCTTGGACATGGCAACGTCCCTGTGAGAGAGAGAGAGAGAGAGAGAGAGAGAGAGAGAGAGAGAGAGAGAGAG
>CM067507.1:25824884-25842384 GCA_034509495.1 Acestrorhynchus altus
TGTGTGTGTGTATGTGAGTGCATGTGTGTCAGTGTGGGTGTATATGTGGCGCTTGTAAGAATCTTTAACTCTCCACCACACACTCAAATCAGGGTTTATGTCTGCAGGCTTCTGTCACACATTGCACTGCCCTGGATATGTGAGCAGCTGGATTTCCTGGAAGAGTACTGAGATGGTGAGTGTCAGGTCAACTTGATTCTCTAAATATATTAAATGAAATGATAAAAAGAGACTGAGTGTCCAGCAAGATGGTGATATGAAAGAGTAAATGAGCATGGACATCACAATTGTGCAAAAGTGCTTAAAGAAAAATAGGGATACAGGAATGCACATTCTTTAAAGCATCTCGAATCACACGGATAACTTGCTTATAAGTCACCTGCAATCAGCATTGGTGTAACTCATCTGTATTTATATTCAGCATCTATGATAGCAGTCACTGTCACTTGTGAAGGATTTCAAAAGTGGACTAAAAGTAGTTACTGACCTGTCTCTTTATTGACAGTGTTGCATAATGGACTAATGATTGACCTGAATGAAACAGTTAAAGTTTCCTGGATCTTTAAAATCTCCATGGTCTTTCATCTGGGTTCATATTTTGGTGGATAGTAGAAAAGTATAGTATGAATAGTAAGAACTGTGGGCAGCAGTGGCTCAATGGTCATTGCACTGGCTTATTGATCACAGGGTTGTGGCTTTGATACCCGGCTCTGATATTCTGCTGCTGTCAAGCCCTTGAGCAAGGCATTTAACCCTCTCTGACCCTGACTTTCCAAAGTTTTTGGACTTAGAAAGTGATATTATTCAATTTAAAAACTTTGCTTATCTTCAATGATGTAGGCAATATTGTTGTGTACACCTGGAGTGCGCTCTTCAAGATAAAATGTCTACAAAGGGTTCTTTGAGTAATGCCTTCAAAGAGTCATTTTTTTGTTCCCAACAAAAGGTTTTTTACTTCTTCATACGTTTAGCGGAGTGTAAAGTAAAGTAGTCTTTATAATTTTATGAATGTGTTTTAATTGGGCAATTAATCAGTTATATCTTACAGTATATCAAATATTGCCTCATTCAGAACATTCTGAATGAAACAATATATGATAACACCTACAATTATTCTCCATAACATGCTAATATTCACAATTTAGAAATTCTAGAATTACCACTGGAAACATCTCAAAACACTTCCACAACCTAACAGGGTTATGAACCCTATTAGCATGTGTTACTGAAATGGTGCTGTTGTTAATGCTGTAGACTGGTCTTAAGTTGACATATTGACTGCACCATCAGCATCACAATCATTGACACACTTGGTTCAGTGTGCATGAGCACCCAATGAAAAGGAACACATGATCTCAATTTATTTATCTTTTTATCTTGTGGTGGCCTTGTTTTGTGACTTATAGAGAAAGATGTAGCATTCTCTGGCTACCTCATATTGCAGTCTTTTGATTACATTATGCAATACAGTTATTTTCAATACTAAATGATATTTATTAAGGGTAAATATTTGGTCAAATCTTATGGTAGAGCAGATTAGACATGAAATTGTGTATTGCGTGTAAAATAAATTGTAAGTGCAATTGTTTTATGATCAGCTTTATATAGGGAACATTTTAAATACATTAATTTTTGAAGACATTTTTGAAAACATTTAAATGTACCTTTAATTGCATTGTATTTTCACAGCATCACTTGTGTTAATCAGCGCAAGTTTGCTTGCTCGTTTAAGCTCTTCCTTTGAACTAGCGTAAAATCCATGAGCTAGTTTAAGCTCATGTAAGATTCTCTTGAAGCAAAGTTTGCTTGTGTAAGCTCTGTGTTCAACATACACTCCTGTATTTTCTTTATTTTTTACTAAAACAGCATGGAAATGTTCTGAACATTTCTGCAAATACAGCTTAACCAACAAGGCAGGAGTTTTTTTCCAGCTTAGCTCAAGGAAATTTCCATAATACCTTAAATAATACAGAACTTAAAGGAGGCATTTATAAATAATGCGCAATACCCCCTCCTCCTATTGTAATATAGTCCCTATATTATATATTCTTTATATTTACACAGTGTTTCCTTACTATATTATTATCTCTTTCTACCTTTTCTGTTCTGTATTTATGCTGCGGCTGGAACCTTAATTTCCCTGAGGGAACCCTCCCAAGGGATCAATAAAGTTCTATCGTATCCTATCCTATCCTATCCTATCCTATCCTATCCTATCCTATCCTCATATCCTTTAAATGCAGTGCTGTTGACAGATTTGACAGATGACAGATCATGACAGAGACATGAAATGCCTCATCCAATCATCCAGGGAATACAGGAGTTGAAGTCATAGTGATGCCACTGCCACTTATTATTCTGTGACATATCTTTAGCATTATTTTTTTACATATTTCAAACAAGCAGATTTGGGCATTTAGAGGGTGCACTTTTCAAAACAGATATCAGCAACTCAAAACTAGCTGTTCAGAGAATTCGGTTTATTTGTTTAGAGAATCACATGGTATCTCTTTAAAATGATAAATGCTTAGTGCAGAAGTCAATGTCTGTCCAGATTTAAATGAAAGGCACAACACAGAAAATTAGAGACAAACAAATAACTAGACTTACTTCCATGTAGCTTGCACATTTTTCTGATTGGTTGCTGTTCTGGGCAAAGGTGATCAAAGTACAAACAACAATGCACTCCAGCAAACGTTCTTAAATCTGTTAAAATTGCAGTGTATAGTGACGCATCTGAAACATACACTTGCCACACATTCAACAATTTACATTGTCAGTAGTTTTAGGTCAGACAATATGAAATAAAGTGTCATACAGCTGTGGCTTTTCCATTTAACATGACACTGAGGTGAGTGCAACTTGACCAACATTATCTAGGCTTTAATATGTGTATTCTGAATATTTTTAGACCTCAAGTACCCTTTTATCACCTTCCCACCTCACTAGACATGTGGTTGTTGTCAGTGTCTCTTGGATCATACCCCATAGTTCAGTCACATTTCAGTTTACCAGTATTTTTAGAAAGTGCTCTATGAGTACCTCATATCTCAACACAGGCACTATATGATAAACCTCAGAACTTATGAGTTCACCTGAAGTGGACTTAACAGGTGATGACAATCGGAATTAGGCCACGGCTTCAGTGAAATTTGAGCCACACATTTCAATCGTGTTTCTTATATTCACTGCTGTTCAGTGAACATGTTAAACTATAACCTTCAGCATTTTATGCTTAAATATACTTAACTGTAATTTGTAAACTGAACTCTTTTATTCTGGTTAAAGTGAAAGATGCAGAGAGAACACAGAGCATGTGAATGTATTGACATAAGAGCACGTTTTGTGGCCCCATTTTGTGGCACAGGGAGATTGATGGCAGTATTGACTTGCATGGCAGTATCTGGGTTGCTGTAGTGCTGTTGCTGGTGGCTCACCACAATGGTCAGCGGCAGAAAATACAAGAAACCCATCTCTATTACATATATTACTGGCCCTGCCATGCTGCAGACAATTATTGAGATGGAGCACTCTCTTATAGTACACATATTAATTTTAATAGCATCAGTAGCATGTCTATATTTTAATTTAGAAAAAAAATAGAAAGAATATTAAGGATATAATGTGTAATTTCATATTATAATTGCAATGCATTTTACAAAATGTTAACATTTATTCCAATGTAAGTATAGTTTCCAAATTAAGACAGCAGAGCTTTAAAATGATGTAAATATAAATTTAAACACAAATCATAATGGATACCATTCTAGTGCAGATTTTAGCTTTTTCCTTACATTTGTGGTTATTTTAAGGATATCATATCTGATTGATATAAACTATATTTTTGCAGCATGAAATCTAACTACATAAATTAACATGTCTTGCTGTTACTCTCGCCCTAGAAAACAAAATTAATGTGAGCTTGCATATTGTAATGCTATGTAATATGTTTTGTATAAATCTACAGTAAAAATAAAGTTAATTAGTAATAGAACAGATAGTACTAGATCCCTACAGTGGATCAAGCATCAAGTGAATTTACTACAGCGTTATATAATGACTGAAAGCCAAGTGTCAGTAAGACACTCTATAAAATGAAAAAAAAAAAATGAAGAAGAAAAAAGGTACAGAAGTAAATAAATCAGTCTAGAATGTCATATTCTATTGTTTACTAAAAACAATGTGATTTCAGTATTGATTAGGAGCAAATCTTTGCCTAAATAATGTGGCTGTATAAATTATTATTATTATTATTATTATTATTATTATTATTATTATTATTATTATTATTATTATTATACCCACATACACAGATTTAAGGTACTCATATCAGATTAGGAGACACAAAAGATGGATCTGGATCCCTAGTCTTAATAGGTTTGGTACAGTACAGAAACATGGTGAAATCCTGTATACAAACCCTATATGTTTAATTGCCCAGTGATATTACAAATCCCAGAACTCCACACTCAGGAAAAGCCAGTGTTTCCAAACCGACTAAGAAATATTTGGAAGAGGTGGGTCAGTGGTTATATGATGTTTACTGGGCAATCAAATACCTGCATTTTAATTAGTTTTCTCTTCTCTTCTCTTCATTGCCACAAAAAATGACAACACTTAAGAGATTTACACTGAAGAAGCATGAAGGTCTCCCAACATTGTAGATATATAGAAGCACTGTCAGCTCAGATTACAGCATAGAGACACTTGTATGAAAAAAAAAAAAAATTCATGATGCTATCCCTGTCTTTTTCTATTGGATCATTAGAATGAATACATTATGGACTGGAAGTATGGGCTTTGGAGACCATCAACATCAGATAATGTATGAAAAGGAGGCAGAAGAGGCTGAGTGTTCCAAATTAATATGAATCACCATGTATAATGTTATCAATCTCATAACAGAATAGGCTGCTGTAGCTGTGCATTAGCTTTATCACAGGAGTACATTCACTGATGTCATTATTTCCTGTTAGGTCTGCAGGTAGTATGATCATTTACATACTAGAGCTGCGGAATATGTACTGGGGAAGATAGGTCTTTGTCTATGGTTACATTCTTCTCATCATACTGGCCGGATGTTCATACCAGAGTAATTAAGTCATACCCTTTGTATTAACTGTTGTCTTTGGGAAAGACAGGTGTGTTGTGAAGTTTAGAAATATTAGGATTCAATACAGAAATGCTCCATATAGACAGATTACTAGCCTGAACCCTCACTCATAGAACACCCATATGCTGTGACATTACATTAGAAAACTAACTGATGATCCTGTGGATTGATGTAATGTAAGAGCCTGTGGAGTTGAAGGCTTCCAGGTATTCCGATCCTCGTCAGTTTTTGGTAAAACAGAAGAGAATGAGGAAAGGGGGTGGGGGGGGGGGATGAAGAGTTTATCCGTGGCTTATTGAATGACATTGAAATCATATTCACAGTGAGCTTAATCTACCTACAGAACATCTGAACATGGGCAAATAATCTGGACATAGGAAAAACAGGAAGGAAAAAGGGAATGAGAGGAATGGGGGTTGTGCATGAAGAAACATTTTAACCCAAAATGCTAACCTTCCTAAAAAAGGCAGTGAAGTAATTAAAAATCCATTTAACCTCAAACGAGCTGTGACAAACTGGTTCCCAATAGTGTGTGACTAACAACATGGCCTGAAAAGATAATGAGTCTATATTATTTAAAGGGGTTTTAACAATGACAACAAATGTCATATTCAGGTCTAAAACAAATAAAGAAACGATTGAATCCAGCACGGAATCCCTGGTTTTGGCAACCTTAGAATCATGATCATATAAAACTGGATATGTGTTTGAAGACATACACTCACTGTAAAAAAAAAGTCTTGGATTGCAGTTCTATTCAGAATGTAGATAAATGTCATCAGAAACAATAAATAATTAAAATTTTACACTAATATGGGAAATATTTAGACACTACTGAAGCAGTGTCTCTCAGTATGGTGTCGAGTCACCATGTTTACTAACATAACATGACAGATGTCTTGGTATGGAGTTGTAGAGTTTTGTACTGGTGTCCTGTAATAATGTGTCCCATGCAGCTTGAAGACTGTCACTCAGCTCCTGCAGATTTTGCCATAGGAATGTTGATAACGTGTACAATAGCGTCCCACACATTTTCATGCTACCGCCGTCTCTCTTGGCACTTACCATGGTGTCACACAGATTCATTGATTTTCTCCACCAAGACCAAAGGAGGACTCTAAAGATGACTGAATGACTCCATGTCAGTCTGGCACGACATTTTGGTGACATTGATGTGGTGTTAAAGGCAGTTGTAACAGTCTGCATGCATGTAGTTCTGCATTGTGCAGCCACCTGCATATGGTCCTGTCACTAACAGGATGACTGCACCACTGCTTGCTGAATGTCCACAGTTGTTGCTGTTGGCTGTTTTCCTTATCCATCGTTCATGTGTCCCAGGTCCTTCATGCCGGTGGTGCATGCCTTCTTTTATCCAATGCTGCCAACATTGTGATCTGGAAATATCCATATCAAGTATGGCATACAATACTTTGATAAGACCATCCTGATTCCTGGAGCCCTACAGAGTGATTCCACTCAAACTTTTCCAACTGCTTGAATTGCTTTCAAAGTGTGAGCCATTGTGTGCTTGCAAAGGATGCCACCAAACCAACAGCATGAGTCAGAATGAAAAGCAAGGGCAATGGGATGAACTTATATAGTCAGTCGGGTACAGCAATAACCTTGACAAGCATGAAACTTGAATTATTCACATTTCTCATGATCTCAAACCTACCCAGCAACTTCCATTCCTATCACATGAAGACGCAACTATCCGTTTGCCAGTGAGTGTATGTCACCAATGAGTCCACCCAAACTTAGCTATATTACTATTCAAAAATGTCTAGATGTGTTATGCAACTTTAATAGACTCTGCTGTCCCGGGCACCATTGCAGAAGTGACAGTTTTGGGTCCAAAGATTACCAAACTAATACTGTACAATTTATTTTTGTGGTTTCATCTCTTAAATCAATCAGCATTACTATAACTGGGCAGCTCAACTTGTTCAAGACCTTTCAGGGAAGGAACCTTCGAACAAACTACAACCAATGGTACCATAAATAAATTTTATATGATGGCTGTATGCCAGACATTACTGTAGAACATCTCCATATCACAGTGACCCTGGAACTGTACTAAACTTATCTGACACTGTAGAGTTTCTGATGTGGTGAAGAGTGAGAAGATAGATAGCATAACCCCCCTGACATCCAGAGGTGGAAAAAATTTAGAGAAACTATGCTTAATTGAAAGTGGGGACTGTATTACATCCTACTGAAATTATGTGCAGTTATGGAAAAATTTACAAACACAGTAAAATGCAATATATTAGTATGTATTATTTTTAATAGAAGTGTAATTAATATCTACTGTGTTCAAGCCAGTTATGATTCCCATAATTCATTCTAGCATGCCTGCCCTTTTCATCTCTGAAATATTTACTGAAAATCAAATGTATTTAAATATTAAGATACACATGACTTCTCATTGCCATATCAACCACATTGCATTGTATGATCCCTTGACTCATCTCAGTCCTGCAGTGCTGGACATGAGTGTGGTGCGGTGTGGTGTAGTCACAAGTGGGATTATTTTATGGAGATATATTTGTTTCTCTCTTCTTGCAAATCACTAGAAAACCTTTTTAGCTTTCAATGAAAAGACAAAAATGATAAAAGATATAAAAAGTAAAACGATTTTTTCCCCCAACTCATTTTGGAGCATTTCTATTGGTTTATTCTAGAATCATCAACTCTGCTCATGGAGATCTGTGTTCCTATAGGTTTCAACTCCAAACCAAATCTAACACAACCCATTCAGACTAATAAGACAATAATGAATTAAGAAAGGTGGGAGAGAGAAAACTCTTGAAAATAGGACAGTAACATATTGTGTAGATATGTGCATATTGTGTCCTATTTAAAGCATGTGTTGGGGTGTGAAGTGTTGATTTAATTATCCATTTTATATATCAGATCATTTATAAGATTATAAAGTAATGCAATAACAGCAGTATCTGATTTATTAATGATACATTGTTGTTGTTGTTTTGCTTTTTTTGCATAATGAGCAGCTAGGACAGTGTGTCTTAAGTGGACTACAATCACACATTGTGACCAAAACATTTGTTTTGATGTAGGTATGGTTATATTAGCTAAACTGAAATAGCATGCTAGTACAGAATAGTATGACCATTCATTGGGCTCTCCTGTGACTCACTCTGGGAGCCAGATCAATGGGTTTGGCCCAGCTATGGGACAGAAATAGGCAGAACATCTACATACAGACAAATGAACCCCTAGGTGATGTGTACACAAAGCGTCTAGGGGTCAAAGTCTGGGTTGCGGGCTGATAAACGTCAGTGATAATGAAATGGGACCCTTTTTCTATGATTTGTTCATCTCAGAGCTTCATTTTGGTTCCTATAAGTCTAGTTTTATTATATTGCATCCTGATAAAGCTCAATATAGTTCCTTTGTATGGTGATATGGTGGGTTTCATTCCATCATGAAGTCTCACATTTAATCAGGACTCTTTTTATTAGCATTTTAATAAAGGTATTTAATTCTTAATGCAAATCAGATTTTATTTCCTTCCAAAAAGCACATCCATTAAATAGGAACAAAAGTATAAGTTTTATAGGTGACATAAAATACTTTCTGCAATTTGTCAATAAAACAAATCCCATTTAAAATTTCAAGAAATTTGAGGCAGTGGTCTAATGTGTCTTTGCAAAAATCTTAAAAATACAACACAATAATATAATATACATATGGATTCACAACCTTTGCTCAATACATTGTTTGGCAGCAATTACAGCCTCAAGTCTTTTTGAGAACAATGCTAAATGCTGGGAACATCTTTTTTTGGGACGGTTCTCCCATTCTTCATTGCACAACTTCTCAAGCTCCATCAATTGGATGGGAAGTGTCAGCGCTTAGCCATTTATAGATATCTTCAGAAGAAGAGCACTGGCTCTTCTTTGCTTGTTAACTTGAATGTGTGTTTAGGGTTGTTGTCCTGTTGGAACCTTCATCCCAGTCTCAGGTTCAGAGTACTCTGGAGCAGGTTACCATCTCTGTACATTGCTGCAGTCATCTTTTCCTTAACCCTGACTAGTCTCCCAGTACCTGCTGCAGAAAAACATCCCCACAGCATGATGCTGCCACCACCATGCTTCAGTGTTGGAATAGTATTGGCTAGGTGATGAGTGATGAGTGATGCTTGGCATTCAGTCCAGAAAATTCAATCATTTTGTTTCTCATGGTCTGAGAGTCCTTTAGGTGTCTTTTGGTAAACTCCAGATGGGCTGTCATGTGCCTTTTACTGAGGAGTGGCTTCTGTCTGGACATTCTACCATATAAGCCTGATTGGTGGAGTGCTGCAAAAATGGTTGTCCCTCTGTAACCTTCTCCTCCTTCTACAGAGCAATGGTCTTGGTTACCTCCCAGACTAAGCCCCTCCTCCCATGGTCACTCACTTTACGGAGAGTCCGGAAGGTTGCAAACTTCTTCCTTTTATGGATGATGGAGGCCACTGTGCTCTTTGGGACCTTCAATGCAGTAGACATGTTAAATCCACAGTGTAATCCACTGAGAGGAAACTAGGTTTGATCGGGCTCAATTTCCCCAACAAATTTGTACAACCTGCTCTTTAAGGGCTTATGAGAAGCACGCAACCAGTGATTCAGTTCACCAGTGATTTTAAGCAAAGCCAGATCATTATTTTCTCAAAGCAGTCTTCCTTTTTGAGATCCCCTTTTAGGATTATTATAATCATCCACTTTCATAACAGTCTGTGCCACCCCATGTGCCCACCCATTCTTAATTTCCAGATTGTTTCTTTAACAACAGCTCCCAAAGACACTTCTCATGTAACTCATGACTAAAGATCAAATAGGCAGCTTGCACTAAATTCTTTTATGTAGTCTCAGTAGGGGTAATTGCAATGACATGCAAAGTCTGGGTAGCCCTGGTCAAATTTTGTGTGAATAGTGGGTAAATGATGAGCTGATTTACAAAAGACATTCATAGATATATAAGAAAAAATCTACTCGGGCACAGTATCACTGCACTGTTTCTTGCCACCTCTGCTTCCCAACAACCCTCTCTATTGATCCCAAGGGATCAATAAAGTTCTTCTTATCTAAATTATCTTCTTATCTATACATTTTTTCATGGTCTTCCAGACTTCAACTTGATCTTCACTATTTCCACTAACCTACATTTCTTAATTACATTGTAATAGAACTGAATTGAAGAACACTTTTCAATATTTCAGTCTTCAGTATTTCACTCTTCAATATTCAGGAGCAGGTATTATTGGGGTGGTGGCTCATTCTCGGCACTGCAGTAACATAAACCTGGTAGTAGCATGGTGTTGTGTTGGTACAAGTGGTTTGGACACAGCAGTTGAAGTTGCTGCTGAAGTGAACCTCTCATTGTTGCTGCTGGACTGAGAATAGTCCACCAATCAGAAATATCTAGCCAGTTCTGTGGGCTGGGTCCTGAGATAAGTGATGTAGGACAAGATGATCAGGAGCAGATGGGTTTCTGTCTCTGATGAGACAGTGAGTGGACACAGTGTTTAAAAACTCCATCAGCACTGGTGTGTCTAATCCACTCCCACCAGTGCAGTGGTGCGAGGAGGTTTGGTCGGTTTCACATTACAGGATAATTGTTTTGTCCTTCTCTCCTGTTAAATTAATGTCTTTTTTTTCTTCCAGGACAGAGTGAAAAGAACCAAGACTATTGACAGAAAGAAGAATGCAGACATGAGCAGAAAATAAACTTGGAAGTGCATAAGAGAATCTGTATCTTTTGAACTGCTCTTGGATATAGTTTGCTGTGTGTTAACCTCAGGGTACCAGGGATTTGAAGATGAACCCCTATGTCACCTCTCAGTTCAGGAGAGATCTCTTTCCACACTTTCATTTATTGTTCTTTTTTTTTAATCTCTGATTTGTATCTGTTTTCCAAGCGGGCCTTTTAAGTGGATGTTTTAATTTTCACTTCTGCTGTGCCTTCATACTGTCCTTTGCAGGTATTTGAAATGTTCCCCAAGAGCATCAGCTCCTTAAATTTAAATAAATGTATGCCAAGAATATGTGTTTAAAAGTAACTTGAATCAAGCTTTATTCCTATCCTCTCTAAATCATGCACGTCTCTTCTTTAGCACAGTGAAAAGTAGTTGCTGCTTTTTATGTTTGTGAAGCTATTGATTACTTCCTGCATGTTCCATTTTTCTCTTGGCATACCCTTTTTTAGTCTCTGGCCTGCTTTTCACAGATGTGGTAAAAGTGTTTGCTCGCTTGAGTTTCCCACCTGAGTTGACTGACTGGACACTAAAAATATTCAATACAAATATTTACAGTGTCAGAAGACCTGAGAGACAGAAGACTGTGCTTTTTTAATCCTTGGAAAAAACTCACCTGGAGGTCATGAATACACTTGTTTTAAAAGTAGTCCATATTCGTTTTGGTAAATGTATTCAATGCCATACCACGTTAGCTTCTTTTTTGTCTGTTCTTGCAGGGTTTCAACAAGTCTTAAAATTACATTTTCTGTTCTGAGTCTCTTGATTTATTCCATTTCCCTTCCAGCGATTCTTCATTTTAACGAGGACAACTTTCTCATAACTTGGACTTCTCTCTGACCTTTTTAGTCTACCCAGAGCAGTCATTTTTGTCTTCAATGGAATTCAGTTCAGGTCAACGTTTGAAGCTGCTCAAAAGACATGTGCTGTTACACAAAATGACAGTGTGTTTTGGAGAACTGGGACAGAGTTTTGGGGCTGGGAGTTCTGCTGAAACTAAATGAAAGAGGACAACAGATCAGATCCATCATGGACATGGGACTGTGACAGAGCATCCTTTGTGGTTTGGTGATTTTTGTTGTCTACATCATGGTGAGGGGTAAATGGAAAGTCTGTTGTGATCTGTATGGACTACGCATGTTAAATGAATACAAATCCAGTGAGTAATGAAAGTTATATCTGCATCTCTGCAGACATAATATATATGGGCCCTTTTTCAAATACAATACACCATATTTATAATAATCCACCCTCTTTCTCTTGTGTTTTTAATATCTCTCCATTTCCCAAAGGAAGCTGAAGAAGTCTTGGAGGGATAAATTGGTCTGTATAGGCATGCTGTAATTTATTTGTTGGCTGATTTAGTTGGATGGCTGTTTTTTAAATGCATGCCTCAAACATTTTCCTCTTTGCCATACTCTATGACTTTTAGTTTGCTTTATGTCCACCCTGCATTAGACATGATCTTTAAGAGAACTGGCTCTTGGTGTATGTATATCTCAGAGTAGCTGCCTGCTGTTTGTGTCTGCCTAAACCAAGCCTTGTCTGTTTGCACCTACACATTTTGTGATTGTACCCATACATGTTTCTATATGAGCTGATCCAGAAAAACTTTGCTGCTACAAGTGTCATTCATGCAACTAAATTCATGCTACTGGATTTGTGTCTATTTGAAGAGACCAGTTTAGATGACCATCTTTGGAAACAGGTCGTCAGCTCTTGTTACGTTTTTGATTACTTTTCCAGTATTTTGGCCACAGGCACTACTGGTCTCTCGGGATTTGAATCTCCTGGACAATAAGTGATATTTTCAGAAGTAAAGAAACACTGGCTTGGGAATTATTTATCAGTATGAACCTTCTCACCAAAATATTTTCCATCATCCTGCTTTTTTTTCGTAAATAATTTTGAATACTGGTTCAACTCCCTGGAAAACAAGGACTCTTCATTACAACTTGAGGAATACTTTGATCTCTTTGTGTATGTATACATATGTAAGTTTATATGTAGCTACCAGGTCTCTTCATCCTTACTTGTAGAGTTTCACCATTGCTCCATTCTGTCATCTGAATAGACATTCACCCTGAAGTCTCCAGTAATGGGAGCTGCTCGGGTCAAGCGGCGATTCAGTGCGGTGGTGGATACGCCACTTGACGAGGAAGAGGTCATGAGACTAGCTCAGAGTGATGATGTCACAGGGGCCTGTGCTGGGAGTCCCCCTTCTTCAACATGCAATGGCAAACTGCTCAACTTGCACCACAGCAATGGAGGAGGAGCACAAGGCAGGAGTGGTGAGGGTGATGAGGAGGAGGATGATGATGAAGATGATGATGATGAATGTGATAAAGCAATGGGTGGAAGGAGGGGAGGAGGAGGAAGTGGAGGGAGAGGAGGCGGTGGCCCGGCACTTGGGGGTACAGGCAGGAGGGAAGTGGGGTGGCAGCGAGCCCAAGGGAGTTGTTCCCCATCCGCTTCCCCTTTGCCCCCCCTGAGTGTCCCAGGTCGTCGCCGCCGCCGCCGCCGGCCCCGTGGACGCTTTGTGGGCAAGGATGGCCGCTGCAACGTCACCTTCGTCAACATGAGCGACAGGGGCCAGCGCTACCTCACTGACCTCTTCACCACCTGTGTGGACATCCGCTGGCGCTGGATGCTGGTGGTCTTCACCCTCTCCTTCCTGCTCTCCTGGTTGCTTTTTGGATTCACCTTCTGGCTCATAGCTGCTGCACATGGAGACCTAACAGTCCTTCCTTCATCCTCCTCCTCCACAGCCACTTCTTCTTCCTCTTCATCATCTTCTACTTCTTCTCCTTCAACATCACTGGAGCCAGAAGTGGAGAATTCTAGAGCACAGGACGTAGAGCCTGAAGAACACTGTTTTCAGCAGGTGAACAGCTTCATGGCTGCCTTCCTCTTCTCTCTAGAGACACAGACATCTATAGGCTATGGATTCCGCAGTGTGACCGAGGCCTGCCCCCTGGCGGTGCTGGCTGTCGTGTTGCAGTGCATCGTGGGCTGCATCATCGACGCTTTCATCATTGGGGCGGTCATGGCCAAGATTGCCAAGCCTAAAAAGCGCAATGAGACTTTGGTGTTCTCAGATGTGGCCGTGGTGGCAATGAGGGACGGGAAACTCTGCATGATGTGGCGTGTGGGAAACATGCGCAAGAGCCACCTGGTGGAGGCCCATGTCCGAGCACAGCTGCTGAAGGTGAGACAGAGTGAGGGAGGGAGAGGGAGAAGAAGAGAGTAATGGATTTGAAGCATCTTTATTGAAAGATATTTTTTCCCTGACTATAAGATTCTGAAATTTTAGAGAGTTTTTGAAATACACAGAAGTAGGCAGAGACTGACAGAGAGAAAGAGAGAGAGAGAGAGAGAGAGAGAGAGAGAGAGAGAGAGAGAGAGGTTGACATCTGGGCGGATGGTTTGGTAAATGAGAGCTTGTTTTGTTCTGGTTCTTTCAAGGTTTATAAGATTTGTGGGGGATTAATTTTACCAGGACAGTATTGCTGCAAACCATTGTCTTTCTGATCTTATCTGTGTGTGTGTGTGTGTGTGTGTGTGTGTGTGTGTGTGTGTGTGTGTGTGTGAGTGGGATTGTATTTCTGATTAAATCTGTTTAGTCCAGTATGTTGGCGTTTAACTTGACTGAAATCTTGTTTCGCATACGCATGTGTGTGAGTCTATGTCTGCTGGTGATTATACGCTGTGAAATTTATTTTGTTGTGGTGCGGAAAAAGATTTCCCCCTGATTATTTCCTCTGTTTTTACATGCTTGTAACAGTAGTTGATTTCAAATTCTCATGCAAAATGTAATACGAAACAAAGGGAACATGAGTAAGCGTTTACTGAAGGATGTGTCAGTTTAAATAAACTTGATTTTTTATGTCAATAAATCACATTACTGTTCCAAACCTAGCGAGTGCACCCCCAAGGTGTTAAAAACTCTACTGTAACTCCACCTCAACTGATGACAAAATAGAGAGGAATTTCCCTTTTTGACACAGCAGTGGGTGGCAACCTTTTAAATGTTTATTTTGGTCACTGCAGCTACATAGGAAGCATAGAAGCCTCTGACTGGCTGCTTTCTACGCTGCTCACTCCTCACTAGAATGTGAGTGGGTGGGAGACCCACTGATACCGGGGGTGAATTTACTTCGTAATTCAATCACATAGAGCACTTTTTAACAAGACCAATATTATGCCACAACATTGACTTGAGGCCTTCAAAACCTAAATTTTGTTTGTTTTGAGCCTTTCAGAAGTGGGCTTACTTTTTTGTTTTGGATTATTGTTTTGCTGTATAATCCAATTTTGCTTGAGCTGCAGGAAAATGGACAGAAAATGGGCCAAGAGTTTCTGGTAGAGAGTAAAATTATGGTTCCATAATTAAGTCATCCAGTCCTAAAATTGCAAATCACACAATGGAAAGTTAACTTCACACCACCTGTATGGGATTACTAATTTCCACTTTCAACTTTTTTATAATATCTTATTTAAAGACATTTCACACCATTGTCATGACATTTTGACATGATGACAAAATGCTTTAGTAGTGATAGCTTCTTAAAATTGCTATAAGTAATGCACTGCATCCATAATTAGTACAGTGATTTATATTCATGTGCTGCACTATATCCAACAGATCAGAACTAACACATCAAATTAGGCATGGGGTCATCAGGGTGTTTTTGCATAGTGTGTTGATTGTTAAGACATTTTAACCCTCATTATATTGCTGCAATGGTTATATTAATTGCTGACAATCTATTTCAATTGATCTTACTTCAGGATGTGTTTAATTGGTTGATTTATCATCAGGGCAGCCACTTACTTCTCACAGGGTCAGGTGGTGTTGGGTAACTTTATCCTTCAATACATAATCTGTGTATTTGTTTACTTAGGTCACCTTTCATTTATATTAAATTCTATTTGGAAATATGAACCAGTTAAGAGTGACAACTATGCAAAAACAGAAAATAAAGGAGGGGGCAAGAACTTCTGTAGATAATACAGAACATAAAACCTCTAATAGTCCCATCCAGATGGAAGAGCATCTACCATGGGAAATAAATGCCATGTAAATTAGCTGTGTTATGCATGTGTTTAGTGGAAATTTCATTACATAGATTTTTTTTTTGCCTGAATGCTTTTCTTTTTGACTTTTCTTGTAGCCAAGGGTGACCCCAGAGGGGGAGTTTCTACCTTTGGACAATGTGGACATTAACGTGGGCTTCGACACAGGCACTGACCGAATCTTTCTGGTGTCCCCGGTGACCATTGTGCATGAGATTGACGAAGAGAGCCCATTCTTTGAGATGGATCGGTGTACACTGGAGTCAGATGAAGAGCTGGAAGTGGTGGTCATTCTGGAGGGCATGGTTGAAGCCACCGCCATGACCACACAGTGCCGCTCTTCTTACTTGGCTTCTGAAATACTCTGGGGTCACCGCTTTGAACCTGTGCTCTTTGAGAAGAAAAACTGCTACCAGGTAGGACAGAGCCTAACTACAGACATACTGGCTTAGAAAGGGAGTGAAAGACAGCATGACAAAAACAGTGGCCACCAGTGTCAGTTTATCTATTCACACTTCACCCATATGCATTATTTTATATTTACTGCTGTAGTTTTGAACAAACCTTTTTCAAGAAGGTTTTGAAGAATCCTTTTAAATCTAATGAGAATTTTTTTTCATCAAAACTTTTCCACCTGTATCAGAGGATGCTGCGAACTCAGTAAAATTATTTTTTAATAAAGCATTTTCTTTTGTTAAAAATGTGAAAACATTGTATTGTGGACTCTTGTTTTAACATGTAATATCAACTCAATACAGAGTATCTTGGATATTGCTTGAAACAACATATTATCATGCATAATAAATAATCATTTGTGTTGTGGAGAAATAAAACATATTTCTTCAGGGTTACAAATTAATAAATAAACTGAAGGCATGTTGCCACAGTAGTCCAGCCTCATGTAAACATTAAGCTCGTCTGGAGATCAAAAAAAATATGCCTACTGTATAACAGCTTACAATATCAGTCCAATTTAAACATAGCTCTGATTCCAACATATTAAAGCAAATATTTTCCAATGAATTGGTGCCTTGTCCAGGGGATATTCATGCATTGAGCCCAGTGTTTAAGGGTAGGATCTGGGCCAACTAAATTCCTCACCAGGAACAAGCAAATGAGAAAAGGAATAAATAAACAAATGAGTATCATTGCCATTTCACTGCAATACATACAGAACACAAATGCCAACACCCGACCCACAATCTGCAAATGCACGGTCCTGCTATATAAACCTAATGTGTGTTATGTTACTGTAGTGGTTAAAACACTCAGAACTCAGGGGGGCGATAGAGGACACAAATTGATCACATTAGTCCTGCCTGAGAGTTGACTGGAATGAAAATGTTGGCAGTACAAGACAGCTTGGCTCTTGCTGTAGCACCCCTTTCAGCAACCCTAAGAATGCATTATGTATTATCCCGCTTGCATTGCATTATGAAATGCATTGTGAAACATTTTTGAAAGCTACTATGTGCAAAACCCAGTCTGAATGTCTCAAAGTGTCTGCATTCTTTCCCTTGCGTAATATATGTTTCAGTGTTAGAGTAACTTCAGAC
>CM067507.1:25844884-25857384 GCA_034509495.1 Acestrorhynchus altus
TCTTTGGGCAACAGCTCACAGTGACTGAAACTGCTGTCAGTGTCTTTGGTGACAGATTTGTTTACACTGTGGAAGTGTTTGTAGCTCATGTTTCTATTAGGTTTTCTTTCTTTCATTCTTTATTTTTTATCTGTTTCTTTCATCCGTTATTTAACAAAACACACATCTAGACCCATCAGAATGTTGTTGCACAGGTTCTGCCTCAGGCAGGTGACACAGATGTGTTGCCAATGTACCTTTCTAAGTGTTTTGGAGAAGTATTTTTGCACGTTGCAGAGTTACAAGTGAAGTGTAATACTCTTTTTAACAAATAATGATGTCAAACATTTAGAGTAGGAATGAGATTATATCCTAATTTTAGATATAAAGTTGATCTCCAGGGAACGCTAACTTTATTACTCTATGCACTATATATATTCAGATATAGTACTCCACTGCAGGACACTTATCTCTGCCTAAATCTGGGTGAAATGTATGTCCATATATTCAGAGTGTTGGAACATTGTTTTTGTGTGAGAGAGAAGATCTAAAATGAGAGACAGGAAATATCTAAGTCATTCCCAGTTAATGTGACTCAGATGAAATGCTTCTAAAAATAGACTGTTCATTGCAGTTGGTGCCACTGCTCTGGTTTTAGGTGAGAATAAAAATATATGTCAGATATCATGGGGTTAAATTTAGGCCAACACACTAGGGTCATTATAACAAGAAATCCTTACAGTGCATAGAACATAGAACTTGTTTGTATTTATGATTATGTACTTATTTTGATTTTGGTATTCCACTGATTTGTATGTGTGTGGATGGGGGATATGCAGAGTGTGTGTGCGTGTGTGTGTACTGGTTACTTGTCTCCAAGGCTACAGCACTATTAATATATGCCTGTTGTCATCTGTGTTACTTTCCTGTTTCCTCACTCATCTGCAATTTGAACACAACCTCCCTGAACTTAATCACTGCTAACTGATAATCAGATATTTCCTGAGTGCCAGCTTTGTTCTCTTCATCCTCTATTCTATGTTCTGTTCATGATTGCTGGAACACAATACAGCATCTATCAGCTGATGTTCAGTTTTTATTTCTCAATCACACAAACTCTCTTCTGTGTTCCTCATGTACCATTCACATGCTCTTATATGACTATAGTAAAGAATAAGCCCTATGAAGTAAATAAAACAATTATTTTACAATTTGCTATTGCTGTTGTTAATTGTGTAACTGGGGAGGTTACAGTGGTAGCACTATGAGTATTATGTGACAGCTGCTGTATAAGGTACTGAAATAATTACTGTTTAGAGGAGCAGTCAAACGCATAGTTACTGGAAGATGTTTCAAGCTTGAAGGGTTAGGTTACTAAGTTCCAGCAGTAGGCCATGTCAGATGTCTGTGCATACTTTTAACTTGACCTGAGCTTTAGATCAGAAATTCCCTTGGCCCTGGACTTCAGCCTGAAACTTCAATATTTATTAGAATAATAATTTCAAATACTGCATATTTTAGTTAGTTTAAAAAATTCATAAATGTTCTAATTTATACGGTGCGGGGGAGGGTGGGGTGGTTAGAACATGAAATAAATGGAATAAAATGGAAAAAGAATACTTTTAATTACAACAACAGAAAAATGCACGAAGACACAAAAAAGTGTCTGCTGTTATGCTATTTCAAGTAATTTACAGGGGCCCTACAATGTAAACCTGTAGCTATTTACCTTGGTGTATTAAAAATGAAAAACAAAAACATAGAAATAACACACTGATCTTAACCACTGTTGTTGGTTCATAGAAAAGGAAATCCAATATAACCAAAACAGAGCTCGAAACACTGGCAATATGGAGAATGTGGAAGCAGGGCTAAAAGTTAAGGCTGGTCTGACCAGAGAAGAGAGAAAGGCAAAGTCCCTGTGGGACAGTCAGCTGCCCCTGGTGCTAGAAAGGAGCTAGACTAAAAGCTAACTGGTCCAACCATCTTTTCACTGTGCACAGCACCAAAAGGACACAGAGAGGACAGTAACATTAGCTGGTAAGACTCAAGAATGTTTACAAAAAATATTTTTCCTGTGACAGTGCTGGGTCATTTAGGCCAGAGGCATTGTAATCGATGACTTGGGTTAAGCGTGGCTTGGCTAGGCTGAGCTATGATAGTTATATAGCAACTGTCACAGTGCTTTAAAAACCAGCTTATAATTTTTGCAAAAGAATAAAAGGAAAATTTACAGCAAAAAGCATTTTTCAGTCTGGCTATTTTCACTGTTTATACTTCAAAATACTCAAAATACTCACTAAATTTATTTTTTAGTTTTTAAGTTAAAAGGTAAAAGAGGCTATATTTTAGCAGTTATTCCAGTGATCCAGTGAATCCAGTGTTTCAGTTCTGAGAATTATACATTCAGAACTTGCCATTTTAGTCCATACATATTTTATTTAATCTGGGGGTAAACAGAGATTAAATCTATGTGGAAACCATTTTAATAATGCAAAGTAATACAGAAAGCAATGTTTATTTATTATTGTTTTTATTAATTTATTTTAGTATGTTATTTTTAATATTTAATTGTTATTATTATTATTGTTATTATTATTGTTGTTGTTGTTGTTATTATTATTATTATAAACGCGTTATTACCACGCGACTCTCTCTCTCCTATTCCTACTGCTGTATTTTCTTTATACTACCTGTTTTCAGCCTTAAGCCTCTCTAACCTGTTAAGTCTGGTGTGCTGGGATCGTAAGGTGCGGCCACTCGGATTAGCGTTGAATCTGCGCAGCGTCTTTCTGCCTGTGAGCCACAAAGAGCGTCTGCAGCTCCGCACCGCCACCTGCTCCACGGCTCTCATTCGACCATGCGGAATTTTTCCCTGTCGCACGATTGGCTACGCTGCCTGTCCATCTCAGAACCGTGGATTCTATTGGATTCGGCTTCACGGAGTTCCACTACTAGGGCGTGGCCATACGGTGCCGCTCGGTGGGCGTATTTTCGGGGCCAATCTGCGCTATGATTGGCTGCGGCCTGATATTCTGCGCCGACGTAGGAGTCCATTGGTCGGTGCGGAGGAAGCGTCGTGCTTGTCTGAAGCCTCCCGCTTGCCCTCAACTCCGTTTTATTCTCAGTGTGAATGAGCGGTGCGGCTTCACAGCAGCGTTGTCATGAGAAAAGCCGCATTTGCAGTGTTCCTCCTCACAGGCTGAGCTCAGAGAGTGAGAGAAAAAGACAGGAACACGCCTTACCGCCTGCCCTTTTCCCCGTCTCATTTGCCAGCTTGGACTAGCGGACCGAAGGTAAGACGCTCGCCTTATCCGCTCCCTCCGCGCCGCACACTATCGTGTTTCAGCGCTTTAGCTGCTGGCTAACCCAGCGGGCTTCGTCTGAATGCGGGGGGGCAGAAAGCTGAAAACGAGCCCTAACAGGGAGAGAAACCCTTACTTATTGCCCCTGCACGCCGGGACCAAGTCCCCACACTGGGGCATTTCACATCAACTGAGCCGTATCCTTGAATAAGCCGTCTTAATGCGCGCTGCATAAATTAGACCCACATTGTGTGCATTTACACATGCATTTATACCCCATTCTCGTGCCTGGGCTCTCGTGCAGTGCACGGCCCACTCTGCAGGTAATTTGTTTCATACACCAGAAACAAATGCAAGGCTGTCCAGCATTCACCACTAATATTCCCTCCACCAGAACAAAGACTGCATGAATGTTGAATCACATTAATGTCTGTCCTCTCCTCTCAGTATGTGGAGCCACCTATCTGCCCCAGCACACCAGCCTACTGCTCCAGCACGCGAGGTGTGGTTCATGCAGGCAGCCTGCTGTTGGCTAAAGCTCCCGAAATGACCGACTTCTCGGCCAGGTTTCAGGGGCGACAGTAAAAGTAGGCTACGCAGTGTTAGTTATCCTCTCAGCCCACTGGGTCCCTGGAAAAAGGAGAATCCACGCCCAGAAAGTAAAAAAGATCCACCCCAGGATTTTGCTCCTACTGCCTGGGCGGCTGAGTGTGTAACTGAGCCGCAGCGGAGCCGCTCAGGCAGTTGGAGCAAAATCCTGGACTTTTCTAAATTCTGGATCTGGATTCCCCCTCTAGCTCAGCACCAGCCCATTTCTTTTCACGCACATTTCATCTTGCAAGTGGTGCCGTGACCCATGTGGTGCTGAACTGGAGGAAAGGGAATCTATTTAAAGCTCACATAGAGGTGCACTGCGATTTTACATGAAAGCAGCCAAGCATGGGCATATTCAGTCTGCTGAATCACCTGTTTTGTTGACAGTGGTTCAACCTTCATTGACTGTGGAAGTCCACACAAACCTTAGCTTGGTGTGCTCTTGAATGTGGGAGTAAACAGAATCATCATTATGGGATCCAAAGAGTTCTCTAAGGCCTTCGTAGAGAAGGTTGAGGATGAACGTGAGTCTGAAGGGACTGAGGAAAACCATAAACAGCCCAATCGCCTGTTTTTTGTTACAGGAATTAAACCTTCATGGTCAATGGAAGTGGAAGGGAACCAACCCAGGTTTTCGTTTTTGGTCAATATGTGAGATATTGAAATTGGGGATGCTAGGCCTATGGTACTTTTGCACCTGAACGAACTGTGTACTGGTGTTTTTGCTTGTAAAACATTGTGTAAAGCACATAAATGGAGCTTTCTAGGAGGAAAAAGTTAGGACATGTTAATTACAACTTAAAATACATAGAATCAGGTGCAGATGATCAGAACATAATTAGAAAGAACTCTGGAGGAGGCTGTATAAATTTTAACAATAGACATTAGTTTGGTTTGCTCTTGACTGTTGAAGTGAGTGGAATCACCATTATGAGATCCAAAGAGCTCAAATCCAAAGGGCCCAAATAGATAGAGGATTGTTGATGTGTATGAATCTGGGAAGATCATAAACATCCAGATCCTGTTGACAGGAGTTGAACCTTAATGAACTATGGAAGTCCATGCAAACTGGCCCACCCACCCATTTTTATTGCTCTCTCTTTCTCTCTCTCTCTCTCTCTCTATATATATATATATATATATATATATATATATATATATATATATGTGTGTGTGTGTGTGTGTGTGTATATATACATTTATTTGTTATTAATATATATTTGACTACATTGTACACCCTAAATACTTCACACAACTTGTTTCCCAGGAATTTGTAACACCTCTTGAGCCAATGTTTTAATGACATGCCTTTAAGTTTGACAGTCCAACTTTCAAATAATTTGTACTTGAATTCTGCCCATATACTCTCACTTAAATTTGCTAAAGAAACAATGTTTAAGTTCAGTGTACTTAAGGTACTAAATTGGATGTTTGAACAACTCAGTTAAAGTCTTAATACTTTAATTACACCTTTTTAGTTAAATCTACCCAAAAGAATATTATTTTGCTCTCATAAGATACAACACTGAGGCCAGTCAGGTAAACAAAGTATAAAATATAGAAGAAATATAGACCAAAGGGCACATAGCCTGGGGCAAAGACAACACACAACTGATTATGAGTGAGAGGAGCACCCATGCAAACTGTGGAAATCCATTTTTTGTGGTGTGTGTAGTGGTGTTCTGGTGTTCTTTTGCTTGTAGTGTGTTTTTGGTTGTACTATGTCATATCCTATGAGCAAGTTAAGTTAATACTAGAAGGTAAGTTCAAATAGTGCTGGGCTTACTTACTTACAGTTTTGTGGCTGGTTACCTTAACACACCTGTCTCAAATCTGTCCTTCACACATACATACACACCTGACTGCAGCATATCAACACAATGATGTCCCGCCATTCTAATGTGACAAGGTGCAGCTAATTATGTCCTCAGAGATGCCGTCCTCCTCCTTACGTGCACACACACACACACACACACACACACACACACACACACACACACACAGGAATACACATTGCACAGCAAGGATTCAAACCTTTATCCAAGCTGTAGGGCATCTCTTTGAAATGCTGACCATTACTGTGTTTGGTTGTACACCAGAGGGAAGGAAAGGCTGCCTGACCTCTACTCGTGTGCTGCCTGATTCAGACACAGTTCACCCAATCTGAAGCACCTTTCTGTCATCTACCATTTGTAATCTAAAATTCTAAAATTTGAATATTCTGTGACTATAGATCACAGTGTTCACTGGTTTAAAATCTGGGGTAGTTACTTATTATAAGCTTAAAAGAAGAATTAAATGACTGGGCTAAAATGAGGGTGGGGTTGGATTTAGGACACGGGATGGTTGGGTATATGCTGTGTTAATACCATTTTAAAGTATATATTCACACAACTGTACTGGAAATAATGCAATGCATGATTCTGTTAACATTTGATTCTTCTGGACTTTCATTACAACCTAAGAATTATTCATTGGTAAATACACTCATCATTTGCATAAGAAGAAGAAATCAACCAATTACAATGCAGGACTGCAATGGTGTTGACTATCAGGAGTCACTCAGAATGGCAGTCGGTCAGCTTCAAGGATGAGCTCCTTTTCGTCTTGGCAGAGATGACCAATGAATCCATGTTTGGAGGCACCACGGTCAGCTCCAGCATCAGTGGTTTGTTGTGATGTGTCAAATGTCCAGAAGGCCTGGTGTCATGGTATGGGGTGCAAATTCATGCAATACTAGATCACCATTGGCCTTCATTACACTTTATCAGCCCCACGTTATGTTAATGGAATCCTGTCCTGACAAGTGGCCTGAACTCACATTTTCTAATCGCACACTCCAGTGCGCTATTTCAACAGGACAGTGCTTATCTGCATACTGCTGCCATCTCAAGAGCTTGCCATGTCATGGTCAATCGCTTCACCAGACACATCCCTAAGAATATTCAAGTTGCATTGGATGGATTATAATGGGACACATTAGGAACATTTACAACCCCTTTCCAAGATGTCTGGCATGTTCCGTCATACCCGATACCACACTTATAAACAAAGTAAATAATATGTATGTATATATAATATAATTTATTATTTCTGGTAACCTATTCCTTCATTCTTAATAGCATTGCAATTCATCATGTCCTTTTGGGTGCAACTATTTGTGCAACTATGATGATGATGAGTATTTGTGCAACTATGATGATGAGTTTAAGAGAATAAATAAACTTCATGCACTGGTATAAAAGGATAATGAATCATATATTGAATAAGGTACAGATGTAGATAAGTATGTGCCTTTCCACAGCTGATGACGAATTAGAATGAAGTTAATGCCAGATAGAAGTGTGTAAAAGGGAGGTGGCCTGTTTTACTGTAGTGTAAATAGAATATGATGGTGATGATTTGATTAGAAGGTCATGCTGTGGCTCAGACAGAGAGAGGGCGAGTGCAGTGAGATGGCCTGCTTTGCTGTATGAGGTCATGTATGAAGAGTCTGGTCTGCCTTGTCATTTTACATCACCATCAAACCTACTCCACACATAGAGCCCCTCTAACCTTCCCACACATACATGTATTGATAACAGCAAAAACAAAAACAATTAAGTAGATTTCACACACGTGCACACGTTAAGTTCTTTTTTTAATTGCACATAGAAGTCAGCTAAACAAAGGGAACCAATATAATATGAGAAGAACCCAACACAGTTCATTAGTCTTAACTATTATTACATTTCAGGAAGTCACAACAAAAGTATAATGCTATTTGATATTTTATATTATTTAAAAAATGGCGAAATACTGCGGACATTATGAATTCAATATTGCCTTTGTTGTTTATGGATCCTGTTAATTATAACTGAAATACATATTGTAGTTTCATTTTTATTGTCCAGCAAAATGAAAGTAACAGCTTTTGTCATTTATGGCTTACAAAAGTCAAGCTTTACAAAACTAAAGCTCTAGTTGTACATGAACCTGCATTTGACTCCCTGCAAGTCTGTGAGTGTGATTTGGACAACTGGATCAGCAAGTAGATCTTAGATTTCCAGTGGTGACTGATACAGATCAAGGCTATCACAGCTTCTCTTTGATTCTTGCACAAAACAACTATGTGAGGTGTATTGTCAGTCAGTCTCTAATTCAGAATCCTTCCCTGTTCCCTCCCCCTGTCCTCTTTGTCTGCATGGCTCTGTGTGTGTAAAATTGGCCTGTTTGGCTAAAATTGATTGGCATGTTCTGTGATGGTGATGATGATGATGATAATTGCAGTTCGATGAAGACAGCTCTGTTCAGCTTCTCAAGTCATTGACTGATTTCAGAGCTGAACTTGTCTCCATCCCTTACCTGTGGCCTGTATTTTGCTGTAATGTTCACGGTTTTATTTTTTTTTTTGTAGCAGAAATCTATAAAAATAAAATGAGGATTAAATGAACATGAATTGATAATGAAAGGTTGTGAGAGGCATGTTCAGATGATTATTAATTCCTGTCAATCACACCACCACAACTATGCCCACTTAGCTTACATTCTCTAACAATTCCTCTGGCTCTGTTTCATCTTCCTGTCTCAGCATGTTTAGAGTTCAGGGGTTTGTGTGAGCCAAATGATAAACTGATGGTTCAAACTGAGATTTGTTTACTGGCCTCCAATCTTGTCTATACACTGCTTTATTGATATAACATTTACAATGATATTTTGAAGTATATCAAAGAGATGCTATTGTACTGTCTGTTACAATTTAGATGTAGGTTTAAAAATACAAAATTGTACAGTTTTCCACAGCATCAATAAGTATGCATGTGAGCTTTACAGAGCCTCACCTTTTGTCTGGCATTTTCCTGATTCTTATCTGTGTACCATATAATTATCATCTTATTACCACTTGGCTAGTTTCAAATAAAACTTCAGTGAGAACTATTTGCTACACAGATGACATTTTGAAGACCTTTCTTGGGCATGTTGATGTTCTTAGCATTCTTTAGCTGACTGAACGTGTGTTCAACATTCTGACCGTGAGTTCCAACGCATGTGTGTAGTTCATTAGTTAATATTCTGTTTCTGTGATATTCTGTTCCATTGTTTCTCAGTCTTGGTACTGGAGGAACCCTTACATTTTAGAGTTTTACCTGCTCCCAACACACCTGATTCCACTATTCAGCTCATTAACAACCCCTTTACAGGGGTGAGTTAAGGGCTGAATTTCCCCACTGTGGGACTAATAAAGGATTATCTTAGATTATCTCTTATCTTAAAACTAAAATGTGCAGGGCAGGTGTGCCTCCAGGACCAGGGTTGAGAAACATTGGTATAGCCTATATTTGAGTGCAATTTGTTCTTTAATTCAAACATTTTAAGCCAACCACAAACTAACCACAGACTAAACAACGCAGTGTTTAAATAAAGTAAAAGCATTTGGGATAAGAAAGTGATGGAATACAGAGCAAAAAGAAAAGACAATTCATAACCTAATGAAATCTCTCTCTCTCTCTCACTCTCTCTCTCTCTCTCTCTCTCTCTCTCTCTCTCTCTCTCTCTCTCTGTCTTTCTCTCTCTCATATTTTTTTCACAAACACACATGTGCCCACATTTAAAGCAATTGCATTTACCCAATTTAAAATGATAATGAGACACATCTATCATCCATAACATTATGACCACCTCACTGATAAGGACCCCACAAAACCACCACAGAGCATGTATTATGTGGGCGGTGGGTCATGCTCAGTGCCACAGTGACAATGCCATGGTGGTGGTGTGTTAGTGTCTGTTGCATTGATATGAGTGGATCAGACACAGCAATGCTACTGGAGTGTTTAATCACTGTGTCCAATCACTAGCCACTCTGCACCAGACACCCCTGCCTGGTTGCTCCACCTTATAGATGTAAAGTCAGTGACAGAAGCTCATCTGTTTCTGCAATTTGTGTTGGTCATTTTCTACTTCATCAGTGTTCACAGGATGCTGACCACAGGATGCTGTTGGCAGGACATTTCTGGTTAATGGACTATTCTCTGTCCAGCAGTGACACTGAGGGGATTAAACACTCCAGGAGCACTGCTGTGTCTGATCCACTCATACCAGCACAAATATCTGCTCTGTGGTGATCCTGAAGGTCCTGAACATTGAATAACAAGATGAAAGAACAGTGAGTATAAAAACAAGGATTGTTGTGAATAGCATACATTATGAAAAGTATTATACTAATAAAACATCTGAAGAACATGACACTGTGTTTATAAATTATTCATATTTTAATTCATACTAATATATTGTATCCAGTACAAGTAGTCTGTTATTTCTAAATCACGGTCTCTGTCCATTAGCTATAATAAAGCATTTTAAAATTGTGATTACACAAGGTTAAATTTAAATAAGTTAATCCAAATAATGTGTTAATTAAATTAAATTAAACCAGATAATATTAAACTGTCCTCATATTACTAATATTATAATATTATAAATTAATTAAGAATATTTAATTATTTCATTATAAAATAATTTAATTATAAAATCAGTGTAATTTTATTGTCATATTTTAAATCTTCCTGATTATATTTGCTGTAATTGGATTAATACTGATTTTGTAGTTTTACTCTAATATCCTTAGTCATCCAAGATTCATCAGAATAGAGTTTACAGATGTGTGCAACTGAACACCTGTGTCAGTAAAAGGTGGTCCTTAAGGTAGTTGAAGTGACAAAGGAGAGCCTAATGAGTGAAATCAGTTCAGGAACATCATGACAGCTGTGTTGTCACCACAAACACAGTCAGCTGATTAGATGACTCTATCCTCTTAGCTTGCATAAGTCACGAAACAGATTGAAATTGATCAATGGAAAATTCTCTGCAGGCATTTTTGTGGAGGGTGGGGGGACATGTCGCTTCCACCCATTTCCCGTTATAGGCACAGATGATGTAGGGAAACTGGACTACGTCTTGTAAAAGTTGCAGTTTTGTACACAAATGTTTGGGGACATTGAGTATACATCTATAAATCTGTATCATACTGATTTTCATCAACTCTGCCTCAGTGCACAGATCTGATTTTCTTTATGTAAATTTTCCTCACATAAGCACTAGAGGGCAGAAGCCTCTTTATTTCTGTAGCTGAAATGTCTTAAGTAAGTGTGATGAGAGGAACTTTAGAGAGATAGATGGGAAATATCCACTAGGGGGCAGAGAATACCTGCATTTGAAAAAGACATTGGAGAAAGAGACTTTTCTTTCTATTAGCTGTTTTTATCCACATAATATGTTCATGTGGGGCCTGTATATGCAGCCCAACTGTAAATCAGAATGTTTTGTTATTGGGTTGCATGTTGCCCTCACATATGGATGCCCACTAGAGTCAGTGATGGGCCAAGGTTAAGCATAGGCCCCATTTGGGTTATCAACTGCACACTGGGTACTAGATAGGATCCATGTGAGATTAATGCTACATTCCATTTTAACTTGGAACTAGTTAGGCAATTTTACCTGGAAGTACAAGTTGGATTTCCTGCCAGAACGTGGGGAGAACCTCACCAACTCAGAATCCAGGATGGCTGAGCACAATAATAAAAGCAGTAGCATTACATGGTTTATTAGCACTTCTGTTCTACTTGTGTTTGTGGAAGTGTTTTCATGGTGTTTAGATGTGAAAAATACCAACTTATATTTTTTATATCACCTGGTATCTCTAACAATGTGAGACAATGCTAACAATGCTAACTTTTTGTGAATGTTTAACTTGAACGTGGTCAACTGTGGTCTTTCTCAACTCCAGCATATGTTCTTTAACAATTTTATTATCACAACACAAAATTGTGAACATGTTTTGGGTTCACATGTAACTCTTTAAACACTTTAAAAAAAGATTTTGTATGTTGGTGCTGGTCCTCCAACAGATGTTTCTCCCTCTAAGAACCAAGACGTACAAGGCAGCTGTGGCCTGGCGATTGGGGAACCAGCCTTGTGAATGGAAGGTTGACAGTTTGATTCCCTGAACTGGCAGGACATGTCATGACATGACTTGAGAACTTCTGGATAGGGCTGCCCACTGCTATGGGCAGGTGTGCTCACTGCCCCCTTATGAATTCACGTGTGTGTGTGTGTGTGTGTGTGTGTGTGTGTGTGTGTGTGTGTGTGTGTGTGTGTGTGTGTGTGTGTGAATCACTGTATGGATGGGTTAAATGCAGAGGGCAAATTCCCCTGTGTGTAGCACAATGGGTTTATGTGCATGTTTACATTTACATACATTCATCACATTAGTTATTAAAGATTAAAGAACAGCTCTGTCATGGAATCAAACATAAGAAAAGCAAAATAAACAATGACCAATTTCTGGACATCTTATCAAATTTTGTAGCTCACTATTCAGACAACAGAAGATAACTGCTGTTTTCTAAAATTGAGTTTGCATGCAAGCAAAGTTAGATAGTTAATTAGTTAATTAGCTAGCCAACCCATTATGCTAACATAACTTTGTTTTCCTGAAAGAAGTGTACTGTACAAACTACACTGTAGCTAAGTGCTAGTAACATATCAAATATGATAATTTGCACTTGTTTTCATTCACAGGAAATCTACTATTGCTTTCCTCACAGTCTGCACAGCATTCAAATGTTTAATGTAAAGGTTAAC
>CM067507.1:25862384-25919884 GCA_034509495.1 Acestrorhynchus altus
AATAAACGTATGAGGATAGCCCTGGCCTTCTTGTAATTCTAAAGCAGTGTTTCCAAACCCTGTTCTGAAGACACACCTGCCCTACACGTTTTGACTTTGAAACAGCCCTTGCAACTCTGAAGCTGGTTAGTTGAGCTCTTTATATACAGAGCAGGTGGCCTCCTGGAACAAGGTTGGGAAACACTGTAGGACAGAATATTAGCCATTACTTATTTTTTTACAATGGTTCTTTTAATTCCCTGAAAGTAATGATATGAGACAAACACAGGTCACTTCAGTTTTTAAAAATCTATATGATTACCTGTCTAATAAATATTAATAATCAAATAAATGGTGCAAAAAAAATGGTGTATTTTTCTACTACTTCCACACAAAAAAACTCCCAGTAGATACACTCAACATATGTCTCATTACATTCAAGCATAGATTTGAGAAACTGTCTTTTCTAGTACACAGAGAGAGTGAAGTACAGCCATATACAAACTGGAAATTTAACCCTGTTCGCATAATTGTAATTATGGACCCAAGTGTACCTAAGAACCTGGGTATTCATCTAAACAACAAAATGGACTGGTCTGACAACACACACACCCAGTATAAGAAAGGCCAGAGCAGATTCCACCTGCTGAGAAGGCTCCGGTCCTCCAGTCTATGGTAATTTCTGCTGGCATTACAACGGTAGGAAGGAAATGGACAAGCTTATAAGGAATGCAAGTTCTGAACCCACTGGAGGATGTGGTAGAGAGGAGGATATTGGCCAAGCTTGCATCCATAATGGACAACACCTCTCACCTTCTGTGACGGGCCCATCCACCTGCGATGTGGAAAGGAGAAATACCCCACTACTGTTCAACTTTAAAATCAAACCCTCCCCAAACAGAGACTCAGATACATTCTGTCATAAACACACTATGGACCCACACCCCACTCTATCATAGGGCACAAACATGGACCTATATATTATCCTACCTCTAATTACTGTGCAATATCTGCTGCTGACAGAATGGTACAAGTGCAATACGTACACAAGTTCTGTGCAATTTCTGTAATTATTACTGTGCAGTAGCTACGATTTCTGTGCACACCTAGTATAACCTGAAATATGCAATATCCATAGAATGATGTGTAAACTGTACATTTGTATAGTTTAATTCTATTTTTATATATTTTATGCTAACAGATGCCTTGTCTATTTTTTTATTTCTCTAGTATATCCTATATATTGTATTTTGTATAATGCACATCTTTGTCTACTTACTGCTCTTTATATGTTTACTGTGTATTCTCTTGTGTCATGCGCCCCTCAAGTCTCTCCGGGCTCCATTTCCCATAATCCCTCAGTTCGTCAACTAACCAATCACATGACTCAAACACTTTCACAATCGCCTGAGTTCTGATTGCATTCACCTGGTCCAGAGGGTATTTTAGCCTGCCTGTGTTTGGTCAGTGTCTAGCTTTGCCTAGCAACCTTAGCGCTACCTATGTTCTGTATTATCAGTCTGTCCGTGTTTGACCCGTTTCTGTTTTCTGACCTCGGCTTTTTTGTCTCGTCCCGCGTTCAGTCCACTGGTTTTTGATCCTCGCCTGTTTTTGACTTCGCCCCTGGTTTGTCCATCCTGGTTATGTCGTCTGCTTGTTATCGACCTGGAATGTTTGACTCTTCTTTTGACATATTTCCCATTAAAGTACTGTGCTTATATCTGCGTCTGCTTCCCTCTGTCTGGTCTTGACATCGTGAAACAATTCAGATTCCTCCCAGTGGGATAATAATCTTATCATAACAGTTAAATGAAGGCGTATTGATTCTGACCTATTGTTCATATGTAAAGTGCAAAAAACATGAATAGAAGCTCTGAATATTGTCTGTAAAAGAGATATGAATAGTATAGCAGTAATGTCCAGCCATTCAGTGAGTCTGTCTCTTATGTACATGTGTAGATAAAATGTCAGTGCACTGATTGGATAGAAGGAGTAAGAATGTCCAGCCATATTCAGTGAGCCTGTCCTGTTACTGGCTCAGTCTGTGATAATGTCCAGACACAGTGAAGAGTTGAATGAGTGAGCATCCAAGAACAGAGCCAGCCTTCTTGACCAGTTTGTTGTGGTTCTTTGCATCTCCAGATTTGATCCAGCCTCCCCAGCAGACTGCTGCAATGAAGACAGCACCCACAGCAACAGACTGGCAGAGGATGGCCAACATTTTACGGCACACATTGGAGGACCTGAGCTTCCTCAAAATGTAGAGTTTGCTCATCCCATTCTTGTACACAGCCTCTGTGTTTGTCCTCCAGTCCAATTTGTAGGTGTCAACCAGCTCAACATTCTGACCCATGATGGTAACAGCACTGATAGGGGTCTTCTTCCTTCTGAGGTCCACCACTATCTCCATGGTCTTGGTTGTTGTTTTTTCAGGCACCAGAATTACATAAATCTTACGTAAAATACGTAAAAATAGTAAAAAGTGAAAATTGTAATCTTTAAAGTTCAGAACATGCCATCAGCAAACGATAATGTAGTAGGACACTACAAGCAGGAGGCTACTTTGGGGCTGGAGTTCAGGCAGCTGAAGTTCAGGCAATGTCTTCTTTTAGCCAGAAGGCCAAACCCCTCTCCTTTAGAACTGAGAAACATGACTAAATTAAAGAGGAAGGGGTGTGGAGTGTAAAGATGGGAATTTATAGGAGGTTAGATTGATTTAGGTTAGATTTAATAACTTCACAATATGATTTAGAAATGACTTTACTCCTTCTTGGCTTACTGACATCAACATTTTTCTAAATGTATTTTTTTTTCTTTTTTACAAACTGGATGCTGGTAAAGCTTCTGTTAGGGCTCTTAAATGATTTGTAGCTATTGCTGTTCCTGCTGACAGGAGAGACTGAAAGAATCTTTTTTATAAGCCATTAATCAAAGCCATTTTGTCTCAAGTCCAGCAGAACAAGACATGGGTCAAGGAAATTGACTAGCTCTGACTGAAAGTGAATATAGGCATCAACACCAGACGTTGGAGATCAATAACTCATCTTGATCTTCATTAATCAGTCAGGAAGGGAAACAAACCATTTGTTACATGCAAAAATGTCCGCCCATTTAATTAAATCTGTTGTTCAGATGTGGTCAAACAGGTGGGGAAGCTGTCAGTGGACAATCAACCATTGTAGAGAATTAATTAACATAATGTAGGCAATACACTAGGCCACATGAACATTTAAGGGGGGCAGTGATGTTTATGTTATCAGTTGTTGTACTCAACCAATATCCTGATCATTTGAGTCACCTCTATAATGCGCAGCACTGAAGCACACACAGTGCCCAGCTGGGGGTCTAGAGTGTGTGTGTGTGTGTGTGTGTGTGTGTGTGTGTGTGTGTGTGTGTGTGTGTGTGTGTGTGTGTGTGTGAGAATCTGAACTCCTTTGATGTAGACAGGGAATCCCTCAACCAGCCTAGACCTGTACAAGCCACTGCAGGATGGCAAATGATGAGCTCATTTAACCAACAGAACCTATACTGAAGTGTAGACATGAATGAAATTTCCCACTTCTGGAAGAAAAAAGACAGATAGGTCTTGAATACCAAACAACACAATTGAATATCTTCTGTATATAATGCATGTGTTTGTTGAATTAATTTAATTTAATTTTAAATTAAAAGATGACAATAATGTATTTCTTTCCAGCCTTTCCATCATATAAAACTGAAGTTACTTCAATTTCTATGGCAGAAATAGTATGAAGTCACCCAACAGCAGTTTGAAAAACTGTGGAGTCACTCAGCCATTAAAGCCCTGAAGTTATTTCACTGATGAATTCTCTCAAAGTAAAAACATTAGTATTATTTTGTTTACACTGAATATTAACTGGATTTTATTTTGTAGTTGTTTTTTGAGGTCTATGAGCACTGAACATTTTATTTTGTGTAGTTTCCATTACAACTACAAATAAATGCTCTAAAAAGCAATATTTTTATTTTAAGTTTGAGAGACATGTGATCAATGCTTTATAGAATAAAATGGAATGGTTAATGGTTAATTCTTTGGTGTGATAATAAAGATTGCAAAATGTATAAACCATATGAAATGTGGAAAATGAAATGTTTTTAATTATTGCAATAAAACAAAACGATGAATTTCAAAAGAAAGAAAATGAGAAAATTTTAAAAAAGCAGAGAAGAAATGTTAACCTTTTTTTTGCTTGAGAATCTGTGAAACCCTTGGGAAAAAATCATCTAATTAAAGAATTCCCTGTTTCTTCTTGTTGTATTAAAACTTTTTTTCTCATATGTATTTGTGTCAGCACATCCCATACCACAGGGTCATTCTCTCTCTCTCTCTCTCTCTCTCTCTCTCTCTCTCTCTCTCTCTCTCTCTCTGTCCCTTTTGTCTATTTTGGCAGGCCTGTGCCAGGTATTTGTTGAAATTCCACACACCCTGCAGGGAGAGGTATGTTCCCTCCCTTTCGTCTCAGCCATGGTGCCTGTCTCTGTCCATCTTGTGTGTGCAAACACGCAACACATGCCTGGGACACCTTGAACACGCAAACTCATGTCTTGCATACATTCACAGACCTGAATCTGTCTTTGCATTATACTCAAACTACTTAAATCAAAGGATATTAAAAAGGTTTATCCTGCTTTTGTTAACTTGTCTTTTGGTTTTAACTTTCTATAAGATTGTGGGTCATTGCTGTGGGAATTTAATTGCAGCATTAGTTAAATCAGGATGCTGTATGATCACCACCCCATCATCCCCAACTCCCTAATACATCCCACATTTCTACTGCTCCACAGCTCAATGCGGAGGAGCTTTATACATCTCTAGACCATGCCTGGCATTAGGAATGATGCCAATAAATGATAAACGTGGTGTTGACAAATGTAATGACAGAAATGTTGTTTTTTCTCCCCAGAATGATAAATTAATAGAATAAATATTCATTAGAATTGTGCTCTAACCTGTAACATGTAACCAAAAATGTAAATCTGCATTTGTACTTTAATAACATCTAATTGGTTTCATGTGAAACTGTAAACTGTGGAGCAGCGGAGCACATATAATCTCATCTCATGCCATTTGTATATTCTCACTCAATATTCTAAATCAGTGTTGACCACTGGTTGCAGAACCTCATTAACGTAACATTGGGCTGTCAAGGTGCCTGTAATGAAGACCAAAGGTCATCTGAAATTGTACAACCATGACTCGAGTCCTTCTGAACATGTAGCATATGGCAAGAACCCATTGATCTTGGTGCTGACCAAAAGTGGGAGTCATCACTGAAGATGACCCACTGCAATTTTGAGTAACAGTGTGGCAGTATTGCAGTCATGCACTGCAATCAGTTGATTTCTTCTGGGATCATTTTTTGACAATGAGTCTTCCATGATGTTTGAGACAATGATTGTGAATGATTTTTTTTTATGAAACACTTCATGTTATTGTCAGCATCTCAAAGCCATTTATGTCCTTTATTTTTCCATTTGAATTAATTTGAACACACCAGCTGTCATTTACATTATGTGAAGATTTAATTATGTGTCATGAATCCATTTGCATTACAATTCCTTACATTCATTAAATGTTAAGAATGGTTTTTCTTTCATCTGTTAAGTTACCATTATGGAGATACATGGTTTTGTAGAGATGTTAATTATACATTGGTAGAATTTTGTAAACCTAACCCTATACATGAGCCTCGCCTACAGGAATCAGTGGGAGGACTGGGAGTCAGTGGGAGGATTGAGAAGTGTGACAGGTTGGTCCCAATGTTGTAAATCTTCACTATTTTCCTGAGGTTTTCCAAATGAGTCAGAAAATATATGTCCCTGAAATGAATGATATCAGTTGGATACACATTCATATGCTAAATTTAAGTTTCAGTTTTTCGAATTAGACACTTTAAAGCACCATAGCGTGCATCCAGGAGTAAGTCATAAAAGTGTTTGGAGTCATAAAACCTGCAAATCTGAGAGACTGATTCTGCATTCAGAAGCAGTAGCATCTAAATAGTTTCTCCAAGTTGAGCTTCCACAAAGAGCCAACAACAGAGTGCAGAGCTCTTGAAGCCACTCTAACACACACTCTTTTCACTCCATGGGTAAGATGTCTTTCAGTGTCAGCGGTGTCGGTGTTGAGTGCTCGTGTGAAGTAGAAGTGTGTTGGTGATGTGTGTGTTGGCTCTGTGACATGCTGAATGTGCAGATCTGTATGTGTTGGCCATGAAATTCATGTGGTGTCTCTGGTCTGGATGTGTGTGTGTGTGTTGGCATGAGGAAAGCTGGAGTTGGTGTCAGTAGCTCACAAGGAGACAGCTATAACTCTCTTTCTCTCCCTCCCTCTCTGCCGCTCTCTCTTACACGCCACCCCCCCCACCCCCCCTTCTCTGGTCAGTGGATTAGACACATGTTCCTTTCCACTGGACTGCCTTTATCCTATGAGTCATTCTCATTTTACAGGAAAGAGCATGTGTTCACTGACCAACTCATACATGTTTAATATTTGCTGTTACTATGCTTAAAATCAAAGGCAATATATATATATATATATATATATATATATATATATATATAGACTATTAATAATACTATTGTATTTTTGTTTTGTATAGCAGACATTTTGTGTGAAGCTCCTTAAACTGTGTCCCATTCGTTAAAACCCAAAGCAGCTGTTTAGTATTGTGAAAATTTAAATAAATAATTTCCACAATGAAGGAGATGTTAATTAAAATACAGCAAAGTGTTTTAGAGAGAATACCTTGATTCACAGAAAGGTAATCAAAACCCTTGTTTGAGTTAAAAGTCTGAGTAGATTTTGGAAACAAATTCAATGGACTGATATATTAAAAACATTAAAAACACAACTATTTTGCAGCAATTATCAAAAATATTTTTGGAGAATAATAGATGCAGAATTTCACGAAAATAATATCTCTTTATATGTTAAGCACAGGGCAGGTTGGATCATGTTGGGCTTGTGTTGCAGCCAATTGCTCAGGGACTGTTAGAGGGAACACACACAAGAAAATTTTAGAAGCAAACATCACACATAAAAAAGCTGAAGATGAATGTTTTCTCGCAATTGACTTCCTCAAGAGGTGCAAGCTAGAGGTTTTGCCAGGTAATCCCTAAACTGATACATCAATAAAAATCTCTGGACATGCTACAAAAGAGCAGGGCATGTAAGATGGCCCAAGAATCTCTTGGAACCATAAGACTTTTTTATGGAAGAAGAGGTATGACTAAGCACTGAACATGCAGGTTGCCCAAACTTTTGCTTTGATCCCTTTCCCTGTTTTGTTATTCTGAAACTGTAAAATATGGAAATAAAAAAGTAACCCTTATTGAAATATCAAATAAATGTGTCATTTTCAACTTTTCCCCTTTATTTTTGCCTGCATGGATATGAGTATGATGTATATCATTGGAGGTTCTGGATGACTAAGGAGATGAGAATGCCTTTCTCCACACTTTTCAAACATTTTCTTTCCACTAATGGTAAAGTGTTCCTGTATAGCCCTGAGGGTGCAATGCAGTATTTCATGTGATTGAATGGTTTAAGGATCTCTGCTTGCCTGTGGTTTGGATGATGGTGAACATCTGAATTTCATCCAGCATTTTTCAAGCGTGATTAACATATTTTTAACTCTATAACATGTCTTTCTTATTCTTTCTTTCTTTCTTTCTTTCTTTCTTTCTTTCTTTCTTTCTTTTCTTTCTTTGTTTCTTTTCTTTCTTTCTTTCTTTCTTTCTTTCTTTCTTTCTTTCTTTCTTTCTGAACACTTCAAGGAGTTCTTTGGATTTTTTCATGGTGGTGCCACTCATTTCATCAATCAAGAGCAAATAATGTAGTAGTGTTATGTAATTAAAATGTTCTAGCATCTTTGTCTTGGATTCGTTTAAAACTATTCTTTTAAAAAGAACATTAAAATAAATACAGATAAATAAAACTTTTGTATTTACTTGTATGAAGCTTTTGTATTTACAGTCACTGACCAGTTTATCTAAATATCTCTTCATTAAACCATATGTAACAAATCCACACAGTGTCCGGAGTCCACAGAGAAGACAGCAACCAGACCTGTGTTCTTCTAAATGAGTTCTCCTAACCTCAGTAAATATGTTCTGTTCTACTGTAACTGCATTTGTGTTTATTTGTGTTTATTCTGCTACATTGTGTTTTTCTCAGGCAAACAGACTTTACTGCAGAGATCAGATACTTTACACAGCAGGTTTTGGAGACGTCTACTGGACGTGCAGGACGTTAGGAAGGCAGAAGTGCGATCAGCAGGTGAGACGCAGGAACACCGTGGTCTGATTCTCCTCCGCGATGAGACATGATGTCCCCTCCCCATCTGTCCTCGTCCTGCCCCTGTCCATCCCGCCTTCCTCCGATCGGACGTAGGAGATGAGAAGGAGCAGGGGAGAAGCAAGGTGAGCTGAAAGTTCTGAAGACCTCGGTTGACCGCAGTCATATCTAAAGGACCTGGAGAAGAACCCTCCGTCGTGGAGACGATGGAGAAATGAAGATCTGCAGTACAGGAGGAGAGCTTTCGTGTGGAAATGTGAGGAGACTGAGTGTCGGCCTGTGAGCAATAACTGGAATGTGACAGTGGGATATAAATGGTGAGACCCGACGCTGTTTTTCCACATTTTTAATCAATCATTTCCTTTAGGTTTGGCATCAAAAATAAAATAAAGTGTTCAAACGTCGCAGTCCGGACGTTTCTTATGGTTTTTACCATTTTAACATGGTTTTATTCTGTGATTTCTGCTGCCCCACAAATTATGAACAAAACATGAAAATTGTTCACTGCTTTTTTACAGGCAGTTCAATCATAAAACCACGAAAACAGCAAGAAAAAAGAAATGTTTTTTTAAATGATTGCAGGATTTACAGGGTCTTTCCTTACACTTTTTTACTACCCAGTGCTAAATGCATGGTGATAATTCATACTGGATTATGAGACATTTAGTGTTTTGGTTATAATATGAATGAACTGAAGTTTTCATTTCTGTATGATAAAATACAGTTACAGGCATGTTAATGCATGGCTTCTTTTTAATTGGCATCATTACCATGTTCATTGGTTATACATGCATTTAAAATCAGTAAAGATCTTGTATAAATATGCTTTATGTGTGTGAAACCCATTCACAAATTTCAAAGCATCTTATAAGACCTTACAGAAGCAATTTCTTCACAGTTCTTTATGCGACACGTCCGCAATCATACATGATAAGCATAAGCACCAAATGAATAACCCATATCTGTGCTTCACTGCACAGGAGCTCTTTAACCCTACAGCCTGGAGGGGGGCCAGCATGTGCCAAACAACCCCCTGCACGCCTCCCAACACCACTTGTAAATTTGCCCCTGGACTCCCTTTGATCCTCTCCCAGATAAAGTTACAGAGTAGAGCCTTCAGATGGGGGTCCAAAGGGGAATGTAAGGGTATGAACAGACACTGAGTTACTATTTACATACATAATGCAAAAGATGATGCAATACCTAATCTAAAATCAACAAAAACATTAAACTACACGAATATTACAACTTATAAGTAGCATAATAATGTTAGGACCACACACAGATGATCTTAGAGCGATTGATTTTAGTCATGGCCAAACTGCAGATTTGCAAGTTGTAAACAGGGTATGGCTGCAGTTAAAACTGAGGTGGTCTACTAGAATTTTACAAGAGTGCTAAGATAATTAATTTGGTGAGAGAGTGATTCATGAGTCCATTGCTAAGATGAGTATTTAGATTAGAATGTAATCTAAACTCTCGATGATTGCAACCAAATTGAGGCAATTCTGGTGTGAACAATACTCAAAGGTTCAAATGATTCTTTAAGCAATGCCATCTTTTTTTTATTATTATTAGGATGTGTGAATGTGGAGAACCTTTAGAAACAATTCACTCCTTAAATCTTACATTTCAGTTCTTCACCTTCATATCTGCATTAATCTCTTAAAATTGACAGTAACAATTAACAAGTAACAATTAACATGAATCAGTTTTACAACCTAAAATAGAACCCTGTGGTTCTAATAAATAATTCATAGGGTTTAAAATGTTAAAGGTTCTTCATCAACACACAACCTTTTCTGACCTTCACATTTTGTGGAGTCCCAAAGGCTTCCATTTTAGGGTCTGTGACACTTATGTTAACTGATGTGAAGTATACCTTATATACCTCTTTAGAAAAGCTTTGTTTCTTATATGGGGTCACTGAAAGAACCATTTGAAGGACCTTAATTTTTATGAGAGTACTTTATGAGTGTTTTATGCAAGTAGATTATCGTAATTTGATAATTAATGTATATTGGATATGAATATGTAGTACCTTTAATCTGGCTGGTCTCTCACCCTTTATTTGCCTTTCCCTCTCAACTCACTCTCTGTCTTTCTTTCTTGTATATTTCAGAGTACTAATAAATTTTCTTCTTTATTCTTGTCCTCTAATAACCCTGATATCCCAGCAGTTCACCCAAACCTAAATAACATTCACCATTTCACATTAACCCTGATCAACTGCTCCTTAGTCCTTGAAGTTCTGTCTAATCCAAATGGAAGTCTTTGGCTCTGTCTCTTTTCCCTCTTCCCCTTCTCCATCCTATACCTTTTCCTTACTCCCTAACATGTCCACCCCTTCCTCCTCTCCCTCACTTTCTCCATCCCCAAGTGTGGCCTCCACTGCACTTTTTTGCTTTTTTCTTTCCCTCCTTTCCCTGCTGGGCATTCTTGGAAACCTCTATACTCTGGGACTGCTGATTCAACGCCGCAGGGGCCCAAGAAGGAGACAAATGGCACCTACCTGCTGTTTGACTCCTGCTTGCCTTAGGCCCTCTTCCCCATCCCACTGTCCCACCTCCTCTTCCTCCATCTCTACCTCCTCCTCTCTTCATCTGCAGGTTCTGAGTCTGGCTTTGGCAGATCTGTTGTACCTCTCAACTGCGCCCTTCATTGTCTACGACAGCCTGGCTTCTGACTGGGCATTTGGAGAGCTTGGTTGCCGGCTTCTGCTCAGCTTGGACCTGCTCACCATGCATGCCAGTATTTTCACTCTGACTGCAATGAGTCTGGACCGATATCGAGCTGTAGCTGACCCCCTGGCTGCCTCTTCAGCACCCTCCTCTGGCTTGCTCCGTGTGGCTCTGGCCTGGGGCCTCGCTGTGGCACTTAGTTTACCAATGATGATCACTCTACATCTGGAAGATGGGGAGAACCAGGAGGGAAAGCTATGTGTTCCAGCATGGGACGAGCAGAGCTCCAAAGCCTACCTTAGTGTGTTGTTCTGCACCAGTATCCTAGGACCTGGACTGGCCATTGGCGGTCTGTATGCAGCTCTGGGGAGGCTCTATTGGGTTTCTCAGACACAGCCAGCCTGGGCTGGGGGAAGCACTGCTTACCCGCCCCGTGCTCCACGGCCCAAAGTCTTGCTCCTCATCCTTGGAATTGTGATAACATTCTGGGCCTGTTTCCTTCCATTCTGGATCTGGCAGCTACTACCGTTGTATCGACCAGATGTTCTACGCCTGGTACCTGTAGGCACACAAGTTACTGTGAACCGGATCCTGACAGGACTGACATATGGCAACTCATGTGTAAATCCATTTTTCTACACACTACTGACAGGCAAGCGGAAACAGACCAGCAGGCAGACAACAAGCGCAGCCGCTCCGCTCTGCCAAAAGGCCAGCCCTACCCATCAATGAAGGCACTCTTCATTTTCCTATTGATGAATAAGTGCACTCATCACAGCTCGGCCCACATAACTTTATTCACAAGTGAGACTGTACATCATGCATAATAAATAGCTTTATGAGCTTATGCACACTCTTAAGAAAGGTTATTCAGTGGTTCATTAGCAAAGGCATGGCATGTTGAATCATGGCAACTTTAAAGGGTTCTTTTACATTGGTGGAGAAACTTTTGTACATGGTTTTATATAGAAATATGAAAACAATTCAACATATCATCAGAAGGATTACACTTTTTGCTTAGAATGTAGATACACTGTATGGACAAAAGTATTGGGACACCTGCCATTTCATTGTTTTGTTTTTTTGTGTAATCAAGGGTATTAAGAATTAAGAATTTATCTTGCTATTTTGGAGTAACTGGTCTACTGTCCAGGGAAGGTTTTCTACTAGAATTTGGAGCATTCTGATTTCATTCAGTGACAAGACATGCCCACCTCTCCAACTTATCCCAAAAATACTGGATAGGGCACAATCATTCCAGAGAACACAGTCCCACTGCTCCAGGTAGGCATGGTGCCAATAGGTTCATGTTTATCTGCCACATTGGCATAGGAAAGTCCTAGTCTGTAGGTACCTCTCTACAGGAACTAGACAAGCATTTGAACATAATAATAAAAAAAATAATATATTTTAAAGTCCAGGTGACAGAATTTAGAATTTTCCTAAGATGATATATAAATTCCAATGTTGAAGTTGGACTAAGGCTGTTCAATCTGTTCAGCATTACTTCCATTATTTGGAAGCACAACACACATTGATTTAAGGGTCTCATTATCATATATGTCAAGACCTTGTTTCTCCATCTGAAATAATTTGATCATTTGAAAGCACCAGCTGCTTCACACTTCACAATATTATGAGGAGTAGACAAACAGAAATAGTCCAAAATGACTTAAAACATAATTACAGCCCTTCATAGGAAATGTATCATGATGTATTTGTGGACTAGAATGTAACATCTGTTTTGGGAGACACCAAAGAAGTAACATTAAGGGAACAACTCCAGTTTTGTCATGATTTACAAGTTGCCTAAGGGGAGTGTTCACTACAGGTGTGAACAGTTTAAAAACCAAATTGGTTTATTAGTGTAAATAAAGGGGAACACCATACAACTGAATTTGGCTTAAAGCTAAAGGACAATTCCCGTCGGAAATTGCTCTTTAAGGAGGATAAATCATTTAGATTTAATCTAACAATCTTGCCCACTTATATGTGTGGCTGAATAGTTCTGTCTGCACCTTTTTTCTTTATTAACTGCCATAAAGGCAGTTTTCATTACTGTGTTCTATGGTGTTTCAAAGCTTCGCATCAGCATTGTGAACTCATATTCTGCCATTAGAGATGAGTATAAAGTCTTTGAGTGATAATTGATAATTGAGTAAAATTAGTATAAAAATCCTTTAAAAACAACTCCTCTTTAAAGACATTTAAAATGTTATGAAAACATTTTAACTGAATATTTCAACATTCTGAAACCTATACTGTGTCTAAGAGGTGGAAACAAAGGCACCTTAAAAGGCACTTTTATATGTGGCATTCAAAAACCCTGACCCTTCAAAGCACCCAGACTTTGAACAGTTACTTGTATTTTTTTCAGTGAACTGCATTGTGTTTTTGTTATGCTTTTCTATGCATTGCTTTGCACGAAATATCAAGCATTCACAAGCATTTATAAACATGTGTTTGTGGTGTATATAATAATATATAGTCATGAATAAAGATATGCTTTACCTACTGAACCAGTGGAATGGTTTGTGGTTCTGTGTCCTAGATGAGATGAGAAGACTAGATGAGATGGTATTCTGACCCTTAGCATCATAGAGTGTAAATTATACTAAAGGAAATGAAACAGGGACTGTTACAGTCAATATAATGCAAATAAACAATCAGCAAAACACAACATTTCAGTTTCAGTTAGAAATCTGTGTTTTATTTATTATTTTATTGCTGAATTGTATTTTATTATGATTATATATTGTGTTCTGGCAAATTTTTAATCTGTGCTCTGTCTGAAACTGTCTGTACAGATACAAGAATTAGGCATATTTGATAGAGTAAGGTTTACTGTCTGTGTGAGTTGTTCCATCTTAGAATATATAGAATTGTTCTTTCTTTCTAGGCACAACAGTTTGAATAATTTTCTGTGAAATAGGGATATATATATATAATGATCATATATAAATGGCTGCATATAATTATAAAAATTCAATATTGCTACACCCATAGAACCCTTTTGGTTGAGGATATAACATTTACAGTATGAAACCCTTTTAGATAAGGGATAAATTAGATGTATTTATTACAGTATGGAACACTAAGGGTGTGAAGTTTAAACTGTATAGCCATAATTTCTAAGTGTATAGTGCTTATACTTTAGATCCCTTTTAGCTAAGAGGCAGTGACCCACCACCAAGCAGCTGCTGGTGTGTAAACATCTGTAGTCAACTACCTTATGTCTGTGTCTGTGTGTGTGTGTGTGTGTGTGTGTGTGTGTGTGTGTGTGTGTGTGTGTGTGTGTGTGTGTGTTTATGTATGTTTGAATGGCAGCATTGTGTCAGGCTGTCTGCTGTACTCTTATGCACATGAACAAATATTGTTTGACAGAGTGTGTGTGTGTGTGTGTGTGTGTGTGTGTGTGTGTGTGTGTGTGTGTGTGTGTGTAAGAGATACATGGGGGTCTGAGCCACCGGGGTTTTTGAAGTCTGTGGGGAAGATTATGTCTGAGCATTGAGGACAATAGACTGACTTGTAATCACTTGGGGGATTGACAGTGGCAGCTTTTTCTAAAACAGGAAGTATGATGAGAATGTAAAACAAACATATCACGTGGATGAAAAAGGACGACACCTCTATTACAGCAGCGCTTAGACTATGAAGAACAAAGGCATGAAGCTGTGACAGCTCTATTATAGCAACGTTCAGATCATCTGAACAAATACATGACATTGTGTATTAATGCACAGGTTGGCAATCCTGGTGATAGTGGACCTGGAGGAGGTCCTACACACCATGATCAAATGAGGAAGGGTTTGTTAATTAGCTGATCAGCAGGATCAGGTGTGTTGGGAGCAAGGTAAACACTAAAATGTGAAGGGCAGGGATTCCAGGGTTGGGATCCACTGTTTTAAAGAATAGTCAGTGGATAACCAAAAATAAATGTTGTCTTTATACACAGATCAACCATAACATTATGACCACCTTCGTATCTCTACATTCTACCAATTCTATCAGCTCCACTGACCATACATGAGGACTTTTTCTTTCTTTAATTAAAGACTATGTTTAATCTGTTTCTCATACTTTGTTAGCTTGCTTTCACCCTCTTCTTCAATGACCCCCACTGCACTGGTATGAGTGGATCAGACACAGCAGTGCTGCTGGAGTGTTTAAACCCCCCACTGCAACTAAGCTTCTCTCTCTGACTTTATATAAAAAGGAAGTAGGAGTGTTTAATAGAGTGGACAGTGAGTGGACACAGATTTTAAACAGACTCATAAGAGTGCAACACACACTAACACCCCCATCATGTCAGTGTCATTGCAGTGCTGAAAATGACCCACCACCCACATAATGCTGTGTGGCTAATACATAGAGACAAGGAGGTGGTCATCATTTTATTGTTGATCTGTGTATCGTAACTGTCAGCTGTCTTCAGTACTTTACACTGATACTAAATAGCATTAGTATGAGGAAACCAAAGTTCAATTTGTCCAAGTTTAATCCATCTTCAAAATGAATAAATAAATGAAAATAAATACTTGGATATTGTTGGACTTTTGGATATAAAAGCAGACATCAATAGATGAGGCAAAAACGCCCTCTAAATCTTTCTTCTTTTCCCTCTATACTGTACTTTTTTTCACTGACATGTGTTTCCATTTACCTGGAACATGTGAGTAGGTCCTAGCCACTGTTCCCAACTCCCTCACAGTGTGCTTAATTCATGTGAGGCTAGCTGGCAAGAAGGCTTTAGATACAAAATCAAAAGAGACTTTTTAATGTGCCATTGGCACTACATAAACGCTAAATGGACAAAAGTATGAGGGCACATCTCTTGCCTCATAAAAATGTATTCTGTGGGTTCTTGATTTTTTTACAGTCCAATATAGAACCTTTAAATATGGTTCTATAGGAGATACAATATTTTTATATAGACCAGAGAGAGCAACCCTATGTTTGGAGTACCAGCTTCCTGCACAGTTTGCTGATCTCCAGCCTCTAACAAACCTGGCAATTAACAGGTGAGTTGAATCAGTTGTGCTTGAGCAGGAGGAGCACAAAGCTGTGTAAAAGTGTGGCAGAACCAGAGTTGCCTACTCCTCATATTGAAGATCTGCTGAACCAGGCAAATAACAATTTAAACAAGTGTGACAAGCATATATATATATATATATATATATATATAGTTGTGTTTAGATGGTCTTTCAATATAAGACCATCTTAACACAACATTTGTACAGAACAAGTGATTTGTCCAACATTTTTTTTTTGACACTGATGAATTACACTTTCTAGCCAGTATCTAGCCTGTACACCCCAAAGTGGTTAAAAATTCAGTTCTGTATGCACAACAAATGAGGAAACAGAGAATACAATTATCAACAAAGGAAATGAACAGGAGAATAAAGGCAGATGACTCTTTAAACAGGAAAAGCACCATTTATGCCATTTTACCAAATGGTAAATACTAAATGGTACTTTATTGTGTTTCTGTATAGCACCATTGCCTTTTCTAAGGAACCCCTAAAGACTCCACCACCCCAGTATACATCATACAGTCTTTGCAGATAAGCTTCTCTAGTCCTTCTACTCTAAATCTTTCAGCAGGCCAGTTCTACTTCTCCTAAATAGGACAAAAAATAAAAATCCTCTGTGACAGATTTATGGTGATATTGATGGTGACTCTCTGATATAATATGAGGCAAAGGCCTTCGTCCAGAAGTTTCACAATGCTGAAGTTAGAATGCGGTTGTGTCCTAGGCCCTCTCTCGCAGCTAGTCTGGATGATTAAGTGTGTGATAAACTTTAAACACATGTATTTACCCAACGAGCCCAAACAGTGAAAATACTACCCCAAGGGAGGTCGACAAATTCATAAGCTGTCAGTTTATGTTGGTAGTCACAAAGACTTTGACTCTCCAACAATAACCACCACGACTGTTTTGTGCTGAAATCACTCATTTGGTAGGAGTCTGTGGATTGATGCAGACTACAGTCTACCGCAGGATGTAAAGGAATATATTTTCTTTATCCAGCTGTAATTTTGTGCTACCTGCGCGTTTCGTAAATCGAATTCATGTCCTTTTCCTGAGTGTTTCCATCGCCCCCTATCCGCTCCCCTCTGCTCCTGGTCCACACCCCCCAGCCTCTGCTCCACTGTTTGTGGCTGGGGCAGGTGCCCCTCCCCAGGGCAGCCAGTTCAGGAAAGGCCCCCGCTGGGCAGACGAGACTAGGCCGAAGCTCGGGCCAAACTCCTGCTGAGGCAGTATAAGAGGCTCCCTTTCTCTTAGGCACACACATACACACATACCAAAATTCTATTTCCCCATCTGTTTTCCCTCTTTCAATCTTTCTCTATGTCACTCTCTCACTCTCTTTCTACCTCTCTCACAGCTTAACAATGCCTCCTTGCTTTCTGCCTCATCATCTCTGCCCTCCTTCACCCTAATTGACTTGATGAAGATTATCGTCACAGAAAATTACTTTATGTACATTCAGTCAATAAAATGAACTTAATCCACCACAGTATCAATGATAATTTATAGCTCAAACAACCCTTTGAAGCACCTTTATTTTTGAAGGTGCAGACAAGGCACAGTTTCTCAAAAGCATATTAGAGTTAGGATATTCCTAACTGGTTGAGTGTGTCCAGAGTGATGGTAAAGAGCTTTCAGGAAACCATTTATTTCACCTCACTGTAAATTATCTTGCCAGTGCAAAAGTGAAAAAAAAAAGCCTTTCCCAAAATCCGCAAATCAACCTGTGAACAAGCAGAACCCAGACAGACAAGTGTCTCTTTGTGGACCCTAGGGCTCCACAAGCAGAAAAACACCCCTAGCCTGCCTCATCCCCATGCCTTCACACTTTCATGTCAGCCACTGTGATCAGACAAGGCCCCAGATTGCTCGCTTCAGAGGCCGGAGGTTACATAAACGGACATCAGCACTGCAGTTCACACCTTGGCTCTGACCAACAGTCCTGGTAAAATGCCTTGACTAAACCGCTGCCTTGCTGTAATTTCTTTCTCCTTTCCCACATGGTTTTCTGTCATCCTCTTTGTTTTGCTCACAATCTGTCTGTCTGTAGCTGATCCCTACCTCTGTCCTCTTGCTCCACAGTTCCATCTTCTTCTTCTTACTCTCTGTTGGTCAGGTGGCAGGTGACAGCAACCACCTGGAATCGTTTTCTGGGAGCCCAGAAGTCATTACTGACTCAAGAAGTGATTTAATTCTAGTTGATCAATTCACTGCATGTGCCTGATGGTACTGATTAGATCTGGACATTAGATCAGATTCATGAAAGCTCAATTCGTGGTTCCAGTAGAATATCTTTTATATATTATTTCCCTCTCTTTCTCCACACACACACACACACACACACACACACACACACACACACACACACACACACACACACATTTTATTAGAAACACCTTTTCCCTTTTCACCTGCTTGTTCATAGAGTGCAACATATAATATCAAGCAGATACAGGCCAGAAGCTTCAGATAATATTCACATCAACTATCAGAATGTTAGAAAAATGTGATCTCAATCATTTTCAGTGTAAAAGGCTGGTTTGAGTATTTCACCTAATCTTTTGGGATTTGGGACACACAGTCTCTAGAGTTTATCCACAATCATGTAATAAAAAAGAAAACTTCCAGTAAGTGGCAGATCTGCAGATATTTTTGGATGAAAGTTTAACAGAATGCTTAGACTGGTATAATCTGCAGAAAACCACTCTGTACTGAACTGCAATAATCAGAAAAACTATATCTCAGTATGCACAACATGTCCAACCTTGAGGCAAATGAACTACAACAAGAGAATGTCAGGTTCCACAACTGTCAGCCAAGAACGAAGGCACAGGCTCACCAAAACTGGGAGCTGAAGAGTAGAAAAAACAAAGTCTGATCTGATTAGGTTTGATCACTGCTGAAGCACACGGGGAATAGGGTCTGAGCACCTGAATGACATGTAATCATGTCAACATAAACCAGAATCTCAAAGGACAATTACAAAAAAATGTTGAAATAATACCACAGAGGTTTGAAACTGTTTTCAAAGAATGAACTAATATAGTGCTTGATAAAAGTCAAGAAGATATTTAAAGCTGATGACATAAAGGTCACTTTTATGACTGTAGAAAGTGACCTTTATGTCATCAGTCATTCAGTCAGTTTTCATTTTGTTATGTTATATTTGATCAGTAGTGGCTGTAAGGACTTGGTCTATGGACTTAACCAAAAGTGGCTGTAGCATGCCCCCTAGTGACAAAAAATATAAAACAATTGTTAAAAAAAAAGTAAGTAAAATGAGTAAATGGCAAAGGAGTGAGTCAAATTTCTCTTAGGAGGGAACTAAAACTTAGTGTTGCCCAGAGACAGCACCAAAAGATCTGGATCTGAAAGATCTGGATAAGATCTATATGGAGGAGTGGGCCAAAATCCTTGCTGCAGTGTGCAAACTTGGTCAAGAGCTACAGGAAACCTCTGTAAATACAAAGGTTTCTGTATCAAATAATATGTTTTTCTATTGCATTAAACACTTATTTCATCCAATAAAATGCAAATTAATAATTTAAAAATCATACAATGTGATTTTTTTATTCTGCCTCACAGTTGAAGTGTACCTATGACAAAAATTACAGACCTCTCCATTCTTTGTAGGTGGGAAAACTTGCAAAATTTGCAGTTTATATTACTTTTTTATTTACTGCTCCAGCACATTCATTTTTGTTTTTGTAAACAACTGTTCTATGTTTTGGCATATATACTGGTTTGTATGTTAACATAGAATTACTGAGAGAATTATGATTGTACTAACAGCTATGTTCACCTATAAGTTACAAAACCTTTTAAAATGATAGAGTAATGATAGACCCCAAAAATATGTATTTGGTTTTAAACAACAATAGGAATCATAAATATTACTCAGGCCTCTATGTAGGTTATTGAACATTATTTAGTTCTGCTGCAGGTTTTGGTCATCAGTACTGCACTGATTTAATTTTATGAGAGCCAATAGAAACTATAGTATTTGAACCCCCCCATATTTTAATTTATTCCTCTCTAAACCAATCCCAAAGGCCATATTATTTTTGTTTTTCTCTTATCTATCAGTCCCACACACACCCACCAAAATCTAAGCAGGGTAAAAGGCACTTTTGTCTGTTTTTAAAGTAGTTAGAGGTTAAACTAACTACTAAAGTAGTTGACTACAAATTCATAATAATACAAATAATATCACCTGCTGCTGATATAAGCAGGCGAGGTATTGCACATTATTATTGAATTTTGTTGAACTATTATTGCATATAGTCTGGTTGTGTTGTGGTGATCAGGTTACAGGTTACTGCTCCTTCCTCTTACCCCTCTGTCCTCCTATCACCCCTCCTCCCCCCAGAGAAGAGTTGTACAGTCGAAGACAAAGGATTTTTTAAATTTAATGGTCCTGCACTTGGGAAAGAGCAGTCTGTCAGTGAACAGGTTCCTCTGGTACCTGATGACAGTGTGCAGAGGGTGACTAGCAGGTGTTGATAAGCTGTTTCTGTGGCACCCCATGTGGTTGGTTGTTAAGTGTGACTAGTGCATTTATATAGTGTATTTATTTCATCTGCACACAAGAAGGTGCACAAATATTATAACTCAACACACACACACACACACACACACACACACACACACACACACACACACACACACACACAGAAAACCAAGTAAAATTAAAATCTTAAGAAGGAACATTTCATTTAGGCCTTGTGTGCAGAACGTCCAGATATGTTTGAGTATATTTCAGCTCAGTCTGGAATAATAGTTATTAAAATAATCTTTTGAAAGCTTGTTGAACAGATAAAGTCTTAATTATGACTATCAAGGCCTCATATGACTAGGACTAAACAACTGCAGTCCCACTGGACCTGCTGATATTCAGAACCAGGTGCCATTTAGAGATAAAGTGGAAAATGTAGTAACAACTTTATCCTTGCTGTTGAAAATGTCTTATTTGTCTCATGAGGTTCTTGTTTTCTAGGAACAGCAACAATGACAACTAATTAGTTTCTCTCGAAAAATAAAATCCACAAGTAATTGTTTTGTATTTGTTAGTAATTTCCTAACAAAGAACACAGCAGGTGCAAAGAATATGATTTCCATATTGGAGGACACTGTAATAATTAAGTCAGTGAAGTGCTGTGTGAGCAGAAAATTAATAATTAAAACCAGTTAAAGTTGAGAAATTAAATGTCATTTCTGGAACCCTCTCTAATGTGATGAATTAAGTTTATATGATGAAAAAGTCTGAATATGAAAGAATATGCAGTTGAATACAGCACAGGAATGTTTCGCTTTCTTGCTTTGGGAGAAGATGGATAAAATGCTGTGGTTAAGTCCATGATAACCTGGACTACCTGCTTCCCCTTCCTCTTCACCCTGGACACCACGTTCAGGAAGAGCAAGAAGGCTGGCTCTGTTCTTGGATGCTGACTGGAGAGTTTTGAGGTGGTGGTGTAAAAGATAACTCCACCAAATGACTGCTATCTTGGACAATACATTTCACCTCCTCCATGACTTGGTCATGGTCAAGCAGCGGAGCACTTTCAGCAACTGCTTTCAGCTCTGCTGTTGCAAGGAGTTCAGGAGGTCATTTGTACCAACAGTGATCACACTGCACAACTCCTCTTCACTGTGTCAGAACATTATCACTCACTGAGCCACTAACAGGACAAGCTCACTGAATATTGCTGGACATTATTACTCCTATCCAATCATTGCACTTTATCTACACTTTATCTATTTTACACTAGCAATTGTTTGCTTCCATGTTTACCTTTCTTGGGTTTTACTGGTAAACAATTAGAAGCCAGTGCTTTAAATTGTGATGTGTGTTTAGCTCAGATTTGGTGGTCAGTTGAGGTAGTCCTGTTTGATTTAAAGGGAGTAGATATTGGAGAGAAGCGATATTTAGGAAAAACACTTGTATTAGTCTAGCATAGATACCTGCTCACTTTCCAAGCTTTCATTTCATCTTGTGCTGAGTTCGAGCTCCCTGTCTGCAGATACTGGCACAGTAAAAGCCACGGTCACAAGGTCTGGTCATTCACATAGCAATCTGCATTCTGACATCTAGCAGATTCTGGCAGTGATGTTCTACTTTCCACTGTTCCAAGCAATAACAACACCATGTTCCAGGTTTAGATGTCAAAAGGCTTCCTATAACAGACCAGCCATATTTACAGCTGCGTTTTGGTTATGCAGGATATTTTTGCATTGGAAGGTTCATGGTATGACATTTACATGTACCAAAGTCTCATTATTCAACTAGGTAAACCAAAATGGAAACAGGTTTTCATCCTTTATCACCTTTGAACTCGTCACAGCTTTGTGGATATGTCACACTATAGCTACTCGTGTTTAATCTAGTTCACTCTTTTATTCTTTAGATAAAATCTTGTCAGAGAAGACTGGGATGAACAGTTTTCCAGAATTTTGTGATTCCATTTGGTAGGAATAAATAGATTATATATGAGTAATTCTTTCATGTAAACTCTTAAAGTAGACAGTTTTCTGGAGTGAAAGAATGACTCCCATGAGTTATTATAATGTCTCAGTTTCTTCTGCTATGTTTTGAGTACAATAAATATAAAATTTAAAATAATTAAACCCAAGGAAAGAAAATGTTTGTGACAGTTTGTGGAATTGTACCTTAAGACATTTCAGATTTCAGAATTTATGAGACATGAATTTGTTTTGACATTCATGTCAGAAGCACATTAGCTCCATGCACTGTCAGTTATGAATGAGGACCTGTTCGTCTTGCATCCCTTTCAATGCTCCACTGAAACCTGTGGATGGCAGCAACACATTGCTCTTCAGACGTAATATCTTTCTCTCGTTATTTTACAAACACTACCACTAGATGGAGGCTGACTTCACTTCGTTCATTTTAACAAAAGTCAACCCAGTTGCCTTTTTAGCCAGAGAAACATTTGGACATTGGAGGTAAAGATTTCCTCAGAAAGACACAGAGTAGGGGCCATTCATTTCGGACGAGAATGTGCCAGTTCTGTTCTTCCTTATTCAACATGCATGTGACACTGTTCAGACAGACTACTGCTTTGCACTCTTAATTAAAACACACAAATACTATGTAATATAAATCTTAACAGACCTTGCCTATTGAATCATGGGAATCACCCAAGAAGTTAGGGCTTCTCCAATGAAACACTACCAATCTACCAAGTTCTGGGAGCGAGGGCTAGCACGTGTTTTCTGGTCAGACACCACAGCTTTTCAAATGTTCACTAACAAAATGTCATTGAACTGCATTGATGAGAACACAAATGACCAGTTCTGTCAGCTAACAGGGTTGGCTAGAATCTGGGTGATACAAGGTCAAACGTTCTCTTGGACTACTGGTTGCAATACTTAACTCACAATTTTTCAACAATGTAGGCAACACGCAGATGGTTGAGCCACTATAGAGCCCCTGATGGGTATCATAAATTGAAGGGAATGCATGAATAAAAAGATTAGTTCTTACATCAGATGCTCATTAATTCTTCATTGCACACAGATATGCACATTAGGGTTAATATGTGTTATAGAGGTAGGATCTAGTTTCAAATTTCATATTTTATATTATTCTATGATTATAATGTCCTCTCCAGACACCAGCTTGTACATCCCTCAGAGACAAAACTGATTCAAAAACCTTACTTCTATTCTGTGGTCCTCAGTGGTCCTTCAAGATCAAAGTGTTAGATAATATGGGTGTTGCAATGGATAGATGCATGAAGGGCAATTCTGCTGAATGTGGATATGTACATTTCTTTGATCATCCTTCTTCCTTAATATTCACTGGGAACAGGACTTTCTTTTGAAGAAAGTCAGAGAGAGAGAGAGAGAGAGTGTGGTCTCCTCCGAATCTATCATCTCCACCTTCTCATTCCAACCGTAATGATCCCAAGGCCATTTTTTGTGTTCCATTTTCAGGCAAGCATATTAAACGGAAGAAAAGAAATGACTCCTATGGAAAAGAAGGGTTCTGAGCCATTAGGTAGAGGGAGGTACAGTAGTTAGAGGACTAATTGAATGTCAACGTGAGGCATGTCATGGAAGTCAATGTCTCGTGTCAGCATTAGCGGGGGGCGGCTGAGAGAGTAAAGTTAGCAAAATGAAGCTCCAGCTTCAGACAGCCATAATCGGGAGGCTTTAATGGAGCCTGAGGTGGAGGTGTTTAGCAAGGTGGGCCTAATCACAACTTCTAAAAACAAAGAGAGGCTGTGATTCAAGGTGATTTGATTAGAATTGTGTCTTTGTGTGTGTCTGTGTGTGTGTGTGTGTGTGTGTGTGTGTGCTGCAGAAAGCTCACCAAAGGCTTGTGAAGGATTTAGTGGTATTTAAATTGCTGCAGTAGCATTTAAAGGGAAACCATAGCCTGCAGCTAAAAAACACAGGCCTGAAATGCTGTTTGGGTTTCTCTTCCTCTAGCACTGGAAATTTGGCATGGAGCATGCACATATATTCAGAGTTAGTCTCGCCGTCAGACTCTGTCCTGCTTTATATCTTATTCTTGGCCCTGTCCCACGACTGTGAAGACAGCAGGAAGAAGAACTCTTATGTAGATGCACTTTTCCCCCAAAGGTCTTGAATTCCATTTTTCTTGAATTCTTGATTTTTTTTTTTTTTTTTTTTGCGTAAAATATTTATATGATTTATGCTTTTTATGAAGGGTACAGTATAAAATAAAGGTTTATGCATATGCACAGATGAGCCAAAACATTATGCCCACTCTTTTTCATTCTCATAATAATCATGCATATCAAAGTCTGGAATGTATTAGATTTAGTTCACAGCTCCAGTCCTGGAAGGCTGGTCTCCAGCAATGTTTGGTAGTTGTACTATTCCAACACACCCACTTTGTCTGGTAATTAACTGAGTTTGAATTAGGTGTGTTTGAGTGGGGCAACTATAAAGGTTTGCTGCAAAATGGCTCTTCAGCACTGGAGTTGTGCACCCCTGATGGTGAGCAAACATCTACTTGACGTGTCTGAATGATCCTCACATCAGTAGCAACTTTCAGCTAGATAATACTTCCTGCCACATATTTCAGGAAATGCTTTGAGGAAAGTGATGAAGAGATCAAGACATGGCTCTGGTCACTAAATTTCCAAGATCCATTCCATCAAGGATCTTTGGGATGTGTTGGAACAAATATTATCCACAGTTGCAAATTACAGGACATCTTCAGTGATTTGTTCATGTCTCTGTGAGTTCGAGCTGTTTTGACAGCATTTGAAAGACCAAGATCAATTTAAGGAGGTGGTAAGAATGTTTTGGCTCATTGGTGAAAGTCATGTATGTATGTAAGTAAGTATGTGAAGATCCACTATATGTCCAAATGTTTGCAGATGACTATTCTAATGAATCCAGTCAGCTACTTTAAGTTGCACCCATTGCTGACATAGATGTGGAAATGCAAACACATGCCAGCTTGTTTAGTCCCTGTGGAGATGTGTTGCCAAAAGAATAGGAAAACTCATGAACCTATTGGCACCATGTCTAAGGCTGTGTATGAACTAGAGGGGTATAAATCTAGTGTTAAGCTGTGGACTCTGGAATTGTGACAATCCATCCAATACTTCTTACTGAATGCAGTTTGATCCTCACAGCAATTCCTCAAAATCAAGTAGAACCGTAAAGACTGTCGATCCAACAAAAGCAGAATAAGCTATTTTTTTTTTTCAATTCCATTGATTTCAGAAGGAATAAATGAACAGGTGTCCCAATACTTACGTCCATATAGTGTAGTGTATGTAGGAAAATGACCTTGAGCCATTTTGATTGGCCATTGATCACAAATTAGCCTTATAACCTATAGAACTACAAACACTTGAACCTTTTGGCTGGTCAAATGGTTCTATATGATGGAATCCAGCTCCCATTGCTTTTGTATCTGGTTCTTTAAAATCCTTTTAAAGTATTATGTCAGTAGAAACACCAGTCTTGATCCATGTTTATGAGTTACATGTTGAGTAAAGACTTTCAGGGATGACACAGTGATTACAAATGAGATTGAAAGGCAAAATCCCCTGAGCTTTTGAACCACAATCCATACCGTAAGCTTTCTTAACAGCCTGTTTTTTGTAGTTGAACTCAGTTATTTATATTCTTCCAGCACCATGTTTGCAGAAAAAAGAACATGTCCCCAATCTCATCTCATATTTGTAACAATGAATAAAATAAGTGACAGCAGTCCACGTTGTGTTTTTCTGGAATAATTTTATAACGTTTTAAAAATGTAACACAGAAAAGTAGCTTTATGCATGAATGCTAAAATGTAATGGCTGGGATAAAACTCCAGGCCCCCAGCTCTTTCTTCTGCTGAATCACACATCCAAAAGACCCACAATATCAGATCATGCCAGAAGCTGCATTCAGATCCAAGCTAATATACTGTATAATCAGTAAGTCTAGCGAGATCAAGTCTGAGACATGGTCAGGTTATGAGATGAGTCCTGTGTTCCCCACATGAGCAAATGCTTGGACAAAATAATATTTAGAAAGCATTTCATCCGTACATTCAAGATGCTTCACAGCATCTACAGCAGCATTGTGCCATGAGAATGCAGCCTGCCGACAGCCACTAAAAGCCAATGAGGAAACACTCAAAACACTCAGAGTGTCAGCTCCCATTCCTTCTGATGGCTATATTAGGTACACTCACCTCACTGATCACACATTAAAAGAGATAAACACTGATGAAACTGACAGGCTTTGGGAGCTCGTGATGTGAGCATGGAGGTATGTTAGAGTATTAGAATGCATAACATTTGAACATACACTTTTATTAAGTGCATCAAATCTGTTGCTGCATTTTGTAGGTTCACAGCTACTGACTATAGTCCATCAGTTGCTGCAAAACGTACCAGTCTACCTTGACCATCAAAAGAAAAGGGCCACCAAGGGAACCTCACTGACTACATGTTATTTGGCTGTTGGAATATTCTCAGCATAGGTGTGACAACAATTCAGTTGTGGTGTGGTGGTGTATGTTGTACTAGCATGAGTGTATCACACACAGTGGCACTGAGAAGGGTTTTTACAGACCTCAATGTCACTGTTGGTCAGTCTGGATATTCTGGGTCTCCCAACACAAAATATCTAGCCAACAGCGATCTGGTGGTCAGAAACTGGCCACTGATGAGGGACTAGAGGATGACTAACACATATTTTGCAAGGAATCAGAGTGCTTTAACCATGATGCTGGTATATATAGGGTTTTGTAAAAGTAAGGAAACACCCAAATAAAATGAAAAGTTTGGTATACAGTGATTCAATTTTAGACTATTTTAGACAAGCTGTGGCTACAGAGGGAAACCTGTTAGGCTAGGTACCTATATCTATGCTTACCTAGATCTGCCATAAATACAAACACAACTAAATACTCAATTAATGGCTGCCCATCAACTTCCCCTGCCACTGGAAGTGTACTAGCTGCCCACCCTTTCTTGACTAGTTCCCCACCTTCTATCACCAACTATGAACAAATTAACATGGACCTAAATTATTTGCTACTGTTGCTATTATGACCACAACCAAACCATCATTACTTCAGTACACTCAAGCATTACAGCAGACATGGTGGTACAGTGTTTTCGTATGAGTAATTCACGAGTAGTTTGACCAGATGAGGAGGGGTCACCCCTTGTGATCCTGGTTCCTAGCAAGGTTACTTCCTCCAGCTCTGAAGGACTACTTCCTTTCCACTGTCACCCGTTCGATCGTTCACCAGGGTTTTATGCTCCTGTGCTTAATGTGTTGTTGATTGTTATTTTTGGATTCTGTAAAGCTGCTTTGCCACATATAATTTACTTGTATTTGATTGTATGTTAGACTGTGTCACCAACATGGTGGGCATTTTCAATGCCACCATCTTGGATTCAACATCAGATTTTCAAATGGGAAGGTAGGTGTGCAACAAATCAACATGTTGAGAGAATTTCACCTGAAAGCAATGATGTGCCTCATATTAATGTAACTTTATTCATTCTCATGTACAGGCAAAAAAACTGTAGATGAACCCAAGATAGCTGTCATTTTAGATATATGGCCTAACAACTTTCCTCTTTCCCCACAGTGTCTAAATTATGAATGTCGGATCACTGCTTACCAGCAATGTTTTAATTTTATATGGTTGTTTCTTTACTTTTAAGACCAAATACTTATACTCGTGCTGAAATACCATCATGTTGGTGCCACTGCTGGTCCACTACCCAAATAATGACTGGTCAGCGGTGGTTCAATGGTAATCCCTTTCCACTTATGGGTGGTATGTTGATAAATTATGCAGAAACAGATGGGCTCAGTATTTGTATACCAAAGGGTACCTATATGGTAGATGTACCTGATAATGACCAATGAGAGTAGATACAGAGTACCAAGGCTGGTAACTCATTGTGCATTCAACGTGTACATCAACTGCGTCCTGCACACTTAGACATCAGGTTGTCTGTAGATAAATGTGTATAGGTCACCTAGGGTTAGATTGTGATTGGGAGGCTAATTAGATATGGGAGCCTGGGAGAGAGAGTGTGTGTTTTGTTTGTCTGTGTGTTCTGTGGACTTGGGCTATGCTTGTTTAGTTAATTAGGGATGGGATACTTTATCGCTGCAAAGGACAGGTGCATGGTGTGCAAGCTGGGGCAGGCTGACAGGGAAAGCTGCCAAATTGGAGTGGAGTTGAGAGCGTGTGTATGCGCATGCATGTCTCAGATAGGCAGAGGCAGGTGTGTGACTCTGGCTCTTGGTGAAAGTGTTAAAAGTGCTGAGTAAGAGCTGCTCTGCACCAGAAATAACTGGATCAAACTAGCCTCCCCACTGTGCTGACCCATGCCTGAATGGGGGTGTGCTACAGGCCGGGAGTGCCTGCCATACTGGACATTCCGGCCATAGCATAACTCTCCACTGACCTCACAGAGACAGTGATATACACTCAGCAACATATAACAGTGTACACAACTCTAAGGTCAACTTAAGAAGTTTAAAACTATTCATCTGGGCAGTCCCAGTATTAGTTATTGGGAAGCTATATTTACTTGTAAACAGAACACTATAACCTTATAATTACAAACATTATCACAGTGTAAAAGTAACAGTTATTTTCCTCAAATGTTATCGGTAACTTTAAAGGTTGTAAGGTTTGATTTAATTTTTCTAAACCAAAACATTATGTCCACCCACTGATGAAGAAAATAGTGTTAATTATCTCCTAACAGTGTGAAGAAATGGGATATATTAGATGGTATCTGAACAGTCATTGCCAGTCAGTGCCATCAGGTTGGATGTGGGACTATAGGGAACTTAAGCAACTTTGACAAAGGCCGGTTGATTATGGCCACATCATTTTTAAAGCCAAAGCATCTCTAAAATGGAACTGGAGCAATGGATAAAAGTCAACTGTTCGAATGTATCTTGTTTTTGTTTACAACACATGGATAGCCATATGGAGGGAATATGATGCTCTGTGTCAAAGGTCACTAATAGGTGGAGCACAGTCCATGTCCAGATCCAGATACTGTTCCATTCCAGAGCCGGACCTATTACCAACAAACTGTTGTTGAATTAGGCATTTTAATGTTAACCTTTCTGGCCTTTATGGCACAAGTTTAATGGTCCAGGAAAATCACAGACCAGTGGCATGTGTTGTATATAGCATGCATGATGCTACTCAGCCAGTCAGACCTTTGTACTAGAATAACATTCAGACAATGCTATCCCAATGTCCCAGGGCTGAGATGAGATGAGCCATATGACATTCAGCATAACATTGTTTTGTGAAGTAAAACTGGAGATATAAAAAAAGAGCTTGACCACCAGTTTAAATATGAATAGGAATTCTTGCTAACATCCCTCCCTGCAAAAACTAATTTTAGGGAGGTAGCACCAAGTAAAATGTACACCCTCTCAAACAGGTACAGTGTCTTGTGAAAGGCTATATTTTTTTATTTTTTTTTACCTTACAACCTGTATTTAAATGTTTGAAATCTGACTTGTATGTGATGCATCTGCACAAAATACTCCAAGTTGTTTAAATGAAATGTGAAAATAAATACAACATTGTTTACAACAAAATAAGAAAAATAAATACAACAAAATAAAACAATGGAAATTAAAAAATGAAAATTGGCATGTTCATATGTATTCACCCCCTTTGCCCCTAGATCTGGTGCAACCAATTACCTTCAAAAGTCATGTGCTTAGTGAAATGAAGTCCACCGGTGTGCAATCTAAGTGTCATATTATGACACACATTTTCTGAAAGGCCCCAGAGGCTGCAACACCATTAAGCAAGAGGCAACGCTAACCAAACAATACTATGAAGACCAAGGAGACTTCCAAACAGGTCTGGGACAAATTCAAGACTGCTGTTCACCTGTGGAGCATACACTGGAAGACTCCATTGGCATTTAAAGTGGGATTTAATTCAGTTGGAGAAGAGTGAATTTTCCAAGATGGATTATAGATAATGTAATAAGATCCTGAGATATGAAGCCTAGAATACAGCATGTAAATGCCTGCAAAGGGTGGATGTTGGGTTCTAAATTTTAAGAAAGTTGACAGGGACATCGGCCTCATCATGAAAGATAAGCAGCAAAATCTATCGAGTTAGTAAATAAGATTAGCTATGCCACTGAAAGAATGACACCTGTTAACTCAGCTTGTCTTTTATAGTCTTTTTTATAGTTCCCACTGGGCAATAGAAAATGTACTGTCATTATTTTCAGCCTATTGACAGTGCATTATTCTCTGTTTTAAAACACTGCAATGATGCACAATGAATGAGAGAGGTAAACTACGGAATTTGAAGTCGACCTCTCTCCTTCATTGTGCAGAGAACACTGATTGATCTCTGTGAGTGAGCCTGATACACAGAATTCCAATTTCTGGGATATTGTAAAATTTACAGGTTTCAGGGAGCTGCTATCTGTATGCAGGAGAGTCCTGTGAGCTGAGGGAGAGGTGGGAAGTCTGTTCCTGTAATGCTCAACATCCTTCATAGCCCATCAGCTTGTTTTGTATGCTGGGTTTACAATATTGTGGTGTGAGGGGGGAAATCGGCAATGTCAAGTGCTCTCAGACATTTATTAGGTATTTTAACTAAGACATTATTGTTCAAATATATTGACCTGTGAGTGTACTTGTATATTACTTGAGTTATTATCTACATAAAATGTATATTAAACTACTTGTCCACTTCAATGTACAAAATATGGCACTGAATCATTAGGCAGGTTAGACATTATGATGTTCTGGACCTAGATTCTTTTTTTTTAACTGTATCTTATTTAATTTGAATTAAATGCCCTTGCTTTAGGCAATGTTCTGCTGGGGAGTACACTGCGTCAGGGCAGTGGCATCTTTAAACAGAAAACAGCACCCTGTCACACTATCAATTGAGAATCTGTGGGATATGCTGGAACAACAAGTCTGATCTGTATTGGCTTCACCTCGCAACTGACATGATTAAATTTCTGCAGTTAATTTCTTTGTGTAAGATACCACAGGACACCTTCAAAGGTCTTGTAAAGACAAAAGCAGCAGTTTTGGGAGCATGCAGAGGACCGACAGCATGTTGTGTAGAATGCCAATTAAGAAGAACATCAATACACAGAATATATAATAAACCATTAAAAGAATATTTTATACTATATATATATATATATATATATATATATATATATATATATATATATAGATAGATAGATAGATAGATAGATAGATAGATAGATAGATAGATAGATAGATAGATAGATAGATAGATAGATAGATGTGATTTTTTATGTATTAACTGTAATTTTTGTCCACAATCAATTTCCTACAATACCAGCAAAAGAATCAACAAGTTGCTTGCTGCTCAGTTTGTGGCTGGGCCCATGTGTTTCCTTCCAGTTTATGGTCTGTTTAAATGCATCCAAATGCTCTGTGGTTTGTGGCCTACTAAAATCTCTATGGGAGGGCAGCCAGTCACAATGTCTGAGCTAACAAAGAATACTGTAAACTAAGACCAGATTAATGCAGAGCTTTTATGAGGTAGAAGGCTAGTCTGAAAACGTAAGGCTGTGTTTGACTGGCCTCTTTGACTGGACACTTCAGAAATAATAAACAGTAATACTGTTTAACTACTTTTCTAGATTTTGCCAAAACCAAGGCAGGATTTTGCAGATTTGCATCTAAACCGAGTCAGCAGGGCCATAAAGAACAAGGGATATTTTGCTGAAGCAGCAAATTCTACAAAAAAATTCTTAAATGTTAGAATGTCTAGTGAAGTAATATATCAAAGTTTGCAAAGCAGATCCCTGCTCAGCCCTGCTTGATCCCTCAGATGGACACTGGGTTTACAGCATTGCTCAAGGGAGGTCTGGATAAGGATGATAATGGTTAGATCATCTTAAATAAAAACAGTTTGGACAGAGAAAAGAGGAAAAGCTCAGATTTGGGAGGAGAGAAGGACAGAGACTCTCAGGGAGTATTCATATGTAGGATTTGCATCATTTACAATTTACTTGTAGTACACCTTTGTTATTTTGTACCTAATTCAACTGTAACATCTAACTAAATATTTTATAAAGTGTAATCTATCTATCTATCTATCTATCTATCTATATATATATATATATATATATATATATATATATATATATAATCAGTTTATACTTATCAGGCATAACATTATGATCACCTGATTGTTCTACACCTACTGTCCATTTTATCAGCTGACTATACACTACAATGTTTCTCTGCATACTATACTTCATTAGTCTCCTTTCACTCTGTTCTTCAATGGCAAAGACCCCACAGGCCCATCACAAAGCAGGTATTATGTGGGTGGTGGGTCATACTCAGCACTGCAGTGACAATGACATGATGTGTTGGTAAGAGTGGTACTGCTGGAGTGTTTAAACACGGTGTCTACGCACTGTCCACTCTATTAGACACTCCAACCTTGTTGCTTCACCTATCTGTTTCTGCACTGAAAGCTATGCTCATTCTGGGATACAATACTATGTAGAATAAATTAATGCAATGGGGGGAAAAACATAATGGTTACTGCAACTGCATAAGTGCCTTTTTTTAACCGTCCCATAGACTTTCTTAAAAAACAACATATCGAATATGTTGTTTCTTAAGAAAATCTTTGAGATGGTTAAAAAAATGCAGTTACATTAACAGTAATTAATATGAAATACCTTTGATTTACCTTTCATTTTACATTGGTCACTATTGTATTCTGAAAAATAGAATATGCTTTAGTTGTGGATGTGGACACTGATCATATTCAAAGCACACACAAGCGTGGAGAAATAGCTCATTTTGTTAAACTGCTAGAAGCATTTTTTATTCTTATAAATGAACAGCAGAGGCTATGTGTCAAGATGAAATATATAATACAGGTATTGAGATTACTGTTTGTAATTCAAGAGCAAAAATGTGCACTGCAAGTATGAAATTCATCTTGAATAAAGGCCGATATATATGAAATACAGCCTTGCCAAGGTCAGTGACGGTTACAGTCTGTAATACACCACCAAACCATTTAAAACCCATCTCATTCAGATTTGTCTTTTCTTTATTTCCCAAACAGCCTTCTCTAATAGACGAGCACCAAACCCCAAAGAACTAGAGTGTGATCAGAAATTAACACTCCAACAATTTTCAAATGGGAATGACCCACAATTCAAAAAAGTCCAACATTAGGGGAATTTAGCTTATATGAAAACTAAGCATTGCTTCTGATGTTATCAATTTCTGTTGATATCCTGAGGTAACGTCCTTGAATATGCAGCACATAAATACTGAACATTGAATACACACAATCAGATGCAGACACTGTACATGTAGATTTGTAGAATTTTTTTGAGACTTTTAGCACATTCTAAAATTCAAAATACAAACCAAAGAAAGATTAATTGAAATGTGGAGCATTTAAACCCATATCAACCAACAAAACCAACAAAAACTGAGCTCTTAATCATGTTCACATACTAACGAAAAGGGCCTCCTTTTCAACATTCAGCATAGCTTAATGAGGGTCATTGGTGCCACATTATAGCACCACCTGCTGGACCATGTTGAACATTAACTATTTGTCCTTGTAAAACTGTAAGAAACTACTATAAAAAGGTAATTTGTATTACATCCATCCACAGAATCAGCTAAATCTGCCACCTACTCAGCACATTGGAAAAATACACTTTGGGGAGTCAAAAAGAACCATTTAGAGGTGGGCATGTGGGGATGGGCAGGGTAGAAAGCAGCCAGTCAGAGGCTCTGACTCAAATTTAAGACATGCTGGCTACTCAGACAGGAGGCAAAATTAAATAATATAGCCTTCTACATGGCCTTGCAAAAGTATTCACACTCCTTGCCTTTTCACCTAATTTGTTACATTACTACCTGTATTTAAATATTGTTTGTTTGTTTTGTTTATTTGAAATGAATGTAATGCATCTGCAGATAAACACACTTAGTAAAGTGAAACAAGGATCATTTTTATATTAAAATATATGTCCCTAAACAGCTCTGATGCAACTATTTACCTTGAAAAGTCACATGCGTAGTGAAATGAAGTCCACCTGTGTGCAATTTAAGTGTCAGTATAGACACACCTTTTCTGAAAGGCCACATAGGCTGCAACATCATTAAGCAAGAGACATCACTAAACAAACAACACCATGAAGACCAAGGAGATCTCTAAACAAGTCAGTGACAATTTGTTGTACAAGTCAGGGTCTGATCTGAGTCAAGGGGAAGATGGATGATGCTAAATACAGGGATATCACAGACCGAAACAGGTTTTGCTATGAGCCTGGGATGGAGGTTCACCTTTCAACAGGACAATGACCCAAAGTAAATGGCTAAATCCACACTTGACTGGTTTAAGTAAATGTATTTGAATGGCCAAGTCAAAGCCCAGAATTTAATCCACTTGAGAATCTGTGGTTAGACTTCCTTCAAACTTATAGGAACTGGAGCAGTTTTGCCTTGAGGATTAAGGATTGAGCAAAAATCCCAGTGGCAAGATGTGGCAAAGACTCATCAAAAGCGACTTGCAGCTGTAACTGCTGTATAAGGGCACTCTACAAAGTTCTGATTTTAGGGGGTGAATAGTTTTGCACAATTTCAGGTTGTGAAAAATGCAGAGGCAGTGAAAATGTTCATAGTTAATGATAAAACAGCTCATATCTAGCACTGAGCTGTTGATACCTTGGCAACATCAGAAGTTATTGTTGCTCATTATTCAGTTACAGAGGCCTTCATCAAAGCCCTGCTTTGTGACACAGTGAGGGTAGCAAGGTATCAAGTAAGCTATTTACCTCCAGTTTCAGACAAAGCCAGAGGCTTCTCTGCTTTCTGTGTTGCTACAATGACCAAGGAAATTATTAACATCTGAAAGGTCGCTGCCCACCACTGTGTAATAGAGGGGGAAAATCCTCTCTATTTCACTTCCAATTGGAGTTCCAGATGCAGCAGAACAGATTTTTAACCACTAGGAAATGCACTAGTTATGTTTGCAGCATCGACAGTGTAATTTATCAGCATTTTTCGTGTTGTTGGACAAAATGGAAAATGTTATGATGGTATTAAGTGGGCAAGCATTTCCCTTCACTGCCCATTCAGAAAATATCTCTAGCAAATATAAAGAATAAACAATCCTGTAAGCTTACTGCCAAATACAAAGGTCTAGATATCTGCACACAACAGTAATCAACAGTAATCAACAGCTAGTCACATCCATTACACTATAAATGAATGTCAAAGAATTTCAAATATGACTTAAGTACAATCTCATGCCTTTAATGATGGCAAAACAAGTGCAAATTGCTTTTGAAAGATATGAGTTTGCACTTGAAGACACCCTGAGGAAGTTCATTTCACCACCTAGTCTAGATGCTTGCTTTTCATATATCTTGAAGGCTAGTGGGATAAATCGAGCTGTACTTAAAGCTCACAGGGCTCATGGTATGGACCAGGCCTTGACCTTTACTATTAAGTAGGGTAGAGCAGATCCATTTTTGTCTTTGTAAGCCAAAATGTGAGATGGCAGCTACAGTAAACCAGTGAAGGGAACACAGTCCAGAACTCTGAACTTAGTAGGTAGATGAGCCAAATTTTCTGCTAAATTGTGAGTTGTGAGGGCCAATGGCACAGTGGCCCAGGTTTCCTTGTGATCAGGGATGGGATAAGCCCCTGTGTGGCATCCCTTGGGTGAAAGGGATAATATTTTCAGCTGAGATTTCTTAGCTGAAAATGTGTGCATGAATGTGTGTGGAGGGGTTAAATGCTGAGGAAAATGAGCCCCTTTACCTCATATTTGAAATATATGATAACATGAATAACTTCTCTTAGACAACTGCCAAACATTTATGATGCTGTAACGGCAAGATGAGCTAAGGATGCTGTGATAAATGATTAATATTAAAGGATTGCTGGTTAATATTAAATCTGGGGACTGGGGTTGCTTGTGCTGCAGCAGGGATAACACAAATGACAATTTTTATTTTTATTTTCTTCCCCCATTAGTGGTCAACACACATGCACCCTTCCAATCATCTACATCGGGCAACAGTCAAATAGATTGATGGGCAGAATTCGAGAACTGGTGCATTTTAGACTGGGACATGAACTAACAAGGTAAAAAGTTTGATTTTGAACCATGAGATCACCACCACAAAAAGACCAAAGAACAGTATAGAATGGTAGCAAGAGAAGTGTGTGTAAGTGAGTTTTGACACTTGGATTCCTCCCAAACTGTAATGGCTTGGCAAAGCGTCATACTACAGAAATCGTGTTTTTGCCTGACAGCACTGAGCAGAAAACAGAGAGCCCTCCTCCCTTGCTCCCAATCTGTGTGAGTTCAGACATAATGCATTCTGATGCCCGCTGTCAGGGCACTGATGCTGCAACACCAGAGACGGGCATAGAGAGGAATTCTGAGCCAGGTTTCAAAGAGTGTTTCTCTTACAGCTGGGAGCAGGTGCGGGGGACGGGAGCCGACGGAGGCCTTGGCAGGAGGAGAAAATGAAGTAGTACCTAAGGGAACGCAATGCCTTTTAAGATTGGAATAATTTTGTGTGTGCCAGTCACATGGCAATCTCGGTGCGATTTAAATGATCTGATGTAAGAAAAACAAAAAGAAAACAACAAAAAAGAGAGAGAGAAACAAACTTCATGTACTGGTTTTATGCTCTTGCCAACTTAGCCTCTCCTTTCCCCCCTCTAGGACACAATTCCTGATGATATCTTAAGGGCCATTCCATTATTTTATCTATATAAGCCTCTGGAAAAGGGGAATGTGAACCTAAGTGTGAACTCAGTCAAGCTCAGAAATCATTTTGCCTTTCAAACATGGAACAAATAGTGGATAAATCTGTTTATAAAACAAAACTCCCCAGACAAGAAAATAGTCATCTTACATGTTTAAGATGGTAGTAAAGTTGGCTCCTGCACATAGAATACATGGATGATTGGGCTGTAAATAACTGTGGGGTGTGCAACATGAACATGAAGCATATAGAGGTGTAAGATCATACGGGTCTACCAGCAGTGGCAAAAAGTCCAGTCTACAGGAAATCTATGGGAAATACAGGAATGCCTTGCATGCCACTCTGCTCTATATGTCCATGGCTCCATATGACGTTCCTTCTGGACTGTTCTGAAATTGGTAGAGAAAGAAACTGTATTCTAGAAGCAATTCATTCAGGTCAAAACATTGCTGATGAAACATTTCAGCAGTCCATATATTTAGGCCACAGATCTGATGAATTTCCTGTATACTGGGATTTTTGCTCCTGTTAGTACAATCATATGACCAAACGCTTCAATACACCTGCAAATTCAGCTCCTGCTTTCACACTATGGCCTTTGGGATGCCCATAGTAGGCCACGCTCTCATGGAATGCAATACATCTCACTGCTTATATATACGACTCATCCCAAACTGTGATCATCTTTTGTTTTTTTGTAAGAGATTGGGGGACCCCCTTCCAAAATATGCTTTGCTGCTGTTAGTGTACAAGTGCTGGATAAAGAAAAGATCAATTCGTCCAGCGGCATAGTCTGACACCACCAGAAGTGTTTACACCTAAGTTTTAGTAATAGCTTTGTCGTGTTTGTAGCAGTCAAAGTCACACATACTGAAAGCCATCATTCTCACTATTTAAAAAATTCTGCCTTTGGAAAAACACTCTCACAAGTGTCAAGTGCTTTTCTACCATGCCAGCAACAAAAGTCTGTGACTAAGCATTTCAAGCTTTGCCTGTTAGCTTTCCATTAGTCACTCCTCCTTACATTAAATCTGCCAGGGCTTCAGCAGCGAACTGAGCAGCCCTTAAGTAACACAGAGAGATGGGTAATGATGGTTTAATGATGAAGGGTGACGGATAAAGGCAAGCTGATGTGTTTTATTAATGTTCTATTCAGATTGCAAGTCATCAACCACTCCAGCTCCCTGATTAATCTTTCGATTTTCTGCTGCTTCATTATTTGTCAGCGGTAATTAACCCCAAACCTACCAGTGAGGAACTTTGAACCCCAGTCATGGCTAACTTGTTTCCAGGAGGTTTATTTGACTCAATTTTTAACATCACTTTTGAAATTGCATAAAATACATGCATAAAATTCACATCAAAATGGTTTAGGAGCAGCTGTGGCCTGGTGGTTATGGAACCAGCCTTGTGACTGGAAGGTCGTTGGTTCAAATCCCTGAACTGGCAAGACATGACTGAAGTGCCCTTGAGCAAGGCACTGAACTCCCCAGCTGCTCCCGGGTGCTGAGGATAGGGCTGGGCACATGTGCTAACTGCCCCCATTCTCTAGTGTGGATGGGTAAAATGTGGTGGTCTAATTCCCATGAGTGTGCCCAACACAGTGGGTCAAATGAGTATAATTACTATTACAAAGAGATTTTTATGAGTTTATTACCAGTACCAGTACGAATGTCATATACCTACCCCCTCACCAAAAAAACAGATTCTTTAATCTTCATCTCACAGAGAAACTCTCAAACTCAAGAATGACCTCTGATTTTGCACAGAGCATCCAGAAATAAAAATTACATTTCACCAACTGTAATTAGGAACTGTCAGACCATATTTCTAGGCTTTATAAATTCAGAGCAAGCTGTGTATTCAAGAACCAAGAATATATCAGAATTAGTGGTCTGCTGTGGTTGGTTACATACACATAATGAACATGAATAAAATGGAAGTATTTCAATTTCTGTTGAGGTGGAATGAGTGAACAACATACAATTTTAATAGAAAAAGAGAGCAGTACTCAAATAATTCACATCGCATTGCCATCAGTACTCTGGCCAGTGTTGAGCCTTTTTCATAACGTACAGGTTGGGGTGCCCCCACTGGAAGCTCAATATTGTAAATTCACCTCCATGATGAGTGTATATAAACCAGATTGTAGATACAGTATAATAGTATTAATTTACTCAAACTCATTATTCCGCAGAAAAGTGAATACGAACTGAGACTGACTGTATACATACGGGCCTGGGGGAGCGACTACACATACGTTTGACTGGGTGGTGCGTACAGGATTATCGCTGCCGGCACCACTGAACTGAGAGTCTGCTTTTCTCCACTATGAAAAAAAGCTGAAATTATTTAAAAATATGAGCAACAAGGGAAATCTGGGGAGTGCATAAAAACTTGACTATAAACGAGAGACCCCATCCCTACCCTAGCCACAAAGGTTCTTGGTTTGTCAGCCCTCTTATTATGCTACTGATGACAACCACAAAAACAAAACAACTTCTTGCAAAGGGAAGCTTGCAGTGTGTTTTGTTGATCCTCAGTACTGCGTCAGATCTTAAGCCAAAAGCATCTGAAAACAACAAGACAACAGTCTGAGCATTTAATCTCACCTGATTTCGAACAAGAGTGTGAACTAAAGTGGCAAGGAGAGTTAAAAAGAACTTAACTGAGGGTCTGAGGAGGGATTTTTGCTCTAGGTTCAGGGAGTGGACTCTGCAAGTCTAATTTTTTCCTGAAGAAAATAGCCCTGTACAAAGACTACTAAAGTGACCTTTAACTGTGATAGAAACAGGTTATGGATAATAAAATATTGTAAATAATGACAAGTCCATAACATCCCATTTTTTTCCCATTCAAAAATCATTTATACTCTTAAGAAATGCATTATATGGACAAAAGAATTGGGACACCTGTTCATTGTTTTTTCTGAAATCAAGCTGTCCAGGGAAGTCTTTCTACAAGACTTTCTGTGAGTATTGCGTTCAGCAATAAGAGCATTGGTGGGATTATCGATGATCCCAACCCCACCTCAACCCCAACTCATCCCAAAATATTAAATGGACCGTTGTTCCAGACAACCCATTTCCACCGCTCCTAAATTGGCAACAGATTCATGAGAGTTCTGTTCCATTGGCAATGCTTTCTGCAAGGACCAGACAAGCTTTGTGCACATTTGCATGTGTCAGCATTGGGCACAATTTAAAGAAGCTGAATGCAGTCATTAGAAAAAATGCCCACAAACATTTGTCCATATACTGCATCACTGCGGAGAAACTCTTGGCCACAGGAGACAGGAGGAGGTTCACAATGTCTTTTTAAGCAAGCAAATTATGCAAATGGATGAAGTTATGCAATCAAGCCAAACAAAACATGCGTGTTAGGTCTTCTGATTTATTTCTGTTATAAGGAAAATACAATGGTATTCAAGAAAAGCAGAGGGGGAGACACTGTGGAGCTTTTGTCCTGCAGTAATCAGAACAGGACACTGCAATGTGGACATCTCCATGGCACCCCCCTTTATTTACACTGTGCAATAACAAAAACCTCAGCGGTTAGAGCAGATAAAGCAGACACAGACCATTCATTCCCTTTCCTTCAAAATCTCCATGGAAATTCAAAGAAACTACTCTTTCTTTCCCCTGCACAAAGGCGACCTGTTCCACTCTCTCACTGGCACCACTGAAATGACAAACTTCACTTCAATAAGCAGCCACTGTGTTTTTTTTGTTTTTGTGTGTTTTTTTTTTTTTAAACAGGCTTTCACTCAACAGTTGCCTACTTATCTATGTACGTTGCATATGTACGTTCAGCCACTTATTAAAATATGACATTGCATTTGGTTTCATTTGGGGCAACATACTGTAGCGCGTCATAACAGGCAGCTGACTGGAGAGATTAATTCAAGTGTACAGAGGAAAACAATTTCAGACCAGCACCAAGGATTCTATGCAAAAACCAAACGTATCATTAGCACAAAAGAGAAGCTTGAGGGGTGAGATGTCCTTGAGTTGAGCATTCACATCAATGGAGCACAGCTGAGGGAGAGATGTTTAAACTCCAGCCAACTGAAATTCCCGACAGATTATCATATATGAACACATATTGTCGCTGTCACGCAAGGACCCTGTATCTCCAAAAAATATACATTTACAGGAGAAGGAAAAAAAAGTTAACCTTCTTAATTTTCGATGGATATGGAGCATTTCTATTGGTCCACTCATTATGAAATTTCAACAGATTGTAATGTACAAGTAGTGCCGGATTCACATTATGTCAAAATGAAAAAGACTAAAATGGAGATGCAAAGTTTTTGAATGACAGTGATAATATGCCAGCTCACATGAAGCCCCAAGACTCTCATTCAAGCAGACAAAGAAACCAAACAAATACTTAATTCATTTGAAACTCCAAAGAATTTGCTCAAAAATTTAAAAACAAAACAAAAAAGGATCCAATTTGCCTGGATCCACTCATCAGTGGACAACAGTTAATTCCCGTAGAACACTAAATAAAATCTTCACATCAGCTTTGCTTGCAGTCAGTGTTTTGTGCGATGCATTAATACACATGCACACACAGGGAGAGAAGTGAAACAGAAAGGGGGACAAAAAAAATACTATTCATAAAAATCAGGCAGCTGCTGATCCAAATGTAATAGCTTCACACAGTAAGGGAATATTAAAAATGTCTAAATAGAAATATAAATCTACAATAGAATATTTATATATATATATATATGACACGTACAGACACCAACGTTTTTTTTTTTCCAAAAATTACAAATTAAATGATAAAGGTAGCATCTCGACTCTTCTCTCCCCCTTTAACTTCGTCCACCAAGCACCCACCCACCCTACCCGCCCTGCCCCCAAACAGCACATATCATATTAAATAAGGCACAAATTTACACAAACAGAATTTGGCTAGTTATTGTTACTATATTTACACCAAATAGCTACAATGTTAATTATGATCGAATGCATTTTAACGTGGGAGTAGCTCAGATCAGGGGATTGCTCTCTGGCACGCAGACTCAATTTTCACAGTTTAAGCCCCATCTTGGACTTCATTTCTCTCTCATTGGGGAATTTACACGAACAGTTATTTTTTTTATTTTTATTTTTTTTAGTCTACAGCGTGGCTTAATCTGTGTCAGAAACCGTCCCATACATTTCAGCTTTAAGAGAAACGGCTTTGGATTAAATGATCTGATTACATTCCTCATAGATACATCTATATTCACAGCAGGGAATTAGAAAAGGAACAAAACATTTCTTTCTTTATCCATGGTTTTGGTCACCAGACTTTTCAGAATTTGGCTACATTACTCTAAAAGGTGGGCAGTGCTGGAAAAAAGGTAATGAAAGTAATGGTGGACAGGTTATTGCTCATATGTTTTACCAAGAGATTTTCATTAGGAGTGTAAAAGATCACCGGAAGGGCTGCTCAACAACATTTACTTCTCAAAATAAGGCAAAGAGCTACTTTCAGAGGAGATCATCCATTTTGTTCATCAGGATACATATACTGTGTATGTATATGTATACATATATTGTGCAGATATGAACACACATATATATACACACACATGCATATATACACTTTCGAGCTGGGGTCAATACAGTCCGTCAACTCTACATCAACAGAATAGTTAAGCCGAAGCAATAGTGATCAAATCACTTAAGGCTCAAGCCCACTTATTACCTTAGTCCAGGTCCCAGCCTCAAAATTAATGACACCATAATTGAGAGTTCGGGAGAACACTTAAAAAGCCACACTGAACACAGTGGCAGCCTAGAACAAGATGGGTGCTGTTCCATTCTCTTCTAGTTCCTCACCTTCTATAAGCAAATAGCTGAGCAATACCAATATGGTACAAATATATTCACAGAAAACAACAAAAGAAAACGCTGAAAGTTCAAATGTGAAGTTGACAACACTGGCAGCCATTATCAAATCATGAGGAGTGTTTCTTCTGAACACAATTTTTCATTGTGCCCTCTTGCCTGAATCCAATTCGCAGTGGTTAGTGCAGCAAATAATTGAAAGCTGTCCAAAGACACACTTCAGAAATCTTAAGAAGATTTTGGGTCCACGCATGTTCTCTGCACAAGTGTAGATTTCCTCAGTCTTTAGGTTCAGGAGTGCAGGTGAGGAGTCTGCCAGAGCTCAGTAGTTGAATTTTCCTGCCTGGTTGACTGGAGAGGTGGCAGGGATGAAGAGCGGCTTTGGCGGGACATCTGGTTTTAGCGAGGTGGTCCGGCGTACCACTGCCCCCCGGTGGACCTCAGGCTGCTCACTGTAGCTGTGCTGGCGTGTCAAGTAACCGTTGGAAATGAGCGGATGGCGCACCTCACTGCCCGTAGAGTTCACACGAGCCAGGAGGGGAGGAGGTGGGTGGTGGGAGCGGCGGCTGAAGCTGGGTTCGCGACACACCATCACCCCTCCTCCTCCAGCGGACATGAGGGAGTGGCGCTGAGAGGCATGGCGGGATACCCTCTCTAGTGTGGACTGGTGCTGAGGAGGCATGTCTGGAGGGACATCCATGCGGCGGGTCAGACTGTCTCTGGGAAGGGTGGAGGAGCTGTAATAGGGTGCAGATTCTGTTTCTGGGATTTGCGGCTGCACACGGTTGGCAAATGCCATTTGACCTACATTAGCTGACATGGATGAGGTGAGGACAGTAGGGGTTTTCCCAGTGGCCACGTTGATCTCATGAATGTGCTTTAGAAGCTCGTCAAGTGAGGTCACATCAACAATCTTATGTGGGTAGCAGTGCTGCGGCTGGCTGGGTATTCGTTCAGCATTGTGGATCTTACGTTCCTCTGGGTGCATGGAGCCTCCCATCACTTGCCTGCTGACCAGCCCATGTGAGAAGGGATAAACCTGCTGATGGACACCAGAGCTGGGCCTAGACCCTGCGGCATTGTGGGACTTTGGCTCTTTGGCATTGTTGCAATTCTGGTTCTTCTCCCACTGGTTCTTGAAGGCCTTCATGCTCTTGATTGGCAGCTCTGGTGTTGAATCTGGCGTGGGTAAGCCAGACAGCTCAGAAGAATGGTGGTGATGAGGATGGATTAGCTCTGACATCACTCCATGGTGGACATTTCTACGCGGTGGATGGTCCTTCCCGTTCTGGAAGAAAGAGTTGTAGATCTTTGGGGATGAGACCTCCAGCTTCTCCTCCTTACCCTGGCTCTCCAGCAGGCCGTTCAGCTTGGCCAGGCTCCGCAAAGACAGAGCATGAGGGATGGGAGCCTCTGGGTCTTTGGCAAGCCTCTTGGTCTTGTTGACATTGTGGTTGCAGTAACAGGAGACGAGGAAGCCGGAGAGAAAGGCGCCCAAGACGAAAGCCACAAGCACACACGCTATTAGCAGAGTGTAGTGAACGCTGTGGTTGGATTTATCTGCTTCAGGGGGCCGGCGGACGCCTGCAGAGCCAACGAGAAGGGGAAAGGGGTGGGAGAGAGAAAACAGTAAAGTGAGTGTGGAAAGACATAAAAAGCACAGCAGGACATATTTTGCTAAACCCTCCCCCAAAAGCTGAACTTGAAGACTTGGAGGAACGAGCAGATTATTACTGCTACAAGTTACTTTCAAATGCAGCAGAAAGCTGAAGAGGCTTCTGCCTTTGACTAAAGGTTATAAAGGTTAAAGACTCCCTACTGATTAATAAACTTTTAAGTGCATTTAATGCATAAAGATGAGAACAAAAGCACCAGCGGGCATCCAACCCCACTCTAGGAGATGAAACCACCTGGGTAGAACTGGTAGCACGTGGTAGGCTGTACTTGCCAAAAATGACTGCGCAAACTACTTAAACTTGCCTACTGCCATAGTGTTTTGGGCAATTCAATTTGCCATGTTATGAAACACTTGTGTGATTTGTAATACTGAATAAATGTTAGGTATATATTTTAAGTTTGACAAGGCATGACGAAAGGCTTCTAACTTCCATCACTGACCTATATCCTACAAATAATTTAATGTGTTTTATCTTATACTGCAGAGGTGGGGGACAGGAGGGGGTGGGAGATGCAGTCTGGCCAATTTTAATGATTTTGAAATTAAAAATACATTAATAAACCATGCCACCATATTATCTTAATGAGCTCCAGAAACTGAGGCCAGAGGTGATGGTTTCCACCACCTGCAATTTGAGATAATTAGCAAATCTCTCTGCCATCTGCACTGTCATTCTCGCCACCACTCTGTCTCAAGCCATTTTTCTTTGTGCAAGTGCAAGGGCAAGGAAAGGGGTGCCAAGTTGTTGGCTCAATAAATTAAGCGATTAGTTGAGTACAGCAGAAAAGATTTCAAAACACATCTGCGTGGAAAAAATATGGTTTAAAAACTGGTGCACATATTTTACTATATAGTCCATAACAAAATAAATAATTTTATGTAATGAAGTGTGGATGAGCTCATGGTGCAAGACTGTGATAATGGTATTAAACACTGCGGCAGAGGTTAAAGCTGGGTCCTGTGCTAAAGCTTGCAGGAGCTTTTTGTGCCTGCTTTATTTCAGGATGCTGAGACAGGTACATACAGCAGTCACACTATAGGGAAGCGTGGGTGGATCACTAGAAAAAGGAGGCGAAGAGAGAGGGGGCAGGGGGTGGGGGCGAGAAAGTAATGATGTATTTTTATGCAACTGCGAGCAAAAGCACAATTATTAATGCAGAATAAGTTTATGGGGAAAGAAAAAGAAAACAAAACAAAAGCAATGATAATCTTACTCCAGGCATCAATACAAACACATTAGTAGTGCAAAGCAAGGCATCTTGCTAGCTATCAAATGAGGGAAGTTTTCCAGCAAACTTTTCCCCTTATAAATGCATTTTCTTCTGTTGTTTGTAGGTGCAAACTGGGAAGATTTACGGCAAAATAAACTCCGCAATATAGAGCCGAGCCTTCTCGTAGCACATCATGTCCTCTCGCTCTTATTCTCTCTCTTGCAAGCACACACACACACTGGTGGTTTGGCAGGAGATTTATATAGGTCATGAAATTGTTGGAAAGAGTTGCTCCCACACGGCAGGTTTCTGTTTTTGGCTTTGATACATTCCAGCAAGCTCTTTTCTGTGTTTTATGAAAAGGAGATGCTGGGGTATCATGACTAGTGCAACATCTGCAGAGAGATTTCAGTGAAGACAGATACTCTCTCGCTCTTTCTCTCTCCAGTGCTGTAACTCTCTCATCCATCCTGTGCTGGTTGATGGTTGGCTGGATGCTGGTGCCTTGACTTTAGAACAGGGCAATAATGGAGAGCTTTTCACATATGTCCCCTCGTGCTTCCTTTCACTTTTTCTCTCTGTTCTACACTCTCTCTCTCTCTCTCTCTCTCTCTCTCTCTCTCTCTCTCTCTCTCTCTCTCTCTGTCTCTTATCCACATCTCAAAACCTTTAATGACAGTCTAAATATCATGTTCAACAGTAAGAGATGTTATAGAAAGAGTCTGGTGAAGAATCAAATGAACATATTTATCACTTAACCCAGTCAATTAGCCATGACAGGTTTGGTTTCTGATGTTTGGTATCTGCTTCTTGAATTTAGAACAGGAGATGGTAGACTAACAATGGACTGAGACTGTTGTCATCTCTGTAAAAATATAGCCAACAAATATGTGTCTCTGAGCTCTGAATGCATCCAGATTTTTATTTGTATTTTGCAGACAACTCGGGCTGAACTCAGGCTGAACCATGTTGGCACCCCACTCACTGTTTACCACGGCTGATACACCCTTGGACCACCCAGATAAGTGTCAACTTACAGGATCTAACTAGGTTAAATCTAGTTTTTAAATATTCTCAAAGTCATAAAATGACATTTTAGAAATAAAATAAAATAAACAAAACTAAGACAAGTATTACAAACAATAGGTCTGATCTAAAACAGTTGAAAATGTTGCTAAAACTGAACATTATTTACAAAGCTAACTTATTAAGGATTAAAGTAAGAAATAAAGGAAATATAAGTAAATTGGGCTGCTGGTGGAAAATAAGAAATCAACCAGCGGACCAGTGAATTTCCCCACTGCGGGACTAATAAAAGATTATCTTATCTCCCAAAAAAGACAAATGGAAAATGCTAGTGGACTGCCAGCTTTATCATTAATGGACCATCAGTGGATACTCTTGTTATGTAATTTTGGGTCTACTTTTCATCAGATTTACTATACAACACTGGTAAGCTTGTTAAACCCCAAAGTGTTTAAACATTTACAATGTAATTATCTGGATGTTCAACTGGAACATGGTCAACTCAGGCATGAGTTAGTGCCGACCTCAGATTTCTGAGGTAAATGGAATGCAGCATGAAGGAGCAGATGTCAGATCAATCATGTCTTGGCTAATTAACTGTATCAGTGATAAATCATGCTTGAATGCAAAAAGGAAATGCTAAATATATAGGCTGGATGTATCAAATCAGTATTTTACATTGAGGCAAAGCTCAAAACCTGCAGCAATTCAACCTTTGCCCTATTCCAATTTTACAGTGCAAGAACTGCCTGATTAAATTATTCAGATGTGGAATAAACAAATGGTGCTTTAGCAGCACTGTATCCTAAAATGTTCATGCACTTATTTGAGCTGAGCTGAGAACTGACTGGGTCAATTTGGAAGTGGGCAGAGGTCTGTTGATGAGCAACTGTAAACAGCATTTCAGTTTCTGCCAGTACACAGGGCAGTTTGTGTGCTACTGCAATGTATGAACTCAGAGGAGATGTTGCTAATGTTTCTACAGAAGCAACTTCTGAAGGATATGTACTTCGGGCACTCCTCAACGACTGTGAGCTCACATTTGGTGCCTCGGTTGTGCACGTCAGAAATGCTAAGTGCATATTAGGTGCAGTACACACACAACAGGGGCAGTTATAACAGGTGGGAAGTTTGCTTCTTCTGACTCCAGATGCCAATGGCGAGCAGCATGACCCGGGATTCCAACTTGCAATTCTCAGGTCATAGGATTAACTCAATAGATCCCAATATTCCTCCTCAATTTGGAAGTGCCAATTAGCAAACTGTTAGGACTCTCCCATTTCACATGCAATGCTCCCGACACTAGCCAACATGCTGAAGGGAAACACTGGGTTCCCAGTTTCGATACCATGGATACAACAGATGCCTCTGCAGGTCAGCATCACATTGGATGTGATGTGGGTAGAGTGTGCAATCTACACACCCAGAGAGAATTTTTGCTTTCTCTGACTCTGGATGCCGATGGCAAGCAGCATGACCCTGGATTCCAACCAGCAGTTCTCAGATCATAGCATTAACTCAATAGATCCATTTCTCAGTTTTGTTCTCTTAAATTTTGTCAGGTAATTTGAGAAAGCTTGACTGAGGGTCAAAGGGCTTGACATTAGCGGTACTGTGTTTGTTTTGTTGTCTCAGTCCAGTATGACCATTTTGTTTTGGTTGACTCTGATTATTTTGGCCAGTGTGTGTGTCTGCCTCTCTCTTTCTCTTCTCTCTCTTTGGATCTCTGTTTATAAATGTCCTGTTCTCCAGTCCAACCAATATACCAGCACTAAATTGATAAAAATAGAGACAATGTTCTCTCTCTCTCTCTCTCTCTCTCTCTCTCTCTCTGTTCTCACTCACTCACTCTCTGTGACTCATCAGGCCTCTGCAAAGCCCTAAACTACACCCACAGAGCCTGCTGAGCACTGAGGGCTAGCACATGGCCTGTGTGAAGGACTGACTCACTCTTGATGTGTTTAAGCATACACAAGTGTGTGTGCCACACTAGGGGGCACGAAAGAGCGACACACAAATCTTTGCTGCTCCACACATAAACTGTCAAAACATGTTTGTGACTGTGAGCCATGGCTCAGCAGATGCCTATAGGAGACATATGCTAGCCCAGTCACCCCCGCACTGACACCTACTCTCACAGGTATGGTGCCTTTTAAGAGCTTCTCTGCTGTTTAAGACTTACATTACTGCTAAAGGGTCAGAAATGTCATGAAAAGATGTATTTGCACTGGTAGTGCACAGCATTCATGGAAGTATGAACAAAATTGATGTTTCACAAATGTTGGTGTCACATTACATTTCAAGCTGAAATTTTTAATTTAGGTTTTCCCTTATAAACAGGCAAGAGCTGATAGCCACCCAGTGGGGTGTAGGACTTATTTTGATCATTTACTTTGGTATTTGTGTCGGTAAAATGTTTGAATAAAGCCCTGTGAGTCACTTTACTTTTCTTTGCGTCCTTGTGCTAGCTTTTGGCTGGGTCTTGAGCGTGGATTCACAACGTGTTAAGAACATGGACAGCCATATTAGGGACCATCTCCAGATCTGCCATAAGATAAATCCAGATGGAATGAGAGGGAAAAATGGCTAGAATGAGTCAAAAAGAAGGAAACTAGCTTGATAAAGCATGCATCAGATGGAGAGAGTAATTAAGGGTTGAAGATAATGATGAGAGTTGGGGAGAGTGAGCTAATGAAAGAATGTGAGGGTGTAACATGATTGACGATGGTGAAGAGAGGCAATAAATGTGGGGAAGTGGAGAAGAGAGACTGGAAGATAAGCGGCAGTGATTGACAGACTGTCAGTCATCAGAGTTCAAAGATTTAGTGCCTCCCTCTCTCTCTTTCTGTTTCTCTCTCTCTCACACACACACTCTGTAGCAGGAGCTGTCCAAATGACTACATCTATAAAGAAAAGTGCAAAAATAGATAAATCTATGTTATGTAAGCCCTATAACAGCAGAACAGGATGTAGAGGTAGTCAGAGGAAGATGAGGGTGGTGAAATCTCTCGAAGAGCTTGGTTTGGAGTGTGATCTACATTCAATCTCCAAATGTTTGTGGACACCTCTTTTAATGAATGCATTCAGCTAGTTTAAGTTGTACCCATTTATGACAAGATGTGCAAATTTGTAAACACACACAGCTTGCCTAGTCCCTGAAGTGCTCCAACCTCACTAACACTCTTTAGTTGCTGTATGCAATCAAATCTTCACAGCAATCCTCAAAAACATAGTTGAAAGCCTTCACTGAACAGTTACTCCAACAAAAGCAAGATAAACTCTCTTTAATATTGCCGATTTCAGAAGAATGTTAAATGTGAAATGTAAATTCTGCCTAAAAGTTGGGTGTTGTCAGGGTGGGAATCCAGTGTGAATTGTGTATGTGCTATGAAGTGCAGATCCACCCCCCTTTTCTTGTCCATGTTTGTTGTGGCTAATAACCTGTTGTCCAGGCTACAGCTCCCTGACAATAGATAATTAGTTACCAAACTGGCAGCTAGAGCTCATTCAGTGTTGCAAGACAGTTCAGAGAGCTTGGAGCAGCAAGCTAATTACTTAGATGTCAATGTCTTGATTTAAGGATGCACACTATTGGCTAGCTGTGAATGGACACAAAGGGGAATAAACCCATCCTACATTTACCTAATTAAAGCAGCAGGGCAATTCTGGTCTCATGGAAACCCAGTCACAGATAGGTGTGGTACTGGTGGGAACAAATAGGGTGTGGCCTTCCCTTTTTCTCCTTTTCCACCCTCACTCTCTCACACTCACATACACACTCATTAGAGACAGTGTGACACAGGATAGTGGCTTATACAGAAAGTGAGCTAATTAAACAATCAGGCCTTGGGAGTGAAAGGTTATTGGTTCAGGTGGCTAACCACTGCCCTGGGTAGCTGTGTGTTCTATTTTGCATTTGCAGTGTCACACAAATGTTAGTTTAACTTAAAAATAAAAATCAACCATGAACTGCTGAAAAATGCAATACCAAAAAAGGTCATGGGTGTTCAGCTCTGGTTCTGAAGGACTTAAGTAGGCTCTGCGGGTCTGAGTACTGGCTTTTTCAAAAAGGTTCTGGCATGTTTTGAAAGGACAGAAGGTGTGTCAAAAGGTTAATCCTGTTGGCTGAAAAGTCAGTACCACAATGAAACAAAGTGTTGCTGGTGTCGTGGCATTTTTCACTTGGTTCCTTTGTCCCCAGAGTGAAGAAACAGCACTAGACCAGCAAAACTTTTAGTCTCATTGTGTTACTGACAGCATTTTCAGCCAATTGGAGTAACCTTTTGACACGCCTACCATTTCTGGCCAAAAGAAGTAACCTTTTGACACACCACACCTCTGGGTCTGCAGAGAAACAGTATCCCAAAGGGCTAGTGTCCTGCACAGCTTGGTGATTCTCCTACTTAAACACACCTGAACACCAGCCCTCCAGGCGTGGAGCTGAAGAGCCATGGACTAGATAAATTTGCGTGCTATTTCTAATGAGAATTTAAGAATAATAATATTCTGTTCATTAAAAGATAAGGAAAAAACTGGTGTTTTTCCTGTTCACTTAATGGGAACATGGCAGGATTGGAAGGACTAAATTAGCTGTAGTGTGACCGAGTTTGGCAGACAGAATGATGTGTGTGCCATTAATGATTTCTATCTCTCTCTCTCTCTCTCGCTCTCTCGCTCTCTCAGTCTAATTTAGTTCAGAGGTCATGACTGCTTTGTCACTGCTTAGAACTACAGAACCACTGGAAGCAGATTAGATGTCGGCAGAAACAATCAGTCATTAATAAATAAAGCTGTCATAAGTAACAATTCTTAGTTGTACTGGGGCAAGATAATAAGAAAAACAATAATAATGACAATGGGCATCAACAGCAGTTAAGATCAATATTACATCAAATGAAAAGAGGTATTGCTCATCATACTGTTCTTGAAGCTACAGCATGCTTGCTTTGTTATGTTCCAAAATGTGCCAATTACTCAATTTCAGGTAATTATGAGAATATGTGAATGGTTACAATTGGATTTCTTGCACTCTTTCAACACAGCAAAGGAGAAAGCTCTCATTATAATACATAATTTCACTCTCTTTCTTTCCCAGAGCCAGAGCTGTCCCTGCAGGCAAAAGAGCTAAACAGGCTGCTAATGCCACAGTTTCACTGTCTAATAGCATTTAAAGAACAATAAATTAACTCCCCAGATTTATAAAGCTCTAAACATCCTGTCCACACTCTAACTCACTTCACTTCACCTTAAAATGTGGATCTGAGTGAAAATAACTTGATGTTTTAGGTTCAGATTTACATTTACATTTGTGGCATTTAGCAGACGCCCTTATCCAGAGCGACTTACAAAAGTGTATGGTGTATGGTGTAAAACTCAGTTGATGGTGTAAATGAAACACCAACAAATGAGAACGTTTCAACACGCAAACGTACAAAATGAATTTCATCACACATTCGGCCTCAAATGGATTCAGTATTCTCCATTCCACTCCGTTACTCAGCAAATTGAGTTCCGCTTTGTTTATGTCAGAGTGAAGCAGAAAGACTATCCTGAATGAGATTCTCATTTGTGAGAAGAGCACCTCAAGGAATTTTGTCCACAAGTGACTGAGCTGATTGAAAAACAGGAAGACCTAATAAACAATCTTCACAGTAGTGTTTCGTTCCCACAAACCTAAAAGCTCTGAATTAAAATAACAAAGAGTCTCACTTTCCTGTGAGCAAAATCAGCTCAATTACTGATGTTATTATTAACACAATATTCAACACTTTTGAGACTCATGCATTGTGCATGCAGAATGCAATAAAGTAATCAGCAACTGATAAAGCAGGGACACTACAAACACCACTTTTCAAAAGTGCACACATTTTTCAAAAAAGTAGAGGAAGAAAAAGAGAGAAGGCAGCGTTGGGAACATGCGGGTCACTCGGTTGGCTTAGTTCAGCATTACACAGCCAGAGGAAAAAAGAAGCAGAGCCAGTCCTCTTGAAGGAAGTGTGGGCAAATCTTCTGGAACTCAAACCAAACCAAGAGCAAAATGTCCAGAAGCGTGCAGGGTACAACAGGAGCAGGGCATGGTTCTAGAGCAACGTTTTAAACTGTTCTCTGTACCAGCTTGGAAAACATACCTCCAGATCCAACATTGTACACTTTTAACTAGACTGCACTCACAAATTGGGGTGTAACTCTCAGAGCCCCAAGTTTGATTACCATTCTTTAGGAAACAATTCAATACAACATGAAAACATTAATCAATTTGATTATTTTGGTTCAATGCCATACAATAACCACATTAAGTATTACTGAACAATTTTACACCTTAATTTTTAGGAGTGCATGTCAAGCTTTTACAGTTCTAATTTTGTTTCATTAAGCCTACAAATTTTACTTCAGGACAAAAGAATTTGGGATATTATAGTGAATATAAAGTACTTCTTACATTGGAACAGTGGAAGCAGAATCATCGCCTTATGATCAACGCTTCATGACGTACATGCATTTTCTACTGATAGACTTGGATCTAGGGCTGGGCACCATTCAATGTTTTTGAATTCTGATACTGATACCAATACCAATTCAGAATTGCAGTATTTCACTGAATGGTGAACAGTGTCAGCATATTTATGGACTGAAAGGACTGCAGACTAATCAAGAATTCTTACATTAATAACATGTATGAAGCATGTAATTCTGACAGTCAATTAGCTGTCCAGAATTTGGAACAAGCATGCTTACTGGCCAACACATGCTGATATTCCGATTACTTACTGAATTTGCCTACACCTGATTTAGTTCGGTACCATAAAAGCACTGAAATTCAATACCCAGTCCTTGTTAGAATGAGTGCTATTCTACTGCTATGCTTGCACTGCTGTCTGTGAAATCTAGAATTGTAGCAGAGTTCTAGATTTCTATGGCATATTGTAGGGGGGCTGAGCACAACTGGGGAAGAGGTAGTCGAGGAGAAGAGCGGAAGAAGAGGGACTGAACAGAAGCATTAGTCTAAAGGAAACACCAGGCGGGTTAACAACACACTACTCTCCTTTGCTCGGAGAGTGCGGAGAGGACAAGGAGAGGGAGGAGAGGAAGTCAGAAAGTTTTGGGAAGAACAAGCACACTACATGGATTACACAGTGTATGCCCTCAGTTTTCAAAAATGTGTTTGCCTATTTGTCTGTATGTCTGTGACAGCAGTGGGGTTTAATGTGTTTCTTATTATTCTACTGTATGTTTTTGGTTATGTCTTCAGGGTATGAGAGAGGATATTCTGTATATTATGTATATTATGGATGCAGCCTGTGGTGAGGTTTTCGAGTGCAACATGAGATCATGCAATGGAACAGCATTATTACTGCAGTAATGACTGGGACAGCAAAACAAGTCAGTGTATTTAAAACAAAGTAAAAAACTAGGCTCTCTTTATCCCACTTTGGCATTCTCTCCTGAGGTTTTAATAACCTCCAGAGCTGTGTTTCTCTTTCTCTGGGGCTGGGGGAGGGTTTAGAGTTCACCTCAAGTTCACCTCCAGTTCGTCCTCAGCCCTCTCTGCAGTCTAATTAGCTTCAGATCCAGAGCAGAGTTGCCGATTACAAGCGTAGCCTCCTCCAACACACACACACACACAAATTATTGGAGGTCGCAGTTGACAGCAAACCAGCACTCACTTCATTTGAATGCTGTAAATAACCTGCAAGTGTGTGTGTGTGTTCAAAATAGTGGTGGTGGTGGTGACTAGGGACACGAGCAGCCACCACGTTCAAGAAATAACAAGTACAGGTTTAGTTTCTGGTAGGGAGCAAGGCATCATTATAGGTTTTCAGACAAGCATGCCGATGGAGTCCAGGTGGGTGTCTGGAGCTTGTAATAGTAAAGCAGTGCTTAACCTGCACTCACCATTCACTCCAATTACACATAATCACCCACACTGCAACTGAGGCTGAACAATATGGAACATAACATTAATATGATAGATGGCCTATAAGTGTGCGTGTACACAAACACACTCGGCTTTTATGCATTAAGTATATAGTAATAGCGATAAAGTTGCAGCTGTATTATATGGTCGGTGTTGAATAGAATGAATCAGTGCTGGGCTTTAGTATTTTATTCACGTATATTCAGGTGAGGTGTTTTTTCTTAATGAAAAATCTAAAGAAGTGGGGAAAAAAATATGTTTAAATATTAAAATAAATTCTTAATATTTAAAATTTGGTCACTATATTCTGATGCTCTACTTTCAATTATATGAAATCCTCTTATCTTGTCTGACAATCTAAATGTTCATTTTTGGAAAGACAATTTTTAAATTAGTTTTTTTAAATAATTTCATAATTATAGAATATATAAAAATTTATATCTAAATAAAAAGTTTAAACAGTTATTGATATCAAATTCACCCTAATAAACAGCTTTACTGTGTAATACAAATGTAATCTACAACAATCTCCATACAGTTTGACTTTGTTCAGTTAGTCTGTGTCTGTAACAGACAGGAATTTTCCCTTTATTATATAACATATTACATAGGTGGAGAACTTTGCATTCAATGGTTTTGTTGGCTGCTGCTGCAACATAAATAGCATAGAAATGCTATTTCTAACCTGAATGGCTGCTTTCTAACCTGTTCATTTCTCACTAAGCCCCACTACACTCTTCTAACAAGCATTTTTTCACATGCACAGAGTGGGCAGGAGATTTGCTGATATTGGTGGAAGGTGTACTCATTATTGTTATTATTAATAATCTCAGTATATATATATATATATATATATATATATATATATATATATATATATATATATATATATATATAGGAAGCATTTTTGTCTCAAACAGTATAGAACCGTTTTTAAGTTACAGAACCTTTTCTCTATATAAAAGCAGCAGTTCTATGCTACCATAAAACTTCCATTTCTCAGAGCTGGCAGACGTTCTGGGCTGCGTTAGACAAGGTCTCCTTTGAGCTTTAAGGCTGAAACAGATCACCCACCAGAAGTTTCTATCAGGCAGCTTATTTCTATCAGGTTTATTTATTTGTTGCTGGCGTTTCTCATTATGGGCTGAGTGGATGATCATGGCGGCAGCAGTCAGAGTGAGAGAGCAGTGCAGGCACTCAGCAGGAAGAGGATTTATAGGTTTTTCTCTGCAGAGCGGAGGAGCATCAGTACAGAGCTGGAGAAAGTGCTCGCAAACAGCAACATGTCAGAGAATACAGAGTGCTACAGGCCACAAATAAGGGCAAAATAAACGTAAAGAACAAAGGCAGATGGCAAGGTATGCTCTTCCTGGGTCTACTGGACTTAAGAGAATTTGATTCACTTCTGATGTTTGGATTGCTTATTATTGCTGATGAGCTTAATAAGAATGTTTTCTCTATAGGTTATCATGTTTTCTGTTTTTCATACACAGAGCTGAATAAACATGTACTGGGGGTGATTTGATTTGCTGCTCATGCTGCTCATGCTAAATGATTTAAAATGGAACATTCAGCAGGGAACTGGAATTCTGGATAATTACTTTAATGTCTGATCATGGGTTTAAAGATGTTATTTCAATATATAATAAGAAGGAAGAAAATCAAGTTAATGCGTGTGTGTGTTTGTGTGTGTGTGTGTGTGTGTGTGTGTGTGTGTGTGTGTGTGTGTGTGTGTGTGTGTGAGAGAGAGAGAGAAACTGAGGGCCACACAATAGCATCCAGTATAGCGCACCAGAAGCTCAAACTAAAGACAGTGAAGAACTTGAAGACAGACAGCAGACTTAGGGCCTCTCCCTGCCCCCTTACCCTCCATCTCCACACTGATTGGCTCCGAGTCAGGGGAACCCCGCCCTCCCCGCTCCCCCTCCGCAGGGTGGGTACCTTTCTCAGGGACACCTGGCCCTTTAGGCAGAGCTGGCCCCTGACTGGTAGGGCTGGCGCTTGTGGGTGAGGTCTTTCCTGTAGTTGTATCGGAAGGGGGCAACAGAGTAACTGATCAGTAAAATCCATATTGCGCACAGAATTCAATTCACAAAAAACAATGGTTATTGCAATATTCTGTAAATAGGCAGCAATAAAAATTACATAAGTTAAAACACCAAGTCATATTATTGCTTGATACTTCTTTAAAAAGTTTTATGCAGCAGATCGCTCTGTCTCCATGCTGAGAAGGTTGTGGGAAGTGGTTCACGCATGTAATGTTTAAAACAGGTGCATGTAAAAATATCCTCAGGCAATTAGGGCTTATTTATAGGATTCATGTAAGCTGTGCAAAGCATTGGTTTTGGCAGGAGAATGGACAACCATGCTGGAATGTCTAGCACTCCAATGTTTTCTAAACCAGAACTCGAGCTGCAAACACCTTTCCAGCTCACAATGAAACCATCTTCCCTCCCAGTTTCTCTCCATTACACATTTGCAAAGCACTTGAGACTTCACAGTATGGCTTGACACT
>CM067507.1:25924884-26017384 GCA_034509495.1 Acestrorhynchus altus
TGGTTGCCAAGACATCTATGATTAAGAGAAAAAAGACACATGATTAAACAGAACCAGTCTGAAGAGGCCTAGATGAAATTTGCTTTAAATACTGTTGTTTTGTGAATGGGTTCCATCGTGGCTCACTGAAACAAGTGGGCAAAATTCAGAAGTGCAAATTCTACATTTTTAAGCACAAATGACTATCTTGTTTTTCAAAAAGACAAAAAAAAAAAAAAAACATACATATTTTACAGGCATATTTAAAGGGCAATTTTTTCTCCCATATCACAATGCTACCAGTGCTACAAAAGTGTAGGCTAGCATTTGCATCCGCCAAGTCGAATAAAGCCAGTCTCCACTTCTTTTCAAACTCAGTAATATAACGCCATTGGACAGCTGAACTCGCTTGGAGGAGAACATTAACTGCCAACTCCATTACATCAGCTAAAAAATGTCCATGCTAGCTTGACTTCAACAACAGGGGGCATTATGTTGTATGTATACTTTATGGACAAAGCAATTAGAACACCTGCTCATTCATTGCTTCTTCCAAAAATAAAGGGAATAATTTTTTCTGCTCGTAACTGTCTCTACAGTCCAGGAATGGCTTCCAACTACATTTTGGAGAATTACTGTGAAGATATGATTGCATTCAGCAACAAGAGAGTGTTAATGAGGTCAATGCTGGGGGGCTTTATACCCCTATATCCCATGCCTGGCATTAGGAATGGTGCAAACAGGTTCATGCTTCAGAAAGTCCTATTTTATGGCAATGCTTCTCTACAGGGACTATACAAGCTGTGTATGGGAACATGGGCATCTGTGTCAGCAATGGGGGCACCTTTAAGTAGCTGAATGCATTCATAAAAATATAGTGTAACTGAGACAATCGGCTACCATACAATTCATTTTAAGGTTTAACATACTGCTGTCTGTACCTGGTTCTATACATTTAGCGCTCAACATATATATGCCTGTATTCAAATTTAATCTGGAAATGAATGTGGCCTCAGCTTTAAATCAAATAAAGGTTTATATTTAGCAGGTCATTCAAGTCACATTTGATTACCCCTATTTGATTTAAGAATGATGGGGAGCAATGACAAACATGAGTAATGTACATTATTGTAAATATTATTTACAGCAATTATTTTTAATGAACAAATTACTTAATTATATAAATTCATTTATATCAAAGAGGACCCCTAGTAGATCTCTGCTTCCCTGTCAATGAAGAACATGACTGCATTGCAGACTGCACTGAACTGCTGATAGCACGCTGTATCCAAATTTGTAGTGTATCAACCTACTGTAGATTTTGCCTTATCTGGTCATAATGTAGATCCGTTAGCTCCATCAGTACATTTACTAAGCGACAGATTTGATAAACACAAAGTAGACATGATAGAAGCTTTGTGATATAAAATATTTACATGCATTCTTATTATATGGGTAAGTATTCTGTCTAAATAAGGTATCTTGCTTTCCACACTTACCCATATAATAAGAATGTATTTCAAGTGTATGTCCTACTCCATTTACTCACTCCAGACAGAAGATATTGATGAGTGTATTGACAATATATGATGAACATTTCAGTACACTATTATACTGTATATAAACTGTAGTTCTCTGTGGGATGAACAGTCATGAGTTATTCAAGGACAATTTCTAGCTGTCATATGCTCACCGTGGCAGCTGTCCGGGTACTGAGGATAGCCAGTCTCCACATCCTGTTCAAAGCCAAACCTTTTAGAAAGAGAAAGTGAAGGAAGAAAAAGCAGAAAAGAGAAATAAAAGAAAGTTAGCATCTGCAGGTTCCCTTTTTCCCCACCTTTCTCTAATTGCCCGTGCTGTCAGGCCGAGGGAAGCAGCAATGCTGTCTCTCTCTGCCTAGGCTTGAATAACACTAAAAGGAAAATGCAATTTGTTTGCTGTCTCATCAAGGCTGGCACTCTTGACAGAGGAGCCTGGGCGAATGGACGGCAAATAAAAAAATGGAAACAAGGCGTTCATCCTCTAGACTGTGGCAGCCATGATTTCTCCACTGGAGCTGGGAGTGGAAAAGAAATAGTAAAATCAGCCACATTCAAGAGGCAGGAACACACACATAAGAGGCTATTATAAAAAATTACAACTGCAATTACTGTTTATGGAGTTGTGATTGTGATTATTAATAACAATTACCACTGATTATTTCAAAACCTAGCTGCAGTGCTTTTGTCAGGGGGTGAGAACACACCTGTGCTTTATCAGAACTCAACAGGGACATCTGAGAGGCGTTCACTTGCAGAGTGCTGCCAAAATGTGGAGCTGTTTATTATGCTGACTTGTAATGCAGCAAAATAAAAAAAAAAGTAAAAGGATTCAATTCTAGCATGAGGATCATTACCCACAAAGGACAAAATCTGATCAATTATACTGTATAGTACTACTGTGCGCACACATGCATGGAGGACTGGCAAAGTTAATGGAGAAAAATAAATCAAATACAATAGAGCACTGTATAGTGAGCACCAGAGTAAATCAATAGGAGCTGTTCAATTTCTGGCATTTTGAAAATTACACAGTGGCACCTAACTCAGCACACAATAGAATAGAAAGGAGATCAGTGATGAGGTCTCTGATCACTTGTCCTTCTCAGATGAATGCAGTCAACAAATGTAGTCATTTATCTGCTTGATTAGGGCTAAATAAATAACATTTTTGTGAGTCAGTGCAAAGCCAGTGCTGTACTCTGCAGTGTTATTGATGGAACTGCTTTTCACTTTATCAAACTGCCTATATTTAAGTCTTTGATGCTTTGAAGTTGAAATTAGGGTGTTTGCTGTCATCGTGCCTATTTTTCCACAACAATCAGGAATAATTTGGGCACTGCAATTTAGCAGATGCCTCCCCTGCAGTCAGTTTCACACTGTTCACTCAAATCATTTAATTTCTTCACATATATTTAAACGCAAGTAAAAAAAAAAAAAAAAAAAGCAATTATGATATCACAGCTGCTGAGCAGGCCTGCAACTAATATCAATATATTACTGGTGTACACACACCCCTTACAATTACACTTAAGATACTTAAATTAAAGAAAAAAAAAAGAGAAAGCAAATCAGTTCACTGGACTGTCTTGCAAGATAGTAGACAGCTCTATAGCTGCTATGACTCAGCAGCCTGAAGAGGGACAATAGTGTACAGGCCTCATCATCATGCCTAATTATCCATAACAGACATCAAGAGATATTCACATTTACAAAGCCACTGCTGCTGATTTGCAGCATTATGTCTGCATATAAGCACACCCCCCACTCACACAGCACCAGTGTTGAGTTTACTTCTAGAAATGGGATACTGAAGACAGAAAGGAAAAATTAAGAATTATGGGGATCTATACTGATATATTGCTAGAGGGAGCATATTAAACACCCACGCGTCCACAGCTCCTGGCTTTAATAAGAGATACCGGGTGTTGTCCTACCCAGAGAAAAAGCAACATCAGATAAAAGAAACACTGCAAGCAAACAAAGTAAACAGGGATGGTATATAAGGACTCTGAGGAGAAGTGTAAAAGAATAGAGGTCACTAAAGAGGCCTCCCAGAACTCCTAAGAAATTATCAAGAATGGTACTTTATAATGTTCCAGCCAAGCTGTTGTTTAAAAGTCTCTGTTCTTGCTGTAGCAAACGGTGGGATGGTAACTGCTGTGATTCAAGTGTTGCCAAAGCCAATTGCTGTGATTCATGCTTCAATTTACTTTATATCCTGGTTCATCTCCAAGGTGTGATGACAAGTGCTCTTCTTTAGCTTAGTCTACATTCATTGTCAGTCCAACAAAACAGTGTTTTCATACTGTCTGGTGTAAAAAAGCACAGATTTTGTGGAACACTGCACAAAGTGCTTTCAAATATGCTGTACGTACAACCACAACCTTTAAGGCCTTCAAACACATTAGAAAAGAAAACGTATTCGTGCATATAGTACTAGCACTTAATTTCAGCTCACACACACACAAGACTCTCCAACCTCCACCCACACCCCCACCCATCCCACCCTCAATATTCAATCTGTCTCCTCTCCTCCTGACACAGTTTAGACTCTTCATTTCCATTAACCTCGGGGAGAAATTGAGAGAGAGACAGAGAGAGAGAGATGACATTCACTTATGATGTGACAGTTTGGCAGCTACACATATACATGCATAATACCACAACCTAAGCATGGATCTGATGCAAGTAGGTTTTTTTAACCTTCTTTATATATGCGTCTGCCAAGCAACAACACACGCACTGCATTCACACACATATGCACACAATCAAAGCGATCCTGCCAAGAACAAATTGCTCTGGAATGAGATCAAGTTTTGAGAGAACGGAAGCAGTGCGAAAAATCACAAAGGGAAAGAGGGCGATCAGCACAATCACCTCCAAAGGAAGCTATAGAACTCCAGCCTATACATTTCTCTTCATGTCTACACCTACAACGTGCTCCTATTTAGAGCAGCTTTTTGTGGTAGAGGAACAAACACCTTGAGGAACACACAGCACTCTGACAAATGCTGTCAAGTGGTGACTGAGCTCCCCCCCCCCAAAAAAAAAGTATCCTCAAAAAATCCACTTTGCCAGATGCTATAAACATCTGTCTGTAGGAGATTATCACTGAATAGCTTGCTTCACCTCAAGACTTGTTATAGTTCAGCAACCAGTGGATATTCAAATGAAATCATATGCACAAAAAACAACAACATATTGAACTGTAGAAAACATCTCATGTCAAACTTATCATGAAATCCTCAAAGCAAACAAATACTAATGACCACTAGCTTAAGTTCAGCATTCAAAATATCAAATCATCACTCTTAGCTTTAGTGAAAACTTTGCACAGAATAAACACCCCATATTCCCTAAAGCAAAATACTGGTGTTCATGCAGCCTGCATGGCCTCAAATTAAATTAACAGTTCTAGAGGGTGCACAACTTTATCTGCCTTACAGAGGTGCCACTCTACAAATGTGTCTTATGATGTCTAATTATAAATCAACACTTTAAACTGAAACTGTATAAACAAAAGACAGAACTAATTTTGGAAAAATCGGACTCGATGACCTGGTGCATTATCCTGCAGGAATATGTCTTTATTCTGGTGGTGAATGAAGCTCATGGTGGGCTGCAAATGGTGACCAAGCAGTAAAATGTAGCAGCACCAGCCAATGACATGTTTCAACATACCAGTGGACTCAACCCATGCCATGAACATACACCCCACAGCATTACAAAACCACCACAAGCCTGCACAATGCCTTGGTGACAACAGAGTTCATGGCTTCATGGTACTGTGACCACGCCACATGTTGCTAACTGGGCCCTAAAGGACTTGCAACTGGTGGGTTTTCTGCTTCCATATTCCTAAATGACACTGCAGTAAACTGTGGGAGATGCATGTAGGGCTACTGCACTGAGGTGGATGTGATTTTTGCCACTGTGTTGTCGACTGTGGCTGGTAATGCCTTGTATTATTGGTATACATGTGACACTGCTCACCTCAAGGTAACACCTCAACTTAAACAGGTGAGGCCATTCATAATGCCACTTAATAACCAAATTACATTGTGCCATCTCATGACTTTTGGCATGTAAGTGTATAGTAAAATATCCATGGGTTGCATCACAAATGAAGATGCCGCTATAGTGGGTACCGACTGCTAACTTTGCTTCAGTCAGAAGCCACGGCATCCAAATGTGCCATGGGCATAAAGGGGTATCCTTTTATCATCGTATAATTATACAGACAATCAACTAAAAGCAGTTTGATTCCAGTTTTCTCATTACTATCTGAATAATGAATGCAATGATATGTAAGGTTTAAGTAAAGATAAAAATGAAATAAAAATGAGCTATTAGTATTAGCACTCAGGAAGCTTGGGTTCATGAACTTTATAAATGGTAATTGACATATAATCTGATATTGTCAAAATATTAGTCAAGAAAATACTGTTTCACCATTTTCTAATTATTTCTGCTAGCACTGGAACATACTCATACCCCAAACAGCTTACCAGTAGTGCAATCTCCCAAACCAGTATGGAGATAAATTTCAAGGGTTTATGATCTAGGATACAAGTGGTCTATCACAGCTTGATCTATTCACACTTGTAAATATAGACCTGACACACAATAAGTAGGTATAGCTGTATGTCATGTCACTCAGGAACCATCGCACCATTAACGTTCAGGTGATGCTGTCCTGCTAACACTGATAAATGATTTGCATGCTTTCAGATTAATCACTCACATCCATCCCTGTTTTGCTTTGTCAAACTATGAGCCATACTGCCCATTTCACTCTTGATAATGTTTAAATATCTATGTGTGCCAGGACTGCATATGTTGAAGAGTTTAACGACTGCCTCTGTTGTGAACATCAAAGGTATTTTTGAACTGAGGGCTAAGAGGAGTTCAAACTTAGGTACAGAAATGCAATTTGCTTCCAAGGCTTCCAACCACATACGCCCAACTTCATTACAACATAGCAGACTTGCAGATCAAATGGAATGAGCTGAGCTGCTTTTGACATGATCCTAGGAGTGCAGTTGCATGTCAACCCCAGTGACAACACAGCCCAACTCTAATAAACTGACATTGAAAGCAGGGGCGATTTTTTAGCAAACAAGGTCAATACGCTGTTAAGGTGGACACCGTCAAGGCTGTATGTCAGGGGCTTTATTGGACATGCACTAGTACATACCCCACATTCCATTACCAGCAGGATAGGGATGCCTACATTAAATATAACATGTGTGGTCACGTGACACAGAGGTAATAACTCCCCTGCTCTATTTAAAGAGATCAATGCTCACATTTGGATAGCAGATCTATGCCTGCCACATGCTGTCACTAACACTGAGCTGCGATTTACAGCCAAAGTTTGGATGAGAAAATAAGCACTTGAAGTGATTTAGAGTAGCAGCCATGATTCGGCAGAGCAAAACTGCTAAAGGCCTGGTGGGCGGTAGAGCTAACAGTTAACAGCTCTCTCTCTTTGCTTGCTCTTGCACTCTCTGAGGTGCTATGGGTTTGGCGTACACAGGAATGGTGGCTGAATGCCACAGAGCTGAACATTGCTTTCAGTCCCATGCAAGCATACAGAGAATATGAGAGAGAGAGAGAGAGAGAAAATGGGGAAAGAGAGAGATTGATTTGGCCTTCTCCCTCTTCAAACGGTGGTGTTGAGAGATGCTGGTTGGTCAATACAACTGTGTGTCACACAGGTTTAGATAAATAAATGACACTGGGCCTGGGAATGATCAATAATGCTGCTACTGCCCTGGCTACGTGAAAGCATGGCACACGCCCTTTAATTTCCTTTAGCTTGCTAAGGGGAGGTGCGCTTGCCACTTTTGTACAAACAAGATGGATGGCGGTACTGCTTGGTTCCACAATGTTTTGACAAGCTTGAAGCAGGAGATCTAAATTACCCCGAGTTGTTGTTATATAATTAATATTGATTAAATGAAGCATATTATTTTCAGATTAAGCAAATTAAAAAAAAGTTGAGAAGGCAGGCAGGCAGGAGTGCATGGTACATTTCATGGCACTAAATGAAAACAGAAACAAGAGGTTTTCCAGGATGGCTTTTCCAGGAACACCCAACTAATAACTTTAGGTTATACATACACAACACAAATTAAAAAAATAAATCACTTCCTATTACAACAAAAAGTAATGCATTTCTTTGGTCTCCACCCTCGCTTTGCACTCGTCACCTGCCTTTCATTATGCGTGCCTAAATATAGTCCTTGTTTTGTTTGTATCCCTTGCGAAGTCTTATGTGCAATCAAGCTGCAATTTGAAGTCATGCTCGTGCTAAGAATTCCCAGCTCTGATTTAAATTTTCCTGTTTTCCTCATTCCTAATTTCTTTCTCATTCCCCAGCTTTCTATGACCTTGCTTTGTTTCCCAGTTTTGGTTTTTTGAATATGGACTGCTCTGTGTTAACCTTGCCTGCCAGTTTTCTGACCCCTGTTACGAACTGTGACTACACTTACTGGAAAGGACCTAAGAAAAATGAAGCTCAGTAAAGCACTGCTCATTCATGTTCATACATGAGGTGTATAACTCCTGACTAAGTTAAGGTTGCCTCATGAACAAACTAGGGAGAGCAGGACACAACAGAATGTGCGGTGAAATGTAACACATGTAGATCACTTACTGTAAGGCTAAACGAGAAAATGTTTTTTGTCATTAGTCAAAATATTCACATCACAATACTCCTTGGATTTATGTATATATAAATTTAATTTTGATGTATAATTCTGAAGTATCTCACAGTTAGAGCTAGACAGGTTGAAGTACAGTCTCCACAAATAAATTTGCTATTTTTAATCAACTTGCACCAACACAATGACACATTGCCTTCTGGACACATGACATGCTACATTAAACTGTTGATCTTGGCACTGACCATGGTGCCTCCACACACGTTAGTCGTCTGCACCAAGACAAAAGTGGGACTTATGACTGAAAATGGCACTGAACACACTGGCACTTTGACTGACTCTATAACAGTCTGAAATGACACCAATGCAGTTATGCATTGCAAGCGGTTGACTTTTTCTTGATGCAACAATTTTTTTAAAGAGGAGTGTATGTCCTATAGGTCAGTCCGAATTCCATGACCATTCAGCTTCTAGCTCCCACAAATAAATCACTCCTTGTGTTTGTGTGTAATGGAACAAACACTAAACTAATAGTTGTTTATTGACTGATGTGAAATAAATATTTGATCTAGTGAATGCGCCATAATTTGGACTTATAGCATGTGTGCACTAGCATTAGTACTAGTCTCCTCCTCTTAGTTCTTTTCAGCACTAGATTAGAAGCAAGGAAATGAGTGCAGTAACAAAGCAGTTGTGATGCAAGAGTATAGATGGGAGTATACTTTCCCCAAATGGATATAATGAAATAGAATATCTTTGTCTTACTGAGAAGCTTTTCATTACAGCAGCTGAGAAACCTGTATTAATGGCAAAGGTTGCAGAGGGTGCTCTCTGCTACAACAAAATTAGACTGGAGCAGGGATTAGAAATTCAATACATTAAAAAATGTTTAGATAAGTCATGATCCTGATCTACTGGATCACATTTGATGCTGAGATGTGAAGTTTGCTTGCTTATAAATAGTCATGCTTAAAGTTGCATTATGTGGGTTTTTTTTTTTGCTTCTGGACTCCCCTGACAGTAGGCGAAGGTAATAATTTTTACATCACTGACGAAGAGTAAATATGATTTGCACTATGAGCACCCCATGGTGGACAGTAAAATGTACATTTTTAACAAACAGAACTGGCCTCTCAAGGTAAAATCACATGGACTGACACGGTAGCAATTACAGGATTTTACTGAGATGCCACTCTCCCTATAAGTCAGTGTACCATCAAAATGATTTTGAAGCTGTAATTTGAAGGAAAATAGCTACATAACTTTGTGTGGCTATGACATTCATTGAAATTATTATATTATTATTATTTATTATAAGTATGTATATTAATTGAAAATGTAATTAATCATGTAACTAATTACACACTTAATTACACATTTATGTAATTACATAATATTCCGCAAACAAAACCAAATGCATTGCAAAATGACCACAGCATCTCTGAACTTGAATAGTGAATGGGGTTCATGCAGTAATTCACTATAATTGGGTTCTAACAGGGACTAATAGAGAGATGCTGCAATTGTAACTCACTTTAGCCCTGGCGCCACCGTGGCACAGCTTCCGCTCCTCAGCCAGATACAGTAGGGGTCTCGTGAGGACAGACAGCTCCTAACACACAGAAAAAACATGGTTAACTCACAACAGATGTGCTAGAATGGGTTTATGTCCCTCCCCACTAACCTTCCTTCATGGTGTACACCACCAGCCAAGAGGACAGGCAACCACAGCATCACCATAACAAAAAGAGAAAGACAGAGAGAAAAACAGAGAGAGAGAGAGAGAGAGAGAGAGAGAGAGAGAGAGCCAGATGTGCACGTGTGGGGGGTGTGAGTGTGCATGCACATGTGTATGATTGATAGGTGTGCTATGCCTGCCAGAAGCCAACTGGGAATGGGTGACATGGGTAAGCTGATGAGACAGCCAGAGAAAAAGAGTGGAGTGTGGGGAAAGTGAAAGAGTGAGAAGCAAACAAAAAAGTGCATGTGTGTGTGAGTGGGAGGGTGAGTGACAGAGAGAAACAAAATGAAGGAGCCTGGAAAAACAAACTAGACTAACACAATGTCTTCTTCTGTTCCACTGATGGAGAACTGCTCTTATATCTGCCACATCTTCTAATCTTGAATGCTTTACTCCTCCTATGCTTTCTACACAATAGAGGACCACGCTCTACCACTTAGATCCTATTAAACCAAACTGAGACAAATGAGCACAAGAGATGCTGACAAAAACTTGACTTTTAACTTTCACAGTAGTTTGACTGGTGCAGTATCTCCTGTTGCTGAAGACATTGCGTTTCTCAGAGTGCAGTGGATCAATGAGTAGTGGAGCCAAGTTTGAGCTCATTTCTGATTACATCACAGTGAACAGAGTGAGGAATGAATATTCAGAATGTGTATTCTTTTTTAATCCATCACAGGCCCAGGCTACTGATATCATTTATAATTCACTCTTAAAGTCTGTTTGATAGATGCGTAATTAAGCATAAATGCACATACATTATATCTCTAAGCAAGAGAAACAAAGGCATGGCTGCCTACAAGAGATACAGCTGTTTCTACTTAAAGTGCTAAAAATCAAACAAAGCCACTGCGTTTGAGAGAGGCATGCTCAAATAACCAGTCAAGAAAGGGTAATATTTTTATCTCACACTGTAGTGTTTTCTGGGAAGAGTAACCCTAACTGGGTAATATTGAGTAGGGTTTGCATCTCTAAAGTCAGTAATTTGTATGGCCCCCTTTATATGACAATTACATCTGCAAGTCATGTTGGATAAGTCTCTATGGGCTTGCCACATCTTGCCATTCCTCAATGCAAAACTGCTCCAGGTTAAGTTATATAGTTTTGGTTGGTGAACTGACCTCAGATTCTCAATTGGATTAAGACCCAGGCTCAAATCATTGCTGGACCAAAAACGGTTTCATACAAGAATATGCTGCCACCACACCATCAGAGATTTTTTTGTAACCCAACCCTAACTTCTCAACAACTTTGTTCGTAACTTGTTTGGAGATCTTGGTCTTCATGGAGTTTTTGGTTAGTGGTGCCTCTTGCTTAATGGTGTTGCAGCCTCTGGGGCCTTTGAGATGTGTGTATATACTGCCAGATCATTAGACACTCACATTCAAGCATGTGACTTCTGCAGGTAACTTTTTAGGTGCTTCCTAGCAAAGAGGGTGAATAAATACGCACATGCCAATCTTTAGTGTTTCATTTTCATATATATGGTTGCAAAATTGATCCCCTTTACAGCCAAAATGTGAAGGAACAGTATTTAAGTGTGAGGTGCCCTTGAGCAAGGCACCAAAACCAAAATTGCTCCCTGGGTGCTGAGGTCGCATCCCAATGCTCTAAATAAGTTTTCCCAATGCTTTATTCACTAGAGTGTGAGTGGGTGTGTTCAATAACCTGTATTGTCTTAGAATATCAGTGTAAGAATGCTGATCTTGCCGGTCAGATTCCTCTCATTTACTATGACTAGTGTATCTCAAATAAAAAAAAGAAAAAAAAAGCTTACTTTAGAGTACAAATGCTACACAATGTTGCTTTGAGCTTTCCAAGACATGGATCCTTTAAAACCGGCAGCTAGAGCAGACTGCACTATATAAGGAGAAGTATTTGTGTGAAAAGGCTGAGTCCAGGCTGAACTCAGAAACTGGAGTTAGCAGTGATTATCGGGCTATAATCCCAGCTAAGGTGCACCCGCTTCTTGGCTATTTTAGCTAAATCCCATGAGAGGATTTGGGGACCACTATAAAAGTGAAACAGGGCCTATCAGCTTTCTCACCCACCAGTTATAGAGGAAATAAAAAAATAAAAAAATAAATAACACTCTCTGCTCTGGTCGTTACTGGCCTGTAGCCAATCAGATGGTTCCCATTTGAGTGTGAGTGCAGTTTGGCCGGTGGTGTGCTGGTGGAGAGGGAAGTTTATCATGCTGTGGAGGAAACACGTCCCCGTTCCCATCAGCGACTCAGCACTAAGACAGCAGCTGCAGAGCGGCCTGCAGGCCCTCTACTTCACACAGGCATATGGTCTAGCTTTATGCCTTTAAAACTGCATCTACGTTTAAATTTAAGTGCTTGTCTTTGCAAAAGCATAGCGCTCTTGCCCTCAGACTTTCTTATAGGCCTGGAGGAAAAAGCATCTATAATACATCAAGAGGGATATTTTTGCAGTCTTTAAAATGCCTCTATTTCACCAGTGGCCATCTCCTCATAACCCCACTCTTAGCCTGGCTACTCACATCTCTCATAACACCAGTATCTACTTCAGAAATATTCAAAACTTTGATAAAATCCACATCAATCTGACACTGTTTCCCTGTTTGAGAAAAATATTGATGAACAACTAGAAATTAGTTAAAGGGGTTTTAACTAGGTTTGCAACAAGTTTCAAAATACCACAATTTAACAAACATTTCATTAAATACCCAGGCTAACATGGCATTTTCCCTGTATTGGGCAAGTTGCACCAATGAAAAACTAGTGAACAGGATAACAGTGAGAAATAGAAAAACAATGCCCCCAGTTCATTCCCTTATAAACTAACACCAGCATTCCTCCAGGTGTGTCCCCATATAGCCCAACAGTATTACCATCTTGCCCCAAAGGGCCCTATATAAAGAAACATGTATAAAACTCCATCCTACACACTAAATAAATTAGAATAAAATCAAAATTGAATACTGTGAAAGTTTTTGTTTTAGTTCATACAGTGCATCCATATTAACAAATTCATTCAATCCACATTCCCCCCTCAAAATTCCATACACAATACCCCACAATGACAAAAAAGTGAAAAAGGTTTGTTTGAAATCTTTGCAAATGTATGAAAAATAAAATACAGAAATATAATGTACATGAGTATTCAAAGCCTTTGTCATGACACTCAAAATTGAGCTCAAGTGTTTCCATTGATCATCCTTCGGATATGTCAGATCAGATCTTTGATCAGACATCTGTGGTACATTCAGCTGATTGGACATAATTTGGAAAGGCACACACCTGTTTCGGTCCCATTGCAGACAGTGCATTTCAGAGCACAAAGCCATGAAGTATAAGGAATTGTCTACAGACCTCAGAGACAGGATTGTATTGAGACACAGATTGAAGCCACTCCTCAGTAAAAGCACATCACAGCCTGTATGGAGTTTGCCAAAAGGCACCCAAAGTAGCCTATACCATTCTTACAGTGAAGAATGATGGTGGCAGCAGCATCGTGCTGTGGGGATGTTTTTGTGTTGCAGGAACTGGGAGACTAGTCAAGGTCAAGGGAAAGAGGGCTACAGTGATGTAACAGAGACAACCTTGACGTCAACCTGCTCCAGAGCACTCTAAACCAAACACTGGGAAAAAAGTTTCTCTCTCAATGGCATACTGACTCTAAGCAAGTAGCCAAGATAAAGTAATGGGTTCAGGACAACTCAGCGAATGTCCTTGAGTGGCCCAGGTAGAGCCCAGTCTTGAACTGATTGAACATCTCTGGATATATAAAAAATGGCTGTGCACCGATACTCTCCATCGAATCTGATGGAGCTTGAGAGATTATGCAAAGAAAAATGGGAGAAACTTCCCAAAAACGGGTGTGCCAAGCTAGTAGCATCATACTCAAAATGAAGTGAGGATGTATTTGCTGCCAAAGGTGCTTCAAGAAACTACTGAGCAAAGGTTGTGAGTACTTATGAACTTACATTTTTCTGTTTAATTTGCAAAGACTTCAAATTAACTTTTCTCACTGTTAAGTGACGAGAAAAAAAAATGAATGGAATCCATTTTGAAATAAGGCTGTAACATAACATGGAAAATGCCAAGTGCTATGAATACTTTCTGGATGTACTGTAATTTAATAAAATAAATTAAACTGTCATATTTTAAATGTATTACACTTAAAGCAATATATTTCAAGCCTTTTCAGATATTGTATTAATTTAAATATTGTAATGTGTTATTCTGTATTTCTGTATTTTCATGAACTATAACCCATATTATTTATAATATGTAATCATCTATAATAAAAAAAAAAAAGAACACACACACACACACACACACACACACACACACACACACACACACACCTCACAAAATTAGAATATAATTGAAAAATTCAATTTCATTCAAAAAGGTAAACTCTCCATTAATATTCATTACATGTACAAATTACACATTTCAAGCCTTTTTCTGGTTTTCAAAATTACTAATCACAGTATCAACTTTAAAAAAAAAAAAAGCTTGAAATGTATCATTTTAAATGTGCAGTTATAGCTAAAAGTTGTGAGAATTTCACAAAGTTTGCAGCCTTGTTTTTTTTTTTTTTTTTAGAACCTTTGTCAGATATTCATGTTAAAATGAAATCCAATTATAAGCATTCCATACATTTGTTTAAAAATATTTACAGTGTTGATCCTTCAAGATGTCTGCAATTCACCTTGGCAAGCTGGATATCAGCTTATGGGTAAAATCTTGAGTGATTGCAACTTGTTGAGTCAGTGCTTTGAGTCGATCGGAGTTTCTAGGTTTTTGTTTGTCCACCCTTATCTAGAGTTCATACAAATTGCCACCATCAAAACTGAGGCATCAAACTTTTGAAAATGCTTAAAGTTAATTCTACTAAAGTTAATAATCTTCAAATGTATTCATATGGATGCCCCTGAGAACTGGTTTAAGAACAAATTGTCTAAAAAACACTAGTAATGGTAAACTAAGTTATTTAATAAGAAAAGAAGATTAAAAGGCAACTTTTAAACCTCAGTAGTTTGACCACTACCAGCACATTAGACCTGTTATTGAGCTTATGGTGATTGTTCAATGTACAACATGAGCACAGTGCTACTCACTTCTTGCATGTTCCGTAGTCAGCACAGCGGCTCAATGGCACACGCACCACGCAGCTGGAGAAGGCCACAAACAGAGCATGATGATCCTTATCCAACTCTAGGCCAAGAATCCTCCGGTCCTCCCCACGTACATTACACCTGCAAGAGGTGTGGTGACAGTCAGTGATACGCTTTTGGTAACATTGTGGTGGGTACACTTTTGTGCCACAAAACCTTATATATACATTGTATCACAATAAATAATAATACATAATAAATAAATAAATAAATACGTTCTGGACATATTTTAATTAAAGCCATCATTAACATACAGCTACACAATGGAGACAAAATACTGTGCTGTGTTCTTAATGGTAATTAAGGCTGTTCGGTATGTTTTACTTGATCAAAACACACAGCTATAGACTGCGGCATCTAAAGAACAGAAATACTGATTTACTCGATTTCCTACAGGGCTGAACCAGCTGTGTTAATAAAATGCCTCTCTGTGGGTCAGTTAGTAAGGATGTGTTTGTGTGTGGGCAAGTGAGGGAGAGCATGAGAGAGACAAAAAGAGAATTAATGAATCTCCCAGAATCTGTTACATTGTCCAATGCTTTCATGCAAAAATGCTTAAATGCATTCAAACATTTACAGTTATCTGTATTATTTCTCAAACATCTACACTCTTAATTCACAATGAAGTTGAAATTGTAATATTCTTGACAGGAAAAATAATCCAACTATCCATTAAAGCAGGTGATATGGGACAGGACATTCCTCACATGCTTCTTCTTCAATAAACCATCAAAACAAACCACAGCAGTAACACAGAGTTTCTCCTAATAAAAAAGTCCTAATGGCCACCAAAGTGCAGCTTCTTGCATCATAAGAGCAACTGCTGTAATTTGCTCCATTGTCTCCTGTGATGAGTTGAGACATGAAATATATTAATGTCAATTATATTCACTTTCTGTCTTTATCAGAAGGCTATGTGAAAGTCAGGAAAGCTATAAAGTAAATGTAGTTCACACAAAATTTGTAAAAGAAATGGATCAAACATACAAAGTAAGAAACTTAGGGGTTAGCAATTTGTGTTTTGGCAACATCATGTCTGATGAAAACCAAGCTTGCCAACAAAATTTAACATTCTACTTGACACATTTTCATTTATTGCTTGCAAAACATCTTAAACAATTGAGGGGTGAGAGTCACGACAGGGGTGTGAAAAAGAATTGCTTACTCACTTGGTAGGGTTGTACACGTCGTGTCCTCTAGTAGCTGGCTGCTGTAGGTGGGTGGGATGAGTGCTGGCCAAGATTTTAGAACCATGGATTCTCTGGGCAGGAACAGAACCATTAATGGTTCTTGTAAGAGACTGACTGTATCCACTGCTACCTGGGTCGCTTAAACCTATGGGGAAATTCACTCATTTAGTAAACAACCAACAGAGCTGTCAGCACATCAAATGACATTAAACAGCACAGGTGTTTGTGTTTACTCTTGAGTACTGGTTAGACGTGGTGTTTCTCTGGGGAGACGGCGACCAGATGTGATCATGAATGAGCAATAGAGGCGCGAAGTGAGAGACAGATGTGATGGAGAGAGAATGCTTATGCCCAGCGACCATTCTACAACTGCTCAGCCTGCCAGTTTTAGATTGGCGTGATGTGCATAGTGTTGCCTGCTGAATACTGTGTGTTACAAGTCTGTTTTGTTTGCTTGTGTAGGTTTGTTTGACTGTGTGTGTGTGAGAGAGTGTACCTGCTGTTTGTTCTTGTGAAACATGGACGGTCATTGACTGAGAACTGCCTCATCAGTAGTGGATAAGACTTGATGAAGGTGAGAATTTCATCAGGGAAGGTGGTGGAGGATTTGTAAGCAGCTTGTAGAGCCATCCAGCACAGGAACCAGGCCTGTGGTCACAAATACACACAACATAACCTTAACACTTCTCCTAAAATTTGCCCACTTTACACAGCCTATTTGTTTGTGTACCCTCACATACAAGGTCCCCAAATGTACATCATAAGTAATATCATCCCATATTTAATTGTCACACAAAAACCAGTTTCTCAGCAATTTTACAGGAGACGGAAAAAGACATTCTTAACTTTCAATAGAGTCAATTCTAGAAACATTTCTTCTGACCCATTCACCATAAGTACACACACAATGTGTAAAACAACTGCCACATTCAAATGCAAAGAATGGAAGTGATAGTAACTAATTATAATAGGTTAGTTGGCACTCCCCCCATTACTCAATGCCACCAGCACTGAGCAGGCACTGTAATATACAATCCAATCATATATTTTTTAACTGACACTAAACTAATGTCATTAGCCATACAGAAACATCACAGTTGGCGCCTAAATGTTTTTTTGTGTTTGTGTTATTATTATTGTGTATATATATATATATATATATATATATATATACATACATACATACACACACGTTTGCAGTAACAACTTTTCACTGTTTTTCCAGAAAAACACATAGCCTTCTTTTATGCACACAAAGCATGCATGAATTCCAGCATCTCTTCCAGCCGTCATTAATCAAAGCTGCTGGTTTCCTTTCAGATATTCTTCAGCTTACACAAAGCCAAGATAGCACATCCTGAGTTTAGACCAGACATGCCAAGCTCAAAGTTCCACGTTGCAAGTTATCAGGGCCAGGAGCAGAGGCGAATGAGTCGCTTACACAATAGATTAACCAGAGCCCAAAAATACATAGAAAATGAATTTATTTATTTGTTATGTTTCTTTTAAGGTTAATTTGATACTCAATGAGATAAGTGAGATTTGAACTGCAAGCTCCTATATGCTGTAGTTCAATAAAGATTAGACAAATTTAGTCTCCTGTTCTAAATAATCCAGTGAAATTAGAGCGAATTCAGTGTAGATTAATTCTTTACAACTTTATGTGGTTCAGATGACATGTCATGGTGGACACAGTTTCATAGTATAGAATATTTTTCTATAATACATTTTCAGAAATAATTCTATATACATTTCTGCATCAATATTTCAGAAACGTTTGGAGGACTATATTCGGCATTACCCACAGTCTATGGGTCCTGCCCTTTACGTAATCAGAAAACAAAGTTTTCCCCACATATCAAATACAAATCTAATTCAATGCTTTAATGCTTAAATTCTGTGAGAATGAAAGAGATCTGAAACACATGAAATACTAATGCAGAGCCAGGTAAAGGCAAACCCAGTCCGCCATGCAAAAGACTTGTATAAAGCATGTTATTCCAATAAAAGTGCTTTGGTAAGAGTAACACTACAGTTACAGTTCTCTTTAACACGTTAACTGTCATACCTCCGGGATACATCTGCTAAATGCCATAAATTAAAAAACCAGTTGCAATGATAAATTTCCTCACAGGGAAGGCAGGAACAGCACATCATCTCTTAGAATCAACAGTTTACAGTAAAGGATTTATTATTCTAAACTGTTGTAAGCTGATGGTTGCCATAAGAAATCTCATGGCTGCATCATTAAATTCTGTAGTATTCATAGTTTTGTTCCCCCACATATCGATTGCAGGAACTTGAGTGAGTGAACCATATATTTTGACTTCAGACATTTTTAAATAGTACATTAAACAATTTGAAATACTACAAGATGCTAGAATATTTTTCAATCGCTGTACTTCAAAAGAATAATGAATGTGAATCCACACTTTTCTTCTGTGGTGGAACCCACCTCGGCTTAGGAACCTGCTCATCAGGGACAGGGGTCCAGGCTGACTCGCTGTTTTTTTGTTCTTTAAACTTGCCGATAAACCTCCTCTCAATGTCATCCATGTAGAAGGCACACAGCAGGCAGTGGTGCTGAGGAGGAAAAGACTTCTTTTATTCAAAAGAGGCTAAAGAGGGATGGTCACACAAATTCCTGTAAAACAACCCTCTGATGCATTATATCCAAGCAAAGAAGAAAATACATCTGTAACAACACAGTGACGGTCTGCCTATTTACTATAATATTACTTGTTTACTATATAATGTTTATCATTTATTAATGTTACTCAATCTTACACATCCATCAGACATATCTTAGTCTTGTAAATATCATTAAGAGAAAGAAAATGGAATGAAGAAGACAGAAAGGTAGGATAACAAAATAGTTATAAAAATAAATAAATAAATAAAAAAGATGAAAAGAAAGAGAAGGAGGTGAGAACATAAGAAAGCAATAGAAGAGATGGAAAATAGAAGAGGGAAAATCCCAGAAGAACTAGGCAGAAGAAGAAGAAGAAGAAGGTAGAGATCACCTGTTGGCCTGTGGTGAAGACTCCAAGCACAGCAGGCCTGTGGTTGATTTGCATGACATTAGTTAAGGACTGTAGAACATCAAAATAGAAAAATGAGTCGCCTGGAACAGAGCAGTTCAGACGGGCCTTTAGAAACGATGTCCAGTAACGTTCTAGAACCCTCGGAGAACCTCCGTTATCATTTTTACACACCCGAGCTACCCTTGAGAACACCACCTAAAAAACAGGAAAAACAGGGTGTTTTGGTCATCAGCTTATGGAAGGAAAATAAGACTTGAAGTTTATTTTCTGTTAATAACTTCATTAGTAAAAATGTTGTTAGGGTGCAGTGATATACTTTGGCATTAATGCAATTATATGGCATATTGTGGATACTGAATTGGTACAAATGAGGATAAGCTAATCTTGGTTTATTAAGATTAGCCTAAAAGCAATGCTAAGAAAAGAATAGTTTGAATTAAAATAAAAATTCATTGGAATAAAAAAAAAAAAAAAAAAAGTATTCATAGCGCTTCACTTTTTGCACACTTGGTTATGTTACAGCCTGATTTCAAATAGGACTCAATTAATTTTTGACCACAATACTGCATTATGAGATGAGGAAAGTGAATTTTTTTTAAATATGAAAACACAAAAAAATAACATATAAATGAGTATTTACAGGAGTACATTCAGTTAATTGGACGATTTGAGAGGGTACACATATGGATTCCATAATAGACACTGCATGTTGAACCTCAACCAAGCCATGAATTCTAAGGAATTGTCTGTAGACCTTTGAGATGGGATTGTACTGAGACATAGATCTGGGGAACGGTACAGAAAAATATTGCTACTGAAGATCCCATTGGGCACAGTGGCCTCCATCAATCATCAAAGATGTAAGTTTGGAACCATCAGGGCTCTTCATAGAGCTGGCCACCTGGCCACCTGTCCACAGTGATCATGGTTGGATGGCCTTTGTCAGGGAAGCCAAAACCCATATAAGTCACTCTGAATAGAACTTCTGTGGAGAGGAGAACCTTCAGAAGGACAACCATTTCTGCAGGACTCATAATCCAGGCGTATAATAGAGATGGAAGCCACTCCTCCAGTAAAAAGACACACTGACAGCCAGTCTGAGGCTGCCCAAAAACATAAGACTCTCAAACCATGAAGACAAAAAAGATTGAACTTTTTTGGAATCAAGGTCAACATGTCACAAAGGAAACCAGGTACTTCTTATCCAATACCATTCCTACAGTGAAGGGGATATATGAGACTAGTCAGGGTTGAGGAAAGAATGACTGCAGTGATGTACAGAGACATCCTCAATGAGAACCAGCACCAGAGCCTCCTGGATCTCAGACAATGTTTTATTTTCCAACAGGAACATGACACAGCACGGCAAGATAAAAAAGGTATTTAGCCAGGCCCAGACTTGAACCCGATTGAACATTTCTGGACATACAGTGGGGAAAATAAGTATTTAGTCAGTCACCAATTGTGCAAGTTCTCCCACTTAAAAAGATGAGAGAGGCCTGTAAGTGACATCATAGGTGACCTCAACTATGAGAGACAAAATGTGAAAAAAAAAATGAGAAAATAATTTTGTCTGACTTTTAAAGAATTTATTTGCAAATAATGATGGAAATAAGTATTTGGTCACCTACAAACCAAGCAAGATTTCTGGCTGTCGCAGACCTGTAACTTCTTTTTTAAGAGGCTCCTCTTTCCCCCACTCATTACCTGTATTAATAGCACCTGTTTGAAGTCGTTAACAGTATAAAAGACACCTGCCCACAACCTCAAACAGTCACCTCCAAACTCCACTATGGTGAAGGCAGAAAAGAGGCACAATGGGAGGACACCAGAAACGGTGTAGACCTGCCAGGCTGAGAGACTGAATCTCTGCAATGAGCAAAAGCAACTTGAGTGTGAAGAAATCTACTGTGGGGAGCAATAATTAGAAAATGGAAGACCTAAGACCTACTAATCTCCCTCGATCACAGGGCTCCCTTGAGATCTCGGCCCGTGAGATCCAAAATGTGATCACAAACGGTGAGGAAAAATCCCAGGAGAACCACAAGAGGATCTAGTGAATGACCTGCAGAAAGCTGGGACCAGCGTTACAAAGGCACCATCAGCAGCAACACACCTCCTGACGCCAGGGACTCAGATCTTGCAGTGCAGGCCGTGTCCCCCTGCCTTAAACCCATCCATATCCAGGCACGTCTAGGGAGATTTGCTAGGAAGCATTTGGATGTTTAGAAAAATTGGGAGGGAATGTCATATGGTCAGATGAAACCAAAAGTAGAACTATTTGTTAAAAACTGCGCTCAAATGCGTGTTTGGAGGACAGTGATCGGAGTTGCATCAAAGAGAACACCGCACCAACTGTGAAGCATGGGGGTGGCAGCATCATGCTGTGGGGGCTGTTCCTGCTCTGCGAGGACCAGGGCGACTGGATCGTGGCCATGAAAAGAATGAATGGGGCCATGTATTGCTTGAAGATTTTTGGGTTACCAAACCTCCTTCCATCAACAAGGGCAATGAAGATGAAAGCGTGGCTGGGTCTTTTCAGCATGACAATGAGCCCAAAGCACACTGCCAGGGCAACAAAGGAGTGGCCCATAAGAAACATTTCAAAAGAATTTTGGGTAGCCTAGCCAGTCTCCGATCTCAACCCTTCGAAAACCTTTGGAGGGAGTTAAAAGTCAGTGTTGCCATGCGACAGCCCCAAAACATCACTGCTCTAGAGGAGATCTGCATGGAGGAATGGGCCAACATACCAGCAACAGTGTGTGCCAACCTTGTGAAGACTTACAGAAAACGTTTGACCTCTGTCATTACCAACAGAGGATATACAACAAAGTATTGAGATGAACTTTTGTTATTGACCAAATACTTATTTTCCCACCATTATTTGCAAATAATTTTAAAAAGTCCAGACAAAATGATTTTTTATAAATTTTTTTTTTTTTTCACATTTTGTCTCTCTCTCATAGTTGAGGTCTACCTATGATGTCAGTCTTGGCCTCTCTCATCTTTTAAGTGGGAGAGCACCAGTGGTGATGACTTCATCTTATTTCCCCACTGTATCGTGGCTGTGCACCGACCTCCCCATCAACCTGAAATGTTCTGCAAGAAAGAAGGAGAATCTTCCCAAAACAGGTGTGCCAAGCTTGTTTGCCTCATTCTCCGATGACGTGTATTTGCTTCTACAGATGCTTCAAGAAAGTATTGAGCAAAGGCTGAGAATACTTACGTACATTTTATATTTTTGTGTTTGTGTTTAATTTTTTTTATAAATTTTCATTTGAAACAATTTTTCAAACAATGATTTCAAACAAAATTCACACTTTATCATCATGGGAGTACTATGTGAAATTTGAAAATGAATTGAATCCATAGTCCAATATGCCCATATATTCTCTGTGTTAATGTAGCTCAACACACAAACACCTAAACAATGTTTAAAAGAACAAAGAGAGTTTCAGCAAACATCTCATGAACTTGTGAGAAAGTTAATTTCAGACAACACTCTGTACAAGTTATTTTTATTCACCACGATGTGTAGGTCTCACCTTGCCAAGAGTAGTGTACTCTACTGCAATCTCACTGAAGAAAAAGTAAACATAGTTGCCATACTCAATGGCATGGAGAAAATGGGGCTCTGAAAGAACAGAACATAGACTTCAGGAAAAAAAAAACACAAAAAAATGACCATCCAGTACACAGCTTTTAAAAGGAAGAGTTTGACAGATTGCTGTATATTATGGGTCTGACCTCGCAGCCATTTGGAGTCATACTTCACGGTTCGCAGGACTGGACTACTTTCTCCTAAACTTCTGTAGATCACGGCATCACTCGCTAAAAAATCTGTCATTGTGGCCGAATAAAAATCACCACCTGGAAAAGAATGCAAGAGCTTTGTTTGAAACCAGAAAAACTAATGATGAACATATTTTTCAATTAATTCAGTAAATAACTCTTCTGATATTTCATGCATACTGTAAGTTCAAGAATATATATTTCCTTCTTACATATATGACATGCAAAATGTTTGGCCACTCCTTGTGAGTGTTTCTGTTCCTGTGAGTGAGTGGAAGATAAATGGATTTCCAATAGGCTTAAAGTTACATATGAAAATCTTTTCAGCACATTAAGCATGATGCTGTTTTTGTTTTGCTTGTTTTTAAGACTTAAAAATAGGAAAATAGCACCATGCAAAAACCAAGAGGTTTGAGCTCTCAAACTACTTTTATGATGAAAATTTCAAAAGCTTTATAAATTCCCTTGGCTCTTCAAATCTTATCCCAGCCATCATCAGACATGGCCGTTACTACCTCCTGACCTAAACATAATCAGAAATTTGTCCATAGCTCTCACTAAAGCTTTGGACTAAGATGGCCAACAAGAACCCCATAGAATCTTTTGCAATAAAGAAGCAAGCCATAATCCAATCATGCGCACAAGAAAAGACTCTTGGGTTTGATATTAAGTACAGACTAAAAGTTTGCTTCAAAAACTTGTAAAAAATGTAAAACAAATGTGTCATCTAACAAACATTGTGATCAGGGGTCCCCAAGTTTTACCAACCACCATACATTGATTTTGCTTCTGACCAGCCTTGCTTCCTGGCATCATAGCAACAGCAGCAGCTGAACTTTGTGAAATGTCAGTGGAATATTGGCGAGATTAAAGGAGAGATCATGTTTCCCGTCTGATGGCTTCAACTCAGCCAACTCACCAGCAAACCATTAACGTTGGACTATGCATTGACTCAAAGACATCAGAGCCTGACCAACCAGAGAGAGAGAGAGAGAGAGAGAGAGAGAGAGAGAGAGAGAGAGAGATCCTGAATTACTGCATCCACATCCATAATGCTCCGTGGCTGCTCTGTGGCTTTCAATTCTTCACGCAAACTCCTGCCCATGCTCCCGAGCAGATACTTTGATTTTCACTTTATGATTCAAATCGATTTTCTGGACTAGCTAAACTGAAAAACTGTGGAATTGATCCCAACTTTGTTCCATTACACTGTCTTCCCTGCCAGTCTGAGGGCAGCATTAGTGGAGGTTGCATGGGGGCTAACTCTTGGCAGACACAATAGGCTCTAATCACAATGTGACCCCCGCATATCAACCTTTAAACTCTCTCAGCAATAAAGAGCGGTTTTCCAGGGAAAACCCAGTAGCATATATCTGTATGTGTGCTAGTTTGTTGGTTTGGTGTGTGAAAGTCACACTGCTGTAGCTCTCAGTTTGGTGTCTCAGTATGAAACTAACAAGATGTGCTTTGGTCCTGGCACTTCCGTTTGCTGCACATTTGTGAGATTTCTCTGCTTTAATATAACACCTATAACTCAGAAAGGGCTTTATAATGGGCTAATTAGTTGAATCAGGTGTGTCGGGAACACACACTAAATATGCATGACAATTGGACACATAGCATATTCACAGAGAGTTGACTGGAAGGTGAAAGGTGTCGGGAAAAGCTGTATAATCAACAGGAATGACTGCAGCCTTGAAAGTTCTGTCAAGTCAATTCAAGAGCTTAGGAAAGCACCACAGAGTAGATTGAGGGTGATGTCAGTGCATCATGAACCACCACACAGACACCTCCAGGAAAGGAGCTATAAACCAGTCCTGAACAAAAACCCATCAGAAGTAATATTGTGAAAATATGAGATACCAGATTTCTGGTATATATGTATATATAAAGGCTATACTAATCAAAACAAAAACAAGGGTTGAAATATTTCACTGAATGCAATGAATATGAAATGTGACAGTTTATCTTTCTGAATTAAATAATGAGCAAAAAAACTTCACAATATTCTAATTCCTTTAGATGTGCTAGAATGTTGACAATGTAATTCCAATATACATGTATGCATTCATTATGTAAATAATGGTGCTATTCACAATGATGTAATGCAAGTCAAATATGTAGCAATATAACAACTATAACTCAGATTAGCTGTGGAACTTTTCTGATCTCTTTCCCTTTGTTTGTCTTTTTACAAGATTCTCTAGAAGCTTTCTATCTTCACTCCACTTAACCTTCCTAAGACAACTTCTTTTTAATACTCCACCTCTAACCACATCACAACCTCTGACCAAAATTACTGAAACCTCCCCTCTAACCACAGAATAACCCTGTCATGCAGTTTTCCAGATTACACTATCTCTTCTTGACCTCACTATAATCTTCCTTCAACTATATACTCACCTCTCCTTTACCTCTTTATCACCTTTCCCCAACAGCCTCTCAGTCTGCTGAGGGACTCTGGGGAGGATTCTCTTTCCACAGAAAGCACACAGTGCAGAAGGGGACAGTTCCCATGCACTGAGAGATATGATTTACTCTCAGTGACTAATCTCACACCTCTGCAGGAGCTTGCAGGCACAGGTTTTCCATAGCAGGATGGAGAAGGAGAAGCAGGGATAAAAGGTAGACAGAGAGAGGGAAGGAGGGAGTTAAAGAGAGAGAAAGAGATAGATGGGGAGGGTCCTCAGGGTGAGAAATATAAATAAGACTCCTCAGAGAGTCTGCAGTGGAAAGGAACCAAGTTAACTGACTCTGTGATGACCTCTCAACACACACATTTTAAATGTAGGCTGTGCTACGATACATACATTATGCAGACATTCTTAGTTCCGTCTCAATTTGGGGGGTTTAGTCTTGGTACCAGACAGCTTTAGGTCCAAAAACTTTCAAAGACGACAAGTTTAAATTTTTGAATTGAGTAGAGTGGATCTGGTTGGGTTCAAAAGGCCGTTCTCTGCCAAACAGATTTCACTCTAAACAAGTCCAAACTATAGGACTGCCACTCAAATACGCTCTGATAACGGACTCTGGCAGCTAAGTGTTTGTGCATACTTCTGGCTGTGTGGAGAGCTTACCAACCCAGACAAACCTGTCAGAAAACAGAGCATTCAGCATGCCAATCCGATCAAGCTTGGCTTTGTATGCCACAAAATATCTCATTAGAGATTTATCCTCCTCCCAGCCACTCTCCTTGTAAAAGTAGAGTATCAAAAGATAGCTGTGGGTAAAATTTGTCTAGTTGTGTGTGGTTTTTTTTCTGGACTACTTCGGTGAAAAGAAGAAAGAGGAAAAGAGTGATTCATACGTAGTGTGGATTCAACACAGCATGCATACAATGGTGCCAGAGGAACAAAAGAAAAAGACTGTAATAGTTATATGTAAAGGAATTTTAAGATTACATATAACTGATCATTTGAATTCTCTCATGACCCACAACAATTTCAAGTTAAAAAAAAGTATAAACACACAAATAACAGTCAAACACAATGAAGCAGGATGTTTCGTCAATAAAAGCAAAGAATACAATTTGGCTTAAAGCAGAAGAAGGTTGAGGCATGTAAGTTCTGAATTCAGCCAATGAACAACTGAGGTGTGCATGCATGAACTTGCAGACTGGCCGCATTGTTTTAATTTTTGAGTGGTATACATCCTAGCATGTTCAGACAGCCTCTACACCTGGCTGTTTCAGGAGCAGTAATGTCACTTTGACCACATGCCTATTCCACTTCTGTGTGAAATATGAACTTGCCTTGAGAGAGAGAGGGAGAAATATATAAAGAGAGACATATGTGAAATCAAGGTGAAGTAAACGGTAGCTAGTCTAGTCATTCTCAACGGACATCATCCTGCTACAAATTTTGAGATGTTTGTCCATCACTCTGGTACAGAGAGTCAAATATTACAACCCAATTACTTCTACCTCACAGTCAATATTTTCTATCAAATATCATGTGAAGTAGCACAGAGCCAAAACAACAAAAATTGCATCACTGTCCAGATATTTTTGTACTACACCAACTACTCTGCAGGCTGAAAGCTTATATTTCAGACGGAACACAATGAATCCTTGGGCAAGCCTGACGTCAACCTGTACAGCACTTAAACTCTAAAAAAAAAATAAATAAATAAATATGTGTCTGCTAAACTCAGTTCATTACAGTTTGAAGGAGCAAAACATGCCTCCTTTTCCAAACAGCTGTTAAGATTTTTATATAATCCCCACTTTCTGCTGCTGGCATGCTGGGTAGTTCAGCAGGATAGTGTAAGGCTCTCCCCACTGCTTATACTCACTGGCACTGAGGTGCTAGAAACAGCCAGAGTCTTCTTTCAGCACTTTTGCAAACACTCTGCTCATATTGGAATATTTCCACTATCAACACCCAAACTGACTGTAATAGTGCCAACTTTTGTTAACCCTTAGAAAGTCACAGTTTTGTTAGAATTAAAAAAAATTGCATGTTGAAATCTGATTTAATTCTCACAGCCTCCTCCAGCAAAAATGTAAAGAAATAATTTATAGAACTACAAAATTCTCCTGTGTGGTAGGTGAAGATGATTAAAATGAAAGTGAGCATAGAAACAAGGTGGTCATGATTGTAAACCAGTAAAACAAATCAATTTCAGACAGTCTTCATGTTGCGATGTGATCTCTTGATTAACAACATACTGCTCCATATGTATGTATGTATCCGTATGTACACTACTGGTCAAAAGTTTCAGAAATGTATATCAATTTTAAGCTTTCTAACATCAAAATGTTAATTTGCCAAAATTACCTTGCTTAACCAACAAGGTAATATTTGATTTAATAATAATAAATAATTATTAATTAACTTTGCAAGTGGTGATCATTACACTCTAAGCACTATGCCACTATGCACTGTTATTGAGCCAGTAGAAGACAAAGGATGGGCAGTGTTTTTAAGCTTTATAATACATGAGGGGTCTAGAAAGAACATTTTTGGACATGCCTTGAATTTGCATAGTCATTGAACTTAATGAATGAAATAATTCCACAGCAGAAATCCTTGTATTTTAGTCTCAGCATGCACAAGAATGTTCATGTTCAAATTACTCAAATTTCCTGCTAGGAACAATGCTGCTAGAGGCCTCTATAGAAATTTCTGAACATGCAACTATCACAAATCAAGAGATTTACCTGTTTTAATGTTCATCCAAGAAACAATGATTGTAATATAATGACCTCTAAGGGGGCAGAAGTGGGGTTGGGACCAGAAGGTCACTAGTTTGATCCTTTAGACATGTGTTTCTCAACCCAGGTCTTGGAATATCACTGCTCTACACATTTGAGATTTCTCCCTGCTGACAAGGCTGCCTCCAAGATGAGGTTTGAGAAACACTGGCTCAGATCAGAAGAAGTAGGGATGAGAGAAGTAGTGGAACAGCACTTTACCCTCCCACTGCATTCAAGGTACCTAACCCGCAATTGCTCCCCGGGTGCGGAGGTGGCTGTCTATTGCTTTGAGTATGTGTGCTTACTGGGACTATTTGGTAGAATGTGTTTGTGTGTGTGTGTGTGTGTGTTCACTGTTGTAGATTAAATGCAGAGGTTAAATTTGGTGGTACAGCCATGCAAACGCTGTGTGTTCTAATGTCATATTAAAAACATAGAACTAGAGAACAAGCATTATTATTTAATTTATAAATTCAACCCTACAAGCAACATATTTAGCCTTAATAAATTATATAGTTGAGGGATGTACAAGCTATCCCATGTGGATGTGAGCTATTGACTGTGGCCTTCTGGTTTAACTGGAGTGGTTAGAGACTACCATATACCAGTAACAGATAACAGTGAAGGAATTAATGCATATGTGTGTTTGTGTATACTGGTGTCTGCTTGCTTGTAACATGAAATGCAGTAAGAAAAAAAAAGTTACCTTATAGTTACGGCAGGTCGGGTTAAATGCATTGGTTCCACACGCAAATAGTGTTTCGTCATTGCGAGGAACCAGCACTTTGATGTAGTTGTAGCATTCATCCTGTGAAAAGAAAGATGCTTTAAGACAAACTCAAGAAAACATATACACTGTTTTTTCTCCATAATCACTCTCCTGAGCTTGGTAGACACCCTCACTCACTGAGACGCACAGGAGCAGCTCCATCATTCAAGAACTGTCTCTGTGTATCTCTGCAGTAAATACATGTGGTGCTGATGCTAACAAGCAATCTGCTCTACAGAGGGTTCTTCCATCAGGAAAACAAACAGAACAAGAGAGGGAGAGAGAGACAGTGCACATAAGATAAGGATATAGAAAGATACAAAGAAAGACAGAGAGAGTGACAAAGAGACAAACAGAAAAAGTGTAAGAGAAAAAAAAACAGACAAGAGAGGTACAATAAAAAGCTGGAAGAGAAAGAGCGTTATAGACAATCAGAGAGAAGCAGACAGACAAGATGAGGACAATAAGATGGAGAAAGGCAGTGAAACCTGACATACACAGAGACAGAAAGACAGCGATAGAATGACAGGAAGAAAGGTGGACAGAAAGACAGAGACAAAGGGAGATAAAGATAAAGAGATAAATACAGAGGGAGAGACTGAGAGACATACAGAGAAATATAGAAACAGATAGAAATACAGAGCACAGAAGAAAGAAATTGAGAAAAGGACATGCAGAGAAACTTGGATGGAGGGACAGTGAAAGAGAGAGACTCACACTGTTCTTGCCCCTCACTGTGCACTTTTCCACATCTTTTGTTTTCCATGTCAGCTTCTGAAAAAAATGAAAGAAGGAATAACATGGAAATAACGTATGAATGGACTAGAAAGAATGTGTTTCCTAATCAGAAACATATCTGTAGAAATATAATCAATCATTTATTCAATAATCACAATTAAATTTTTAAAAAACAAACAGTGTACTGAGAGAGAGAGAGAGAGAGAGAGAGAGAGGTAGGAAAAATAGATTCATCAGGTTATTCACAAGCTGAGGTCTCTGTGTGTGTGTGTGTGTGTGTGTGTGTGGCAGGGTGCTGGTTTATGTCATTAGGCTGAAGAGTTGGAGTGATTTGTTCTTCCTTCTCTGTCTACCCTCTCGGCAGGAACACTGATTCAATCAACGCATGAGCACACGCACACACACCCACACCCACACCACTGAAAACCTGCTCTCAAAACCACAAGCATCCTTTCCAGTTACCATACTCCAACTGTCACAACACTCCTATTCAACAGGGAGAGACATTCAAGTGAGAGAGACAGATAGATAGAGACAAAGAAAGAGAGCTAGAGAGAGAGAGAATGTTTACCATCTCTGTTCCTTCAAGCAAGACAAACAACAACTGCTAGCCGTTTGTTCAAAGCAATCTCAATTAATCTTTCCAATCTAATGTTATGAACTTCTCAAATTCTTTGCAATAATTTGATGAGCTTGATGAGCTTCTTTAGGAAGTTTTATCCATATAACAGGAAGAACAGAGTAAACTCTTCTGAATATGCCCCCTCTTGACAGTCTCCATATTTCAAATTACCTCAGACAAATGTGGCTGTCCTAGCTGATTCACTTAGCTTGCAATCAGTGCTACAATTAAACCCACTAATTGGATGACTTCCCTCTTAATGCAGCAGTTGTCATTAAAGAGACAATAGAAGAAATGCCAAAAATAAAGGAGGAAAAAAACAACAACAACAACAACAACAACAACAACAAGACAGGGCCCAGTCCTTCAGAAGCACAAAGAAAGAATCAGCATTAATGTTAAAGTCCAGGATAGGATCTAGGTTGGGCTTCTCTGTGCTTTCAAAGTAAATGTGCTCCTACCTTAAAGTCCCTTAATGTTCTAAAGCAGAGAAATGGAGCGGGACGTGGCAGGAGGGAAGGGGGGGAGCTGGGGAAGGGCCTCTCTAAGCTCGGATCAGCTAAGTGCTCTGAGCCATAGTGTAGATGCTGAGAGGGTCGCTGATGGGGAGCATTAGCTCTATTCATTTCACAGTGCTCTGGACCACTACGCATAGCTAAAAACCCACCATTACATCAGATAGTTGAAGAAGAAAAAAACAGAAAATAAGAGAAAGAGAATGAGCACTTACCTGTTGAGGTATGATTTGCTCAGTCGAAGCACTGAGATTGACAGCAAAGACATGATCCCTGCAACACATCCCAAACATACAGAATACAGATTCAGAGAGAGAATGAGAGAAGGAGAAAGCAAGAGAGAGAGAGAGAGAGAGAGAGAGAGTGCAAGAGGATGAGCAAGGTCTCCCGTCAGTCACCTCAGACTGAATGAGATTGATTAACCTCAATCATACAGTGCTTGCTGTGGACAGGTGTGTATGAGAGAAAGCAAGAGAATGAGAGAGAGCTAGACAGCAAGAGAGAGAGAGAGAGAGTGAGTGTAAGAGAGAAAGATCAAGAGACATACAGACAAAGAAAGATGGAGATTGATAGAGAGACATTGAGGACATGTACAACCAATGGAATCACTACGCGTGGAGGAAGTTCTTTCAATTTTTTGTAGAAAAATTTAATCATAAAACTTTTTTTTTCCAAAATTCCAACCGTCTGGCATTAAGAAACAATAAAAAAAAGAAATAATTAATGTAGTCAGTGTTTTAGATCAAGTAGAGGAAAATACACGGAATCACTAAATTATGAGGACAATATTATGGAATCACTCTGTATATTGCAGTTCTAAAACAAATACCTGCATCAAATTAAATCTGTTAATTGTCTTCAGTAAAAAAATAAAAATAAAATTAAACAGCGCTTACACCCTGGAGAGCTGTTGCACAAAGCGAATTGACAATCATGGGTCCAACATGAGAGATGTCAGTTAAAACAAAGGAGAGAATAAAACTACATTACGGAATATTGCAAAAGATGTTGGTTGTTTCCAGTCAGCTGTGTCTAAAATGGACCAAATGGATGGATGAGGATGTAAAAGGAAAAAAACAATGAAAACAACAAGTGTCAAGATAGAAAACTGATAGATATGTCTTCAAGATAGATATGTCTTGAAAACAGAAAATCTACAACAAAACAAATGAGAAACAAGTGGGTGAAAACTGGTGAAATCTGAGTCAATGTCTGTGATTGAACTGTAAGAAATCACCTAAAGAGAACAGAACAAGGTTACAGTGGGCTAAAATAATGCAATCATGGACTGGGGATGACTGGATGAAAGTAATCTTCGGTGATGAATTGTGAATCCGCACAGGACAAGGACACAATGCTGGGACTGTTGTTTGGTTCAATCAAATTGATAAAGATGACGACTGTCTGAAGAAAACATGTAAATTTCCAGTCATTGATGTTATGGGGCTGCATGTCAGGTAAAGACACTGGGGAGATGACAGACATTGCATCTTCAATATATGCCAAAGTCTACACAGAAATTTCTGAATCTTTTCTTATTCCATCAGCTGAAAGGATGTTTGGTGATGATAACTTCATTTTTCAAGATGATAATGCTTGCCAAAGAGCAAAGGACATGAAAACTTTCCTTGAAGAAAGACATATAATGTCACTTGCATGGCCTGCAAATAGTCCAGATGTCAATCCAGATGAAAATCTTTAGTGGAAAGCAATGAGACATGTGCAGACAGATTGATGAAGAATACTGTGTTTCCTCATGATTCCATACAATTTTTTCCTCTACTTGATCTTAAAACACAATTCTGACAGACAGCAATTATATTTCTTTCTTAATGCCAGAAGGTTGGAATTTTGAAAACAGGTGTCTCTGTGATTATCTTTTTTCCTGCAAAATTAAACAATTGAAAGAACTTCCTCCAACAGTGGTGATTCAATAATTTTTGACAGGGATTGTAAATGAGAGAGACAGAGAGAGAGAGAGTGAGTGAGAGAGAGAGAGAGAGAGAGAGAGAGAGAGAGTGAGTGAGTGAGAGAGAAATATTTCAGGCTGCTGGTAAGGATTCCGTCTTATGATGTTTGTGCTGTGCAGTGTGGAACCGTGCACCACAACCATTTACTCAGCTATACCTTCCTCAAAGTTCTTGCCAGGGAAGCTGATGTACCTCTTTACCAGCTCTCAAGCAGCTCTCTTTGAGAGCTTTTCTTTTGTTTTACAGATCTCATCTTCACACAGACACCATAGATTCTGCACCTCTCGACTTTTCCTGCATACTCTTTAAGCTGAGGTTTAAGCTGAGAATCTCTTGGGACTATTGATTTCCAAATTAAATGCTAAATTTTCCATCAACATCAACTTTTATCAACACTAAGCAACAAGCCAGTAAGGTAAGATGCTTCTGACATTGTCTCTGCTTCAGGAGCAGCTTGATCTAAGGAATGCTGTCATTGTAGCCCCTTTCCTATTGACACCTGTGAAAGGTGGCGCTTGACACCAGCCTCAGTTCACTCCTTGTGAACCTCTCCCATATTCTTTAATTGACTTTTCTTGACCAGTCTCTCAATGCTGTGGTCATCCGGGTTGCTTGTGCACCTTTTCCCACCACATTTTCTGCTTCTAGTCAAAGTTTGATAACAACACTCTGAGGACAGCTAGCAAAGACCTTCTGTGGTTTACCCTCTTTGTGGAAGGCATTGTCAATCATCTTGCATATAAAGTCAGCAGTCTTCCCCATGACTGTGGTTGTGTGAAATGGTCTTTAACTTGAATTAAAATGTACTCAAAATTGATCCAAAATATTACACGAATTTGAGATACAGTATTTCAGGTTTTCATGATATATAAGCCAGACTGATTAATTTAAATCTAAACAAAAAGGCTTAAAATATATTTAATTTTACATGTAATGAATGCAATGTATGACAGTTTACTTTTTTACTCTTATTATTTTCAGGATAATTCCCTGAGACACATTAGTACACCTGCATCTTTTCACACAAAATAGGAGGTGGTGGTGGATGATGGAAGGCAATCATCAGTCAGTCTTGCTGTATGCTAGATTTTTCTGTCACCTTGGTGTGTCAAGGCCCTCAGGCTGATGGTACTGGAGGTGACAGACTCACCTGGCAGCAATGTAGAGCATGTGGTTTATACGAAGCATCCTCTGGAAATCCAGACCAAGCCGCGCTGTGTCATTATCTGACATGTTGCCCTGGAAACCAGGATACAGGTAGGAGTCTAGTGAGAGAGAGAGAGAGAGAGAGAGAGAGAGAGAGAGAGAGAGAAATGGTGATATTTAGAAACCATTTAGGAGCAAGCGACACTACCCAATACGCTCCATGGTGACAGATTTGTTAAGAAGCAACAAGCAACAAAAGGTTTCATTCATATCTGCCATGACCAATTACACAATATGTCAGAAGATAATAGTCATTGTCATCAGCATGGGTTTATTCAAATGTATTATTATTTATCTTCTTGAACTCAACTCTTGTAGCTCAAAGTAATCTCAGGGTATCCTTTATTCGTTATTTTAGTGAGGTCTAAGAGCACTATTGGCCCTTCATGGCAAAGTACATTCAGTGTGTGTATCCCATCTGTCAGAAAAAGTGATGACTTCATTTTATCCTGCAACTCTGTGCTGTGGAAGGTAAGTTGGACAGACCTTTCCAATATTTTGCCTGTGCCATTTATAGTGAATACCCAAAGAACAATGTATATTAGACAACAAAAGCCAGGTATGTGCTTTAATCTTGCCAAGATCAAATAAAGGGAAATGACAACTGTCATATTTCTATGAGATATGGTAGTCATAAAATCTTATTGCCCATTGCTATAATTGGCTTAACCCCTTCAATCATGGACTCATTACTGAGATATTAATCCAATGCAACTATTTATTAGGAATGTGTTAATCATTTTGTATATTTTGTGCAGTCCCACAAAGTTCTATTAAAACAGATTTTAATTACAACAGTAATGTAGTTACAAGAGTTAAGAACAAAAGTGGCAGCCTACAGCACACTAACAGCAGGAATACTACATCTGTAGTCAACAGGGGATTAAAACTCTTTTTTACTGATCTGAGCACCACACAGAATGACAGGCATCGAAAAGGGACATGTAAGAGTTTAACAGCAGCAGGAAACCTTTTCTCCTCTCAGATGTTTACACAGTAAACGTCATCTGATCTCAGCGTGCTCTCGACTGATCACAGTACAGCCATTATTCCCTACACTTCTGTATGAAGACATACAGCACAAAACCCCAAATAAATCAATCACGCACTTTCTCCCTGGATTGCCTATGTTTAGATTGAGACTGCAGTTCACCCACAGTGGTGAAGACTTAAAGCCTTATTTGCGAATCAGCCGTTGCATCCCATGACCATGAGGACTGCAGCCTACAGCACCACGGGACTCTTGGCTGTTTGTGTGAACTGGACAAGAGGGATCATCTTCATAGCTTCAATGAATTCACAATCACACTGGTAGGAGTGAGAGAGGGGGAGATAACAAGAAATGAAGAGCAGAGTGATTAATGTGGGAGAGAGAATTATAGAGAAAGGGCAAAGGGTCTGATCTCAGGGGCAGACAAACATGGTAGATATGCTGAGTTAGTGGCAGTCATGCAGGCTACGCTCCTCCACTCCCATTGGGGGATCTTTGGTCAGAATCATTTTACAGTTCTATAACTTAATTTAATCATATCACATTGTTTTTTTCCTTGAATAACAGCCTTAAGAGGTGGAAGGGAAAGAAGCTGAAGGGAGTAACTTACCTTCTCAAACTTCTATCACTCTCCTTGCTGGGAGTTTTATAAAACTGGCATTTAGCCAGTTTCCTTAGACATACAGAAGCTGAGCACAATGTTAGAATATAGTAAATATTTGGAAGCTCCACAAAATGTTCAGCCAAAGCTTACAGATCTGACAGCACCGATTCATGTTATGTAAAAAAAAAGCAATACATGGTCAAGGTTTAGCTGTCAAAACGTCATTATGGTATGACATTATGCAGCACTACTGTTGTCACACTATGAATTAACACTCTCTCCCACCCACACAAGCAGAAGTGTATTACACTTTATTTACATTACAAATGTATTGATGTTTCAGCCCTACCAAGGTTAAGAACCATGAAACTAAAGGCTGATACATTAGTGCTGCCAAGTGTTAGAGTGCCAGTAGTTTCTGTGTAATGTTTTGGGTGTATTTCAAGGCTGGCTCAGGCACAGTTCCAAATGCTTCCTTATCAGTGTTTTATTTCATACTTTACTGTTTTTGTATAACATTTTATTATTTATTATTATTGTTTTCACACTTGGTTTCTTTGCTCAGGTCTGCATTTTATCCCTATATCCCTTATCTACAGTATAATCCTGATCAAATGTAATCTACTCACTATATTACATAAAAATCACAAATAACACTTATCTGCATGTTTGACAATTCGAGTAATGAAATGAATCCATAATAATTTGTATGATCATTTTAATTGTGCATCAATTTGAAGTTGACCCATTATGTGTGGTTAGTATTTACCTTTGCCTGAGATGCTCACGAGAATATTTAAAACTTAATTATTTTGACTAAGATTGAAACAGGTTTCTCTGTGGCATGTAGCAGTTCCCTTACTTCCTGATGATGTGCTTCCTTTGGGCAGGCCTTCTCCTTTAGCCTTTTTAAGCCTTACTTATCTTTCCCTGTAGTTTTGTTGCATGTCGCCTTGAAACGCCTTCGCTAGTGGGGTGGGTCAATTTCAAGGATGTAAATATAATCACACATGTTACCCAAGAGTTTTGGGGTTTATGAATTGATCCATGTCACACTTTAAACACCTTTAAGAATAAAGTGAGCATCTGTATAGAGTTCAAGGCAGATTGCATGAGCACTATGGCACTTATGTGCTGATAAAAACCTGATTTGAAGTTGAATTCTCTTGATTGGGTGCAGACTATTGTAAAAATGCATTCCCACCAGCAGCGAATAGAATTACTGTTTGCCTGAAAGCCACATTTTCTCAGTTGTTTGGTGTGCAGCCAAATACAAAGTGCATTAAAAAAAATCCTTGCATCCCAAGGTAGTTGTGAATGTGCCCATAGCATATTGCTAAAACTACAGGAGGTTTGGCATCAAGCCAGGCTCCCACTGCAAGTAGACTATTCATCAGCAGTATCCTATTGTGGCATTCTGAATGGTGCGAGATAGTCCTTTACCTTTAACATTTTCTTTAAATTAGTGCACACCTCAAGGACTCTCATGGCACAGGTCTCAGAATTAGTATAACAGCAACCCTGCTCACGTATAGCACACACATATGCATACATACATACATACACACGCACGCACATACACACAAAACACACACAGGTGGAAATGGCTGATAAATGGGCTTCATTACATGTCTGCTGGTCTCCTTGAAGAGCTCTTTTAGCCCCAGCTACATCTAGCAGTGGCCCAGTGCTTCTCTACCTCTTATAGACCCATTAGCATCTACCCCTCACCTTGTGTAGTATTAAACAGATGTGTATTTTCAACTGGGAAAGCTGCACAAACTTTTTTAAAGCAGATGGCAGCTGTGCTGCTGTGTATAGACCTCACCACATTGACCTTTCACAATGCTTGTTTTGTCATCATCCTAAACAATCTTGTGTACGCCTTGTTTCTGACAGATGTGTGGGAATGTGGGTTGGACCAGTCACGCCTCGATTGACTATATTGTTTCTGACACCATAAAATTAATTTAACTACCAGAGTTCATTGAACTAGACAAGTGCAACGACTGATATCAAAATAAAAGCACTGAACCCATCTCACCGAACGGGAGTGCTCCTTTGCAGCCAAGTATGGTTTAGCTCAGTCCATTATTGATATGTTGACGTGAACATTGTCAGTGGATTGAGTATGGAGCCACTGGCTGTTTATGCATTTGGCATGTGACAAACTGTTCCCACCTGCCAAGTGCTGATTGTTTGGCAGGCTGGGTGGATTTAAGCGTGTGAGACGGTTTTACATGCTTTCTAATTTACTTTGAACTGCACCACAGAATCCAATTCAACTTGTGTTTTCTACATTTCATTGAGAGGGTCATAAACTCTAACCTAGATCTGAAACAAAATATTAAAGATCTGACAAGGTCTAACTGAATCCAACTGACTTTCTAATTGCCTTCATGTGTTGAGCATGTTAACTACATTTAGAATCCTATGCAAGAGATGTGTCATACGTACATTCACTCCCAACAATGCTGATCGGTTCCAGGTCCTGGGGGAAAGGTGTGGCAGCATCAGACAGGTGCAAAAGGCTGGTGAGAGTGAGGGTCATGGCCAGGAGGGGCCGCAACCCCAAAACCAACCGCATTTCAACTTCAGCTACAGCACTCAGGCCCACAGCATGACCCACCTGAGAGACAAAAAACATAACAGTTAAACAGGGGCTAGGGAGTGACAACAAGTTATTCACACTGATACGCTTTAGAACTGAAGACTCTATAGGATCCATGGTTCAGCTGGGTTATTTCAGTTTTGCTTTAAAGGAAACTTTAACATTTTCAAGGAACTCAATTGGAATCTGTGTTTTCCCTAGTCCTGTATAGAGCCTGCAAAACACTCTGGAACAACAATGGAACCTTCATGTTTTAGATATACTGTAGAACCAAATTTTCAGACACATATGTACTTCAGATGGGTATAACAGTAAGATTCTAAAGCAAACATTTAGGCTTTTGCAGTGGTTCAAATGGAATCTGTTTTCTCCAGGCTTGTGTAGAGCCAGCAAAACACTGGATTTTAATTGATCAGATATACTGTAGATCCTGTAGCACCTGTAGTTCCCTTTACTCCTGATTAATATATAACATGTGTGTCAATGACTGAGCTTACTCACTGTGCTGTATGATTCATAAGTGGCTGGTTGCAGCATAACTGTTAGACTGCCCCATGTTTATAATTTTACTGACAGCTTATAATACAGTGTTATGGCCTGGTCCGCAGGCTTGGAGTGGTACAGCAGAAGATCAAAAGTTGCCTCTATATCAAAATAATAATGTTTAATTAGGTGGTCATGCCTCTGAGAATAAGAGCGGGAGATGAAAGAATGTGTAGGAGCATTTTTGCTCATTAGAGCTCCAAGCAGTCTCTACTACTCCTAGCTAATCAAATTTAAGCTGCCTGCACACCCAGGTTAGTGGAGGTTCAGTGTCAGCACCCCAAATGTGCAGTTTGCAAAATCGACATATTTTTCCATGGGCTGATGCACCAGGGAACTCCACCTCATGTTTCCCTTCCCATTTAGACCAATGAACTACATAACGACACACTTCAACAAACTATACATCATCACAATAATGAACAAATATCAGAACAGACATTCTCGCTCTTTCCCATCACACAGTGCCACTCATGCAGGGAGGGTGAAGTACAGCTTCCTCTGAGAACATGAGGTCAGTGCACTGTAGCTCTTTGAACTGCAGCAATATCATTATCCAATTCACCCTGAGAGCATGGCCAATGATGCTCCAATCTGGCTTCTGATCATGGGTATCACCACCAGGCATTGGCCTTTTGATCTCCTAGAGATACACCCAACACTTAGTTTGAGCACCCTTTGCCTTAATTTTTAAATAAATACCATCCCACTCTACATTTTTTAAAAGAGTTTAATGCTCTTAATGCTATTAGAAGAGCCATGCATGTGTAGTAGTACATTTAGTTGGGTGCCAGTATCCTGAGGCATGGCCAAGCGCAGCACCATGAAGAGAATTGCTGGGCTGTTATCAGTCACAGATTTGAGATAGCGTAGAAATAGCTTGGCGGCAGGGAGGGGGGGGGTTGAGAGACCTCTGGCCAGAGGGACCCTGGCTCATTGACTCCCACTCCACAGTCTTTCACAGGTGAGTTAACACAATTAACAGCAAAGGCTGCTGGGATACCGCCTCCCTCTGCCAACCATGACACAAGGCCAACAGGGACGCATCAAAAACTCATTTTCAGAGCAGCGGAAAAAATGACAAGGGGTGAGAAAAAAAAAAAAAAAGAGTAATGTTAAAAAAATGCGATGCTGCCAGTGTTGGAGTTTGAGCCGAATTGCATTATTAATGAGCTGCTGAGTGCTTGCATCAGGCGCAGATTGAGCTGAAATGTTCATTCTAAAGGCTTGTTACTCTACAGGCCAACTGAAGAAGCAGATGGACATCAGAGAGCTGCTCCTTAGATAAACAAACTAATAGCTGACCTGTGTGGACAAGTCTTGTGATACATCTTTTACTTTTACACCATTAATGCTATATTTGAGACTGGGGAAGGCAGATAAGGTGGGTTGAGATGCTAACTCTTCGGCAGAGTTTGAGACAGAGTCAACATGAACTGCTATCAATATTCATATTCTCTGCCTTCATTCATATTCAGCGGAGAGGCCAGTGTTTAGCGATGCGGTCAAACAATGATCACACAGCTATAAATTGAAAATGTGGATGTCTGCTTCTGTTTATTTCATTAATTACAGCCTCCCATATGAGAGCAAGCGTTCAAACCCCTAACACACACACTCAAATACACACACTTTCAGATTCTGTCAAGGCAATATATTGGGACATTACTTCTGATGGATTTGCACATGGAAGATTGGCTTTTAGCACAGACAGACAGGGTCGCTTTATTTTAACACAACTCGCATTCAAAGTCACTGAGGATGACGAGGCTGCTTTCTGCAACATGCACACCTGCACATTTGCACTATAACATGCCATTATATTACTGCATATAAGACAGAGTGGCCTCCATAGACTTAATAATTACTTGAGCTAAAACTCAATATACCTACACACAAACCTGACCCAAACATAAACTGTTTGGAACAAGTTGCTGATTTACTCTATTTGGACAAAGTATTAGGACACCTGCTCATTCAGAATTTCTTTTTATGGAGTAAATCTACTGTCCAGGGAAGGCAAGGTCAGGATATTGGATGATCACCAACTTTATATATGGCTGATTTCCTACTCATCCTAAAAGTATTGGATAGAGCGCCATCATTCCAGAGAACCTGGTTCCACAGCTCAATACTGGGGGACAATACCTCCAATCCACACCTGGCATTGTGGGTGGTGTCTATGAGTTCATGTTTAATAAGTGCCAATTAAAGTAGCTGAATGCATTCATTAGAAGGTGTGACCACAAATAAAACAATGTATATGACTACATTCACCTGCTTAGCCTGTATTACTGTGATATTATATTACACCAATAGTCTCATAATCATTAGATGACTTTGAAAAACCATTACATCTTATTACTTATAATAGAAGTCACTAATTAGGCTCAGAGGTGGTGCAACACCTCATCATCATCAGGGGTGAATGTAATGATTTTGGGACTGTAGGCAAAGTACAAAACGGGTATTCAATCACTTGCTTTTCTCATGGGTTCCTTGCTAACTTGTTAGCTTTTCTGGCCACAGTGCTGGGTCATCTGAGAGTGAGTCATGCTGGTACTTGGGTTTTGGTGGTCATACATACTAGCATTATGTATTGTCTCCTGAGAAGGAAAAAATACCAAAAAAAAACAAACAAAAACAGTAGCTCGGTGAGTGTAGAGTCCAGAAAATCCCACAAAATAACCTCCTCACCTATCACTTGATTGCAATGCTTGTACCGGTCTGCCTCTAGGCAGTTGTATCATGACATAACATGGGAAAAGTCCATTACTGTGGACAGTGGCTGCAAGGATATTACTGAACCAAAAAAAAAACAAAACAAAAAAACACTACAATAGCAAAGAACAGTCTTTTAGAATTGTATATTTATATACTTCCAAACTAGCTTATTTATTATAACACAAACACATCTCATTTATATTTGCATTGTCTTCTTTAGCCTGAGGTGGCAGCCTAACTTTGTCCAGTGCAAAGACCATCACAGTTGTTTGGAAATGATGCAGAGCTGCATGAGAGATACGGCTGCTCATTTTTGATACATACCCCTAATCTGTGGGCGGCCAGTATTTTCTGATATTGGCCATCAGTAGGGCTTTAAAGCTCAGTTTTTTTAAACTCAGTCTTGAACAGAGCCAGCCAAAGGCTCACACAACATGGTAATCCTCATGTTTTCTTATCATGGTGTGCCCTTTAGGATAAAGCACACTACCCACACCCATATGCACACACACCGTGTACACAAGCTTCTTCTCCAGGCAGACCCCACAGCAGGGCTCCAGCAGTGACTAAAAGCTAATCAAAGGGTGCAGAGCAGTAGCCATTCTTAGAGATGTTCTTTGTTGAGGTTTTGCTTGTCACCTGCCTTGTCAGACCCACAGCCAGGTTCTCTGGCCTCTGAGCTGACATATGGGGCAAAATATATGCTCTCACACACTCTCTCATACACATATATACACACAAGCACAAACACACATCCAGTAATCTTTTGCTGCACAAAGCAGAGAGGATCAGAGGACCTTTATTGCATGAATACAAAGAGTTTTGCAACCCTGCCACATGCTCTACTGTAATAATAGCTGTTTTGTGAGTTATTCTATTTGTCACAGAGCATGAAGACATACTGCTTGTGTTCCAATGCCATAATATCTTGTGATCTTTTATTTTCCTCTCAGAGCATCCGGGGAAGACTCCTCTATCTACTTCTCTCTCTCTCCCTCTGCTCCGAGAGGAAGTGGTGTTGGGAGGTCATGGGAAAGTAATGATAGTAATGAAGGGGAATTGACAGAGAGAGAGAGAGCGCGAGGGAGAGAGAGAGAGCAATAGAGAGAGAAAGAAACAGAGCGAGAACTCAATATATATATATATATATATACACATACAAAAAAGATTTTATGCTGATAAATTACACTTCTGTGGTCCCATACCTCGTATGGTTGTCCCCAAGTGGTTCAAAATTCAGTTCACTTCTGCAGTATCCATAACTTAGTCAACTGATGATGAAATAGCAGTGGGTGGCAAACCTCTGAATATCAACACCTGGTCACTGCTGTGACATATGAAGCAGATGCGTTTGACTGGCTACAGTCTACTCTGCTTACTCATCACTAACAAGCATTTTTGCAAATGCATGGGCAGAAAACCCACTGATACTGGGGACCCATACATTCTTAAAAGAATTTCTTGTTCTGCCAAAGCTTCACAACTTGGACAGCAGCGTCAAGTCAAACAGTGAAGTGACCACTTCTCATGATGCTGTCACTCTTTCTCTTTCCCATAAGAGGCCAAAGCAATCCATGCGTTGTCTGCAAGGCACTAGCACAGTCATTAATAGACACTTACCAAGGCCTCTGTCTCCATACTGAAGACTGATGCCAACACTGATGGACTTCAGAAGCCAGTGGACTCGTCTCCTGGTTAATTAAATGACCTAAATGGATTTGGCCTTAATTACTTCCCCTCGCTGCTCATTCTCATGCCTCCATCACTGCTGCCACTGTGAACCACCTCAGACTCAGCTCAGCTAGACCTAGTGCTGTCAGCCACATATAACACCTGAGCTAGCAGACTCTGGGAATTCTAGATGTTCAGCTGATTCAAACAGTTTTATCTATCTGATATAGCACTTTCTCTTTTTACAGCAGACACCCTCACAAAGCAGCTTTACAGAAATACTCATCTAGATCCCTGATGAGGATGCTGAGTGGGGCAGTGACAGGGTAAACCCCCTGAGAGAATGAGGAAGAACCACTAAGTGAAATCAAGACCCAAAAGGAGAAGATCATATCTTGTCTGCATGAAATACTCTCTTTTTAGCCAGATATTAAGTTTCCATGAGTTAGATCAACCCTGGGATGCCTGGATGCTCAACTACATAAACTGATGTTTTTGACTTTTCATTAAAAAAAGAATGGGCGTGAAAAGTGTAGGGAAGCTCATTGTGTTAGAACTTATTAAAACACAGTCAAGGTGAAAAAGTCGAAACCACCAACAATTGATGAAGGCTGGTGGTCTACGGAGACCACCAATTGTCTGGACTTACACAGGACATACACAGAGGTATAAGAACATAACACTAACATCATCTAACATAGGTAGAAGATCAATATGAGGCAGGCACAGAAGAGCAAAAATGAGATTTAGAGTACACAAGGCACTCTACAGAACATGGCTGGTTAGGGACCATGAGGATTAACAGCTCAAGAAAAGACATACTGTTGTATAAATAGGAGGTTTGGAAGGCTAACATATCTAGTCATATTATTGGAGGCTGGCAATCATCTGTGCAGGAAAGTGAGCTACACATTCAAAATTTTACAAAGCTCCAGTCCAAAAAGCTGAAGGTGGTAGCATGAACTCTCATACAAGGCAGTTTAGATATGTTTCCTTCCATGCAGCTGTGACAATTCCAGTCTAAATTGATCATACAACTTTTAATGGTGGTAATTAATGCCCCCATTCTGACTTTGAATGAACCAGATGTTTTATGCTTTCAGAAAATATATAAATAAAAACATCTAGGAAACATGGATGCTAACAAAATACCACTTTATCATAAATCTACATTATTATTAAACATTATATAAATGTTCATATCCATTCATATAAACAGTTATAGCTCATTTCATCATACGAACATGCTCTCGCACTGAAGAAAGTTTTAACATTCAAGCTTTGAAACAGCTGGCCTACTTACTAGCCTACTCTCTGCAAGTTGTCTGTGGACAGACTAACATTCTAAACTTTCATGAAAAATAATTTTTTCTGATAAATGTGTTTTCTGCCAGAATGACCTTAACATAGTAAAAATGAGCAAAGTGAATTAGTGAGTTTCATGAGAACCTCCCTTGTTTACCAGTCACATTGATGGAGCTGTATCTGACAGAGCCAGATGACAAAGCCAATCTTGTTTTGTGTGGTGATGCAGCTACTTTCCTTGCTTAATGCACTTTCGATGTAATTATTAAACTGATTAAAACAAACCTGATGTTCAATGTCTAGGGCCAGGCAATGCATAGCCAGTAAAATATTAGAATAACTTAAGATAATCTCATTTAACCAACCTTATATTAACCACTCCAATTCTCTAGCTGTCCATCATAAACATTATATACAACAAAAAAACCCTATATAACAATTATACCAATTCCTAGCTTTGAAAGAGTCTAAAAAACTGCCACTTATAAACAATTCAAAATTTTGCTGTGAATGAACTAAAGGTAAGAAGGTACATTGGTAAATGTCACTCTTTCTTGGATCCCAGGTGCATATCTTCTGAATATATTGTGTCTAGGTTGCCCCTTATCATTTAATCTCTCAGTATGAAGTTCTTTCATATGAAAGGACATGTGGTAGCAGTATAAATTATTCTGCTTGGCCAGAGCAGGCAGATGATGGGTGAGAGTCACTGATCTCAGACACGTCTCTATTCCATTTGTTGTCAGACCGTAACCTCTGGATCTGCTCCTTGTCATTTAATTCTGCATCAAACCATCTCAGTCGTTCAACAGGTTCCTGGTGGAAATCAGTGCTTCATCTCTGCTAAATTTCTTTTTACAGTCCTGCTCCTGTTGCCCATCAGGACTGCAGGTTTTAGACATTTTCCCACAACTAATTCAAATTATCAGCTCATTATCAAACATTTGATAAGCTATATCCGGTGTGTTAGAGCAGAAAGAGATCTGTGCAGTGCTGTGATTCAGAGGATTTAGGCAATGCTTTTGTCCTCTTTGCAGTGGAGCATGCCCTTACATCCTCCTAGTCAGAAAAAAAAAACATAGAAGAGGCAAGAGCTCAGCCACCATAAACCTTAAAGGTGTCAAATAATGAATTTATTGAATGCATTAAGCTGTTCTTTGATGTATTTACAATCCAGATTTTTTTTTTTTTGCTTGAGAATGAAACGTGATTTTCCTTTCACAAAACAAAGACTGGTTTATGGGACCGACAACAGCTTGCAAAACACACATATTATAGCACAGTTAAAAGAATTCCTTTTCCATGCTTAGCCATCTGGTTTGTCATCTAGAACGCTGTAATTACTTACTGGATCATGTTGCTGTCCTCTTGTTTCCTCTCAGAACAATGTGCTGCTAGCAAGCTGAAGAGATTGCAGCTGGGTAAGCTTTAAGCCTGGCCACAACTCACTCAAGTTTGGCTTTCTTTAGTCTTACCAGTACAAAGATAAGCTGGTGCCTTCCCTTCTGATGTGTAGTTAGCTGTAATTTGGGACACAACTGGGGTAGATCAGTTTGATTTCAAGAGCTGCAGAGACACAGGAAAGGTGATAGTGAAAGGTTTTACCCTAATGCATGTTCATGCTTGCTTCCCAGGGTTTGGCTTTGTTGATTGTTGAGTTTAAGCTCCTCTTTTGAGGACACTGGTATCAATAAAGACCTATAACTAAGTTGGTCTGGTGGTGATTTGTTGCTCCAATTTGAAAGACACTATTTTCTCCTATTACAGTCACGTTTTACTACTTTCCTAACTTTGACTACCAATGCATCCCAATTATGCACTGATAACTAAAACAAACTAGTTTTTATCTATGTTGCAGATTTTCCTTTGATGTATGAACGAACAGGGTCTTAAGTTCATGGTATGACACATCCATGTCCTGAGGTCTCATTATTCAGCTATGGCACAGAAAATAGAATTTGACATTCTACAGCTTGACATTTAAACTACTTAGATGCCCATGGTGAGCATTCTGCCTCTGTGGCTTTTCAAGCTTGTTAGAATATTCTTAGGTGAGCGTGAAGAACTGCAATTCCTTGTTGGCTCATATCCAAGAAAAAGATTCAGACAAACACTGCTGTGGATCAAAAACCACCTAAGTTGTAAGCGACTTCAAATGAACGGGGTAAATGAACTGAACAACCATGAAGATTGCAGCAAATCGTAGCCTGAAGTTCAAGTTGATCATATTTGCTCCACTTCCACTGAAGAATTTCAGAAATCAAAACTGACATTAGAGTTAACAGGATGTGTTTCACAAGGCTGCTGCATAGAAGCATTCGATTTTGAAGTCAGGCTATGTTTAACCGTGTATCTCTCTCCAGATTACCCACATGTTTAAATCCACCCACTTCAGTATGAGGCCACACCCGCCACCATTCCAAGCCACAAAATGAATGACAGTAGTGAAAGGAGAAACCCACACAGCAACTGTACAAACCACCTGCCAAAACACTGTTATCACTATCAGGAGTCCCACCACACAAACACACACACAAACCACTCAACAACCTGGCTTACACACACTCCCCTTGAGAAGTCTAACCCGCTCTGTAATCAGTGGGCGTTTGCAAAGTGTTTGGTGTACTCGGAGGTGCTGATGAGCTGACAGCTGTCGATATGAGACTACCCGCTGCTTACCCCCCTCATGCCCTGCTCTGCATCATCTCTTGGCTGCTAGCATATTTCAAGAAAGCAAAGCCTTGATTTTAATGAAGCAGTGTATGCTGGGCAGCAGGGGAGGCCGTGCAGGGGAAGAGAGTGTGGGAGAGGTGGGGCAGTGGGGGGTTGGTGGGTAAGAGTCTGAGGATGAAGAGACTCTGGGGTTCTGGATTGATTATGTGACATTCATTTGGATTTAGCAACAGTGCTGCAACCCCCACCCTGGTGCTCTCGGCCCATCAGGCGTTCCTTTCTGTCGTCTGACACATCAAGTGCAAGCCATGAGGCACGGGGGCAACTCTAATAACCGGAGACTGCCAGCGCTTTATGGCGCATGTCCAACACAGCCGGATCATCTTTAGAAGATCTATTTTCATTTACACATCAACCTGGTGTAACAATTCTGCCTTTGCCCCTCTGCTGGCCAAAGAGGCAGACGCAATAAAACGGCATTGATTAAATCCACCACAGCCAGGTTTGGAATTACGACCGGCCTTTTTATGCACCTTGCAAAGATAGTGACTGTGATCTGATCCTTCCATTATCCTTGGCTAGGGGAGCCCACCTCCCTCTAACTGTGCTCCCTCTGAGCTTTGGGTTCTGTCCCCATCTTTTCCACTCCCTCCCATATACATCACCCCCTATAATGAAGGCGTGTGTCCCAGGGCTCCTCTGTCATTTCAAACACGATTAGGCACATTAGTGTGCGAGTTCTCCATGGCCCATTACCCCCCAGCCACTGCAGTGGGAACCCGACAGTAGCCATGCAAATTAGCCTAGCTGCTGCACCATTTGGAGAGACTCTACTGCTACACGTGCCTTTGTAGAAAGTGCCCCCAGCAGCTTATAGGCCTCCTGGGCAGCTTCGAGACCTTAAGGAGATATTGTAGGAGTCCAGGCCAACAGTCAAGGAGAGCTGTTCAAGCAGCAACTGGAAACTATGCACATAAGCAGCTAAATAATTCTGCCTAAGGGGAGTTTACATCGCAAATGACCTGATGTTGCCACTGTTAAACCCTCACATGGCACGGACAGCTGACAGATTGGACGCTTTTTAATGATATTCTGAAGCTGATTAGCAGGCCCATGGAACAGCTGGGCTGAGAAGCCGAGGTGCAAATGAAGCACACAAGCCTTTAAAAGAAGGACGCTGTTATTTTCCTCTCACTGATTGCGACTGCAACATGCGCACACTGTAATGACAGCACATGTAAAGGCACAAGTTATAGGAGAAAAATATATTATTTATTTTTAATTTATAAGGTATTAGCAACTGAATAAATTATGCAGGAATCTAAACTGCAATGAGTTTCTGGCAAATAAATAAGCATGCAATGTCATGCATTTTGTCTCTGGTGGTCAAAAGAAAACGAATAGAAACAGAAGAGGCAGCCTGTGCATGATTCTGTGCTACAAAGGCAGCATTGTCTGATCAGAATGCATGGATGTGACCTGGTGACAGTGGGCAAGTCCGCTAACGTGCAGCCAAAGACCGATCCCATGATTCCTCTCACATGGTCTCGGGATCATCTGAAAGCAACAACTAAACAGTTTCGAAAAAACACAACTAAAGCCAACACCAGGGCTTGGAGTAGGATGGAACTGAGTGTTTCTGCAAATCAGACAGCAGTTTTATGGTCTACATTTGCCATTATGGGTGCTTTGAATTTATAACAGAATCTCACTGAACTTTGTTGAACTAAATACATTCTCTAGAGCCAAGCTAAACACTGGTGGTGGCTCACGCTTGCTCTGTGCAACCTACCATTTCATTAACTGTCTCAGGACCGAGACAGACAGGAATTTGTCTAATTAGATTTCGGTGGGTGCCCATCCTGCTGCTGCACTGCTAAATTGGAATTGGGATCAAGCCGTGTTGGGTAATTATCGACAGCCAACTCCTAGAGCAACAGAGAAAGAGAATGTAAAATTTCAGGGTTGGTGCACCTCCAACTAACCTAGTTTGAGGCTATTGCTAATTAAGGGCCTTTGAAATCACCACTCAAAGTTATTACACACTTCACACACACCTCACACAGACTTATAAAATCCCTATTGGGCATATAACCTTGTATTTCAGGACAAAAAAGGTCTATTTTAGATGGGGAAGTCCTGCAAGGAGAAGAGCTAAATTCTGACAGCTCTAGTTTACTCACTAAAAGCAAACACCAAGTGTAATTTTTTTTCATAGTTTTTCCCCCAACCTCCATCAGTGGGGGCTTGCAAAAGTGCCCAAGAAGTGCAGCGGTTCATTGAGGCTGGGTGACTGACAGTGCGTTTAGTTGTCAGAGGAGTCGAGGGGAGAGAGTCAATTCTGCAGACGGACAGCGTTCTCTGCCTCATTTGGGATTAGGGGAGGAAATAGATGGTGTCAGAACCATCAGTGCACTCTCGCTATCCTTCTTTCTGTACCCTATCAGGACAGCAGCACAAGTGTGGAACTTTAAGCAATCCACCTCGGTGTCATCCAGGGTCACATGTGTGTGTCTGTCTGGTCTGTCACGGTGAGGTCACAGCCTTCTCGCTATCAACGCCAGTCAGCCAAACCTACAGGGAGGGAAAGGATCCGCCACAGGCACCACAGTTCAGACACACTGACAAGGTCATTCCATCTGAGGAACATGTCTGCCTGGTCTAGCCATGCTGCAGCCCAGCCTCTACCGGGAATCACTGCCCTGAGCATGAGGAAAAAGAGAAGGAGGGCCGTCCTGCAGCTTGCATGAAGCTGACAATCTCCGTTCAAGCAGCTCTCTGGAATTCTGCCTTGGACAGAGGACACTCTGAGTGGATGGAGACAGTGGGAGTTGCACTCTGAATTCTATTAAAGCACTGAGAGAAAAATGCTTATATGAAGCTTTGCAGTCTCACAACTCCCCTTTCCATACAATGCCTTTATTGACTCTTTCTCTTTTCAAAACAAGCCACTTGCACTGCATTAAATATTCAGTGAGTGTTTGATATTGTAAGGAGAGTGAAGGCATGAATCAAGTTCTAGGCCTGTGTCATGTGATCAAAGAGGCCAGAAGAGTACTGCAGCAGACACAACACAGAGACCTATACTGCATACCCCACCCTAATAGTATTCATAAATAATAGCCCTATTGATTTCTTTTTTTTCTTCACTTAAAGCATTGACTTTGTTTTCTATACTCATCTTAAGGTTTCCAATGGCCAGATGTGGGCCAGACATGAGAGCGGGATCACTGCCAGACAGCAGACAGACACTGGGCCGATCGATAGGAAAACCACAGCAAGGTCTCTCTGCTGTCTGCCACACTTCAAAAAGACCTCAGAGCCTGTATCAGTGCAGGCCTGTCCTGTCCTGGCCTTGGTTCGTTCAATTCTCCCCCAGTGCCCAACCCTGTCCATCCTCAGCACTTCCGTCTTGCTTTGAAGCGAATTTCCATTGAAAATCAGTCCTTTACAGAGAAGAGAACAACAGGAAAACATTTCTCTCTCAGTTCATTTCTGTTTCAGTAATAGCTCTGAACTAACAGCCACCTCCTCAAACAATCCATCCAAATTATGCAGAGCGCCATCAAGCAGTCTTTCTTTCTGCCTTGACTTTTAAAGTTATGAATAAAAGTGCATGCTAAACAGGCTCGGTCTGTCTTTTTCCTCATTCTCTCTCTTTCTCCCATCCTCTGTCTGTCTCTCTCATTAATAATTTATCTTGTTATTGAGAAACATTACCTGTGCCTGTATTGACAGAAATTCTAGCAGGCCCTCCCTGAAGGGCGTTATAATTGGAAAGAGAAGTGTGTGCATTGGCCAGGCAAGGAAAGGAGAGAGAAGGAACACCCTTCTTCTTTCTCCCGCGCAAACTTCTGTATGCAGCTCTATTTTTACTATCTGTTCCATGGCATCAAAAAACACCACCCAGGGACTTCGACTGCTATAGTCATTGCACAAGCACACACATGCACACACATACGCAAATGCATGATCTCAGACACACACACACACACTCACACACACAGAGCAGCAGTCCCTGCGGAGGTGAGTGTGTGTGGGGGTAAGCAAGGATGCGCGGCGCTGATTTGGGAGGAGGCTCAGACAGAGAGTCTTTATCAAAAGGCTCCAGAGCACTTTGTCAAACCGGCATGACACACACTCTCACCGTCTCATCAAACTGAGCGCAGCTCCGCACGACTCCAATTAGAGGGAGACGAAGGCAGAGACTGTGTGTGTGTGTGTGTGTGTGTGTGTGTGTGTGTGTGTGTGTGTGTTGTGTGTGTGTGTGTGTGAGAAATTGTGAAAGAAAGGGAGCTGTGATGTCAGGCAGTATCAGAGCATCAGGAAGATATACATAACAACTAAAGCATCTATGCAGTGCTCCTCCAACTCCCCTCAAAGCTCAGGGGTGGGAGGCAAAGTACTGTAAGTGAATCTCCCTCTGATCAGTTTCATGTATTTTAAAAATGCATGGATAATTAACTATCGCTGTAGCTAAAGGCATTTATTAGAGGTGGGTAAAGAGCTAAAATATTACATCATAAAGTATTTCAGTCTTACTCAAGTTTAAAATCCCTGGTCAACTTACACATACTAACTAGACAGGAATAGATAAGATAGATAAAAGATGAATGCAAGATAGATAGATAAGATAGATAAGATAGATAAAAGATAGATAAGATAGATAGATAGATGAATGAATAGATAGATGAATAGACAGACAGACAGACAGACAGACAGACAGACAGACAGACAGACAGACAGACAGACAGACAGACAGACAGACAGACAGACAGACAGACAGACAGGAGCAGACAGATAGACAGATAGATAGACAGATAGACAGATAGATGGAGAGAGATGCATCACGGTCACTGCCACTCCAGGTCTGCAATCCTACCACTGCACATAATGTAACTTTGGTGGAGCGCCACAGACCTCTTGCAAAAGCTCCCACTTAATCCGAGTCATATTGTGTAAAACCCTGTATTATTACAGCTTCAGTCCATGTTTCTTTTACTAAATGCATGTTTTTACTAAGTGTATGTCACTGGCTACATTTACATGTAATCGAATTAACCATTAATAATCCAACTCATTGCTATATAAAATTCAATAGAATAGAATAGAGTGATCCGATTGAGGCCAGTAGAATTTCTAACTGCTTGAATGAGGTGGGTAATGCTTTAAATAATCTGTTAAATGGAAGAATAACAGCCATGTAAACATCTGTATCCAATTACATTCCCAATGGGTAAGTTTAAGTATGTGCTGTGCATGTGCATTTGCATCTGCAAATAACAAGTTGTACAGACAAGTATTTGAGCAAATGAAGGACAGCGGGTTTTTACACCAACTGTAGAGCAAATTAAGAACAGATGGAAGTCAGCGTTTTTACAAAGCCCAGAGCCAGAGAAACAGTTCTGATCTGTTTCTGTTTTACAAAAATTATAGACAAATTCATGGGAGAGCAACCCCTTGCTAACATGGAAGAAACCGTGTGAATGATGGGTTTGCTGATGACCTGCTGGAAAACTTTAAAGAGGGTGCATTCTTGGGCAACTTGCGTTAGTTGATAAACTACTGAAAAATCCAGCTGGTAATCAAGACAAAACGCACCCTATGCTCACCTACCCTATGAGCTGGTCAGCTCTGTGTAATGTAGGTTGCTTTTTATTGTGGTCATATTTGGTGATGCTGGACAACAAGCTGGACACATTTGCCAATCAGCTTGGTCCAGCTTCATAGTGGTGGTACATGTAAACAGATTTTCATCATATTATTGAGCAGCTGTGTATGTAAACACCCAGATATGAATGGAATGAATTCAATCTGATTGGGGGAAATCTTTACATGTATTACAATTTCTAATCTGATTGAACAAGGTGGGTAGTCCTTTAAATAATCAGTTCAACAGAATAATAAGAGACATGTAAACACCTATTTCCAATTACCAAAGAGATCCAGAAAAGAGGTTCTGATCCATTTACCTTTCCATTTTACAAAATTATGGACAAATTCATGAATTCACGAATACTTGAAAATGCAGATGAGAACGCTGATGTTGAAGTTCAGTGTTGGGTTTGCTGACGACCTGTTGGAAATTTTTAAAAGGTACCTTTTTTAGGATTTTTTTTAGGTGACAAACTGTCATGTGCTTCTTATTGAGAAGAGATTTTCATTTGTTATGTATTTTTGTGGTTTAATTTGTAATAAATTTGAAAAATATCTGTCATCATGGGGTACTGTGTGTAGAAATTTGATAAATTAATTTAATATATTTTGGAATAAGGCTGTAACATAAAATGTGCATAAAGCGAAGTGCTGGGAATACTTTCCAAATGCACTGTACATAATCATATCATTAATATCAATCACAAAGGAACTGTGACCTGTTTCAGTTCATTTTACATCATCCTGAATAGAGTCTTTAATAGTAGTAAGATCAGCTGCTTCTGCTTAGGAAGGGCTTATTAAAGTGATTGGTTAAATCAGGTGTGTTAGAACAAATAAAGCACTAAACCATGCAGGTTATCCCTAGTGTAGTAACATGCTGACTGGTTTTCATTAGGTCATTCTACTGCAGTACAAAGTGCAGCTCCCTCCACTGCTTCATTAACACATCAGAAACAGGCTCAGTTATGTTAATAAAAATTACACAAGTCCAAAACATAATAGAAGATAACACTCAGTCCCCCAGAGAGAAGGACTAGCAGGCAGATGAAAATGATACCCAGCTCAGCCTGCTGAGAAGATAAAACATCCACCAACAGAAGAGAGAGAGAAAGGGGGAGAGAGAGAGAGAGAGAGAGAGAGAGAGAGAGAGAGAGAGAGAGAGAGAGATGACAGAGCCACAGAGGGAGATATAAAAAGAAAGAAATACAAGCAATTAAGAAAGACACAGAGAGAGAAAGATAGACAGAAAGGCACAGAGAGCTTCATAATTATCTGCAGTTTTTATTTATAGACTACACCCCCTCCCCCAATCACATCACAACATCAGTGACACTCCCTAAACATGCATGTTTGTGAATGTGTATGTATCTATTTGCATACGCGTGTGTGCGCCCATATTCTCCATACATTTTTATTTTGTTATTAATTATGAGAACCTGATTTTAAAGAAAACTGCTGGATCTATGTTCACAATATTCACTGGTGTTTTGATGCTGATAATGTTTTGCCAAACCTGTATCTAAATATGATTGCCCCAACAAAGCTGACTGGGGAGACTGCGAGAAACAGCAACAGAGAACCCCTGGCTGGAGCTCAGAGTAAAGCACACTATAGCCATAAAAAAAAGACACAAATGCACATGCACATACAGAGAGGGACGCTGGGCAGATTATTCTTTGCAGAGCTTTTCTGATATGATAAATAACATGCTGAAACGAAAGCATGCATCTTCAAATGGTAAACTTACAGGAGAAAGCGACATCATTCTTAAGGTCATTCATTTGTTTCTATTCAGTTTATTTATTGACATTTTCACACCTATCAGAAAGGAAGCTGACATTTTCATGTTGTATAAAAACAAACAACAAAAATGTGGCAGACACTATCTCTGCAAAAGACAGAAGATGATAATTGACCTTGCTTACCTGGATGCAGAAATCTTTCATGTGAAATAGTATTTTGCTAGTGTCTGGCACTGCTGTTTTGGTGATGCACTTAAACTTCAGGACTAGTTATGGTCCACATCTGAATGAAGCCCAACCATAATAGTAAGAGGCTGGTCAACCAATGTTGGGCTGCTGAGAGAAAAGCTGGTGATCCAGTGAAACAGCGTTTTATGGGTATAATTAATCAGAGTACTAAACAAAATGCCACTTTATCACTCCTTTTCCACTTTCCAGTCCAGATTATTCATCTATCTGTTGTAAATTAGTTTAGTGAATCTAGCACAGTGTCAAAAACAACGTTATATTTCAGACGTTCATTTTTCATCATTTCGTTGGGAATATTTGGCTTAGTCCAGGTATTCTGAGGTTGGACTATTAGTGGAAAACAATCAGTGGGTTGCTGACCTGATCAAGCCAGTGTACCAATATATGCTCATTATCTGGAAACAGGGTCAGTCCAAATCTAGCCGATGCATTAATTCATCAGCGCTTTCAAACATCCCATTAGTCTGTAAAAAATTGTTTCGTTCTCATGGATGTCACTTCCACCATCACAACTCTTGCATGTCAAAATGGGGAGCATGGGGAAGGAGAAAACTAAAGAAGAGGTAAATGTTGGCCAAAATTGATTAAAGGAGATGGCCTTTGATGAACTGAAGCACAAAATCTACACTCAAACTAAATGTGACAAATGTCTGAGAAACTGTGTCCGATCCCTATTGAACCAGACATGAATATTCGGGGCGCTAATCTGTTCCAATTAATCAAATCTGGTACTGAGCCCTGGAAAGTGTCTTTTGCCATGTGCTCAGCCTAGAGATGATATATATATATATATACACACATATATATACACACACACACACACACACGGCACATATAAAACAATGAGTATCAACATGAAGACTAGGATTTATCGGGATCACAGAAAAGATGAAGACTGAATAAAATGTAACATGTTGTTCTAGTCTGAATCTGAACACACACATGCTACATTCCAAAGCCTAGAATGCAGTTGTGGTAGGGTCCTCAGTAGGACTATGAAGTCTCTTAGTAGCCTACTGATCACACAAATCACAAATAGAATAGTCCAAGGACACTGCATGGTGATGTCCAGTAGCTGCCTCTTGCAAGTGAGGGGACTCAAATTCAATATTTTGTCTCTGTTTTCCACCAATTCCACCCAAGAAATCCATCCTTCTACACGGTAGGCTTTGTGACACAGCTATTGTGTGACAGCATGCTGTTAGCCATTTGTTTCTTCCTGAGGGGTGGTAGAGTGAGAGCTCATACTCTTAAAAAATATAGGGGTCATAAAGGATTCTGAGTGACGATATAGAAAACACATTTTTGTTTTGATAAAGAAACATTTGTAAATACATTATATGTCCAAATGTTTGTGGACACATATTGCCATTCTAATCAATGCATTCAGCTACTTTATGTTGCACACATTGCTGACAGATATGCAAATACAGTTTTTTTCTAGTCTCTGTAGAACAAAACTCTGGGAAAAACAAACAAACAAACAAAAAAAAAACAATCTGGTGGAACAGCTGAGCTGTGCACTCTGGAACAATGATGCTCAATCCAAAAATTTTGTGATGAGTTGGAGAGGCGGTGATTATCCAGTATCCTGACCATATTAACGCTCGTTGCTGACTGCAATCAAATCCTAACAGCAATGCTCCAAAATCTAGAAGAAAGCCTTTCCTGGATAATAGAGATTAATCCAACTAAATCTGAATAAACTGTTCAAAAATGAGAAATGTAGTAGTTTCTGTAGAAAGAAATATGAGCTTGGTATCAGTACTACTTTAAGATTCAATATCCGTATAAAAACAGTGAAAGTGGTAGTCTTTGAACAGGATAGCACGCCAATGGGGCCATTTCCAGTCATCCCTCCTTCCTCAAAGCTTGGACCATGATTTCATTCTGTAAATGTATGAGTGTGGAAACACAAAAAAGCCAAACAACCAAAACCAATTCAAACCCAATTCTCTTTTCTGCCACTCTCTATGTGAGCGTCCCTGGCGAACCATTGAGAGCGGATCTCACTGAATCAAAAGAGATGTATGGTGTGTACTAAACCAGTAAATAATATCACTCTGCAGGTTCTGCGCCACATTGAGAAGGGCATGTTTGTTTGTGTGTGGGTGTGTGGGAGTGAAAGATAAGACCTGTGATGTCTCTGATACACATGTGTTAGTCTCAGCCAGTGCTCCAGAATACAATATATGGAGGTGTGTCCATTAACAGAGGCTTCCCAGATCTTCATTTCATCTCATGAGTGTGTGCGTACATGTGTGAGACTGAGTGCAGCTCCTGGAGCTTATTCTCTTCAGTCACAAATTGGTTCTGGATGCTCCCAGCAAATTTGTCTCCCTATCATAGCACTCTGTTTACATTTGAAACCACCCTTCTCTCTGTCTGCTTTGCTCTCATGTATCAGCCTCAGAAAAGCAAAACCATCATAAATTTCAAATTCCATTTCATCACATTGTGTTTCTAGTGCCTGTATAGCTGTACACAAACAATGCATTGTAAGATAATCTACTAACTACTAGTAGTAACTATCAGTGACACATTCATTTTGTGAGAATACCGAATCAAGCTTCAATATTCTCAATTATTTGAACTAAATTTGAATGTAAAATGATGATGACTGTAAGGGATAGCAATTCGCCAATCCACTGTGAGGCAGTGAATTTTAAGGGGTAGTCACTCCCAAAAAGGTCACAACAATCCTGTTTCATGTGTTTTTCACCTTCATATTTTTATCTCTGTAAAGCTGCTTTGTGACATCCAAAAAAAAAAAAAAAACTACACAAATACATTTTGACTGATTGAACTGCACAGCAAATATTACAAGAAGTCACAAAGAATGACAAACATCTAAGGATCTACAGGACTCTCTTGCATGAAGTAATGTTCTTGAGTTCAGGCAAAAACTAAACAAGAACAATGTGCATGGCAACATAGCAAAAAGGAACACTTGAAGCTTGCATTCTTTGGTATCATTCTTTCATATCACTGACCTGGATGCAATGGCTTGCATTCATTTTTGCCATTGTTTTTGTATTTACCATTACACACTATTGTTCAAACTAGAAATACCCCTTCAACATCACTGAATTGAAGTAGACATGTATTAAACCAATATTGGAAGCTACTGCTGTTCAGTGGGGATCACCAGTTGCAATGAATGCAAAGGTTCACATATACCCCCCCAAAAAAAATGGATATATGGTTATTTAAATGTTAAGAAATGTAAAGTAAATCTAAATACTATGAAATTATTTGGATGAAATCATCAAATTATCATCATGAAATCAGCCACACTGTACAGTACATTGCAAATGCAAAAATATAAACCTTCGTAACAATGAGGTAGCTGCAGTAGCCTGCTGACACTGATATAAATAGAAGTGCAGCAATACAGGAACTAGAACCTTTGATTTCATTTATAGTGTAATTTTCAAAATATTACTGTGGAATATTGTTGCATTTTACTAATTCAGAAGCACAGTCTGTAATTTGCTAATGCATAGTTTCCTTCTGCTCATCCAAATCACTTCAGAACCTTCTTTTACAGCTGTAACATTAACTCACACTTCGAACTTTGCAAACAGCATTAAATTCAACTTAAAATAAGCTGCTGCTGCTTAAATACTATAAAAACAGCACTTGATAAACTGTAAATGGTATTGCCACAGTTTGGCTCATGCTGTGCTTAATGTGAACTGTGGTTTCTATTTATTTAAAAGTGTATTACAAGTTTACCAAGTGTACACTTATTTTCTGTAGTTAACACGGGTGTGAAACTGGGCTTTCATTCAAGTCTCATAGGTCTTAGTAATTAGCTGATGAATCACATCAGGTGTGTCAAATGAGGAGGAAGAGAAAATCTGTAGTGTTTTAGCTGCCATGACTAGCATCTGACATCTCTACTAAATGACAGACATGAGCTGACTCTCTAAGTCTAGGCTACAGCAGAGGAAGGCAGACTTTTTTAGCCATCATGTTAAGCAGAGATATTTCTGTTTTTATAGAATTCTTCAAAAGACACCCAAAGAGGAGCCTCTCAACATTAGGCAGGATGTGTGTATGTTATGGCTGATTTGGTGTAAACACCTACAGCCCAGATAAGAGCTTTTTTTCAGTTTTTCATGAAAGGTTATTATTCAAGTCATAGGAGCGAAACATGGACCTGCTGGAGAGGATAGTTTGAAGAAGGAGCTAAATTCCTTTGGAAATAAAGCAAAAGATTCTGATTTAACATCACTCTAGTTTGGCCAATACAGCACTTTTCTTAGTAAGCAGCACCATCAGCTCATTGTTGATTACAAAAAGAAGGGAGCACCAAGGGCAAGTTTTCATTATACTGATCTGAATTCATACTGGTTTAACTCTCTACTTCTATATAAAACCTATACTCTTTGTCCTTGGAGGCTCTTGACCAATACTTTCCAAAATGACAAGCCGCACTGCAATAAAATCCAATTATTAACCTTCACAATCCAAAGAGACTGAGCAAGGACACTCCCGAACAAAACACTTGAACTGATTGAAAGAGGTTAAAGTGGCAGCCTTTCAGTTCCCTTCAGCACCTATTTTCTGTACGTACACACACACACACACACACACACACACACACACACACACACACACACACACACACACACACACACACACACACACACACACACACACACACACACACACACACACACACACACACACACACGATCAGTCTCTGCCACCTATGCCTAAAAGCTAATCAGGAAGAAAAAAACTGGCAGAGAGGCAGTGACAGCAGCACTGTCCTGCGCATCCGTAATAGCCGTTGAGTACAAAGGCCGTTCTATTTTTAAATGAATGATTTTCCAATCAGAGTGCCACTGACTCGAGAAAGTACACACTAAAGAAGCTGGGACAGAATGAGAGAAAGAGACAAAGATTGTTTCAAGGTGAAGCTCCCATCACATCTGTGGACTCCCATCCTGTACATTCAAATTAAACTCTTCATCATGTTGTCCTTTTACCCAGAGATAAGTAAACAACTCCTCCACATATGGATATACTGCACTCCTGCACAGAACACTGAGGAGGAACCCAATAATGGGATTACAGTATATATTTAAAATCTGACATTACAGCCATTGTAAACTATTACAGGTACAGAACATTAGACTGCATAATATTATTATAGGAACATGATTACTTTTAGGATTAGATTTACAAAGATGGCAAAATAAGGAGAGATTTCAAAAGAGCATGGAAACAAAAAAAAATTGATGAGATAGAGAGACCAAAACTGTTAATTATGTATATGAAAAGTGATCAAAAGATTGCTCGCCTCCTTTCAACCTCTTCTTCAATAGTCAGGACTACACAAGACCATCTCAGCACTGCAGTGAAACTGACACTGTGGTGGTGTGTTTGTGTATGTTGTGCTGGTATGAGTGGGTCAGACACAGTATTACTGCTGGGGTGTTTAAATATTGTTTCCACTCTACTAGACACCTTAAAGTCAAACACAGCATGCAGCCCACAGGATGCTGTTGGCTGGATATTTCTGGTGGGTGGTCAATTGTTAGTCCAGCAGTGACACTAAGGGGTATAAACACTCCAGCAGCACTGCTGTATCTGAACCATTTGTAACAGCACCACACACACAACACTCCACCACCATGTCAGGGTCACTGCAGTGCTGAGTATGACCCACCACCCACATAATACTACACAGGACTCTGACCCACCACCCACCTGACCACTGATGCACAGGGTGAAAGGAGGCTAACAAAGTATGCAGAAATACAGATGGACTGGTCTGTAATTATAGAACAACTAAGTGCTTCTATATGGTAAGTGGAACTGAAAAATGAACAGTGAATGCAAAAAAAGGAGGTGATCCTAATGTTATGGTTGACTGATGTATTTATGTACAATTCCAGATGTATGTAAAACTTGTCCTTCACTTTCCTTTCCTGACCACCTTACAAGAAATTCTATATGATAGTTACAAATGAGTAGCTTAATCTGAGCTTTCTTGGTTCTTGAGATCTTGCTTTGACCTTCCCAGTTCCCCTTAATGGCCATCTGTTAATGACATTTCAGACAGTGGACCCTGTGAGCTGGAAGAGCTTTAATATCTTTTTATAGCCTTCTGTTGTTTTGCTAGTTCAGATCACAGAACCGCTCTAGGTTTTGTGGTGGACCACTATCACAGAAACCCCAGCAGTATGGTGCTTGTAATACACTTGTAATCAGCATTATATGCACTACTACAGGAGTGTCACTGATGTGCTAATTATGGTCAACCTCTTAAAGATCTGGTCAGAGGTTGTTGTGCGGTCAGAAAGTGATCAATAATGGATGGAATGGAGAGGGCAGATTGTGCACCGGGTGGTCAGTGAGTACATGGTAGGTGCTTGTAATAGAGTACAGTAGAATAGAATATGTTAAATATTATGGTCTTTGGTCATACACTCAAAAAAGGTTTTTTATAGAACCATAACAACTCAATGAACTCAGAACATGAGTGGGTAACTGACAGTTTGGTGATTTCACTGCGCAAATTACATTTAATTAGGTATGCTTGAGCACCTAACTGAACAGGAACACACACACACACACATATATATATATATATATATATATACATATATATATATATATATATATATATATATATATATATATATATAAACAAACCTTAAATAAAATAAATAAAATCATTATTTCACTACATAAGACCATTTTTGCTTAGAGAAAAAAGCCAATGGTGTGTATACCTAGGATGAATGCTTCCATCAAACAGAGGCCTTCAGCATGGGGTGAGCCAGAGTGTGAGGGCCACTATATCAATTAAGGTCACAATCAATTAAAATCAAATCAGCCCGCTTGAGTTTGAATGCTGTACAAACACCCAGCAGTGTTTTAGTGACACTGATGATCCCTGACAGCCATGCAGACTGATGCTGTGAGACGCATGAACAAAGATGCTAGGAGGACATCAGGTAAATTGGGGTGAAGGCAGATGTATTGCTCAGAATCATTTCCTAAAACTTTGATCTAAATCTCTGAAATGGTCCATAATACAGTAAAATCATCCTGACCATGAGACATCACAACAGACAAGACCAGCCAGTGGTGCCGTGGGCAATCTCTCGCCACCTGAGATTCCCTGTGTGTGTCATCCTATGAGGTCTCAGGGTGCATGTGTGTCTGAAGTGCAGATTGATTCCTTAAAGCCATGCCTCAATCAGTAGGAAACCTCAGCCTTCAAGCCAGATAATCCCTTATCTGATGTTAATCTCAATCCAAAACCTGATTATGCGGCCCGATGAGACTCGGATAGCACTCTAATTAGGCTTCTCATCATCAGTGCCAATCTTAACCCCTCTATACTTTAGTCTCACTGTCTGATACTGATCTAAAATGAAGGCAAAGATGGAAGAGGGAAGAGAGTAGACAGGACTACAGACAGTGGCAAGCGAATCTGACCACAATGCATTTGAGGAGCAAATTACTGCATGATACCTTACATTATGAAATGTATATAATAATTTATATCCCTGTTAGTTTAGGAGTATTATATACAATAAATCCAGACATTACAGATACTGTACTCTCACGTGTTAAGATTAAGGCTATGCTTAGACTGAAATAATTTACAATGATGACACTTCAGTATGGTTAAGAAGCAAAAAATTATACCTCAGTATTTAAAAAAAGATGACTCTACAAATGAGGACAGTCTTTCAAAGTTACGACATGATGTGTCAAATTCCTGTGTTTATCTAGTGCACAGCCAAACAAACTCGTTCACCCATTTGCTTTTAGGAGGGCCACAGGGTGGAGTCTGGACCTACTGGTAATGTCAGATGTTAAAAGTACATGGGAAAACAAATGGCGCACTGTAGGTGAGCTTAGCAAACTTGTTGTACCATTCTAAATAAAACAGACAGCAAGCAAACAGAGGAGAACAAATTGGTTGAATCTGCCAAAACACAGTTGGAGTGAGAGTTGGAAGCACATCCAACAAACACTTCTATCTAAAAATCTCAATCAGAAGCCATGGCTGTGGATCCATGACTGTGTACTACTGCTTTAGTCCAGGAACATTTGGGAGTATGAAAAAGCCAGCTATGCTGCCCGTAAGACCATAAAACAGCAAAATGTGAGTACACAAAGCACAGTTTAACACCACCAGTGTCAGAAGTATGTGGCAGGGGTTAAACACAATCACAGACTTTAAGAAAACTCTCACTCCCTGAGAAGCACCAGTGCAAAGCTTTCAGGCAACCTAAACTCCTCCTATGCTTGTTTTGAGCAGATCACAGTGTGTCCATGGAGAGAGCCAAGTACACCATTGTGTACGACCCACCCTCCTTCTCTGTAGCTGACGTGCAGATCCTTTAGGCATGTCAACACCGGCAAAGCCACCAGTCCAGATGGTGTTTCGGGGCGTGCACTTCAGCATGTGCAGATCAACTGGCAGGAGTCTACGTAGACATTTTTAACCATGCTTCAACCTGGCCACCGTCATTCCCTGTTCCAAAAGCAACCAGCATTACTTGCTTAAATGACGGGCGCAGAGTTGCTTTGACCTCTGTGATAAGCAAGTGCTTTGAGAGGCTGGTCAGATACTTCATCTGCTCCTCACTGCCTGGCACACTGTTCTTGGAAGTACAGTTCAGCATTCAACATCATCCTTACCCCGAGACTCAACATGAAGCTCTGGGATCTCTGTATGAACAGTTCTCTGTGCAGCTGGAGTCTAAACGTCCTAATGGGCCGTCAGCAGGTGGTGAGGATGGGCAGAAACACATCCTACTCACTGACCCTCCACACTGGAGTCCCTGTGGGTTGTATGCTCAGCCCACTCCTGTACTCTCTGTACACCAGTGACTTCACAGCCAGACACAGCTCCAACATCATAGTTAAATTTGCTGATGACACAAGAATCATAGGGCTGGTCTCCAAAGACAACATGGCAGCGTACAGAGAGGAGGTCAACAACCTCTTTCTAAATGTCAGCAAGACCAAGGAGCTGTTAGTTGAAATCAGGAAGCAGGAGTGAGGGCACTGCCCTGTGTCCATCAATGGGACCACTGTGGAGAGGGATTTTACATCTCTAAGAATGGTGGTGAAGAAGGCACAACAGTGCCTCTTCTACCTCAGGAGGCTGAAAAGCTTTGGTCTGAAACCCTGCATCCTGAGGATGTTGGACACTGTGGACTGCATCCTGACAGGCTGCATCACCACCTGGTACAGGAAATGCAACTCTCAAGAGAGGAAAAATACACAGAGCGGTGTGCAGTCCAGTCCACAGCCAATCACAACTCACCACATCTGCCTCATTACACAATCACAACTTCAGACCACATACACTCTTTCATAAACTCTTCTGCACCTGCACTTTACTCATTGCTGGAGCAGCAACTAGCTGCTCACTTCCACTGCACCCACCAAATACTCTCTCCCACTACAGCTACATTTAATACTATAGCCAGTGCAGATGTAAATATAAAACACAACATTTATATATAGTACTGTACTTCCACAGTACAATATGTTTCAGTGCAACAGTGTACATATAGAGCAAGGTAATGTGTAAATACTTTATAGTACATATAGGTATACTATATCTTATTTGTTATTTTTCTTCTCCTGTGTTTTTTATGCATGTTTTACTAAGTGTTTTACTCACCCTTACACCTGTGTGATGTGATGGTGTGCGTGCGTGCGTGCGTGCGTGCGTATACAAACACAGTTGTAATTGAAGTACCACATGAAATTATTAAACTAAACAATTACCAGCACAATAAACAATGTTAAACATTTTGTAATATTCATGTTGCACTCCTTTTTTCTACTGCATTTCTGTTTTTGTACTGCACTATAACTGTCGGTTCAATAGTTCAAAGTTTTTTTTTTTGTTTTTTTTTTTTTGTTCCAGTGCCATTTATTATGCATCACAAATATTCTTTCAATTTCATGCTCCCTAACTAACATCATGTAGGTTAACAAATAATGCAATTAACCTACAGTCTTTGCTGGCTGATGCAGGGTGACTCAGGTCCGATGATGGCTGAATTCAGTGCCCCAGTTATCTGGCTAGCTGGTACATCCAGCACAGCATAATACATACGTACATTCCCCTGTCCAGCTCCATTGCGATGCAGCTCTTTTTTTAGAATCCCTGTAATCTTTCTTTAGCTTTTGAAGAAGTTCATAATTTGCTCTTTTGTGTGAGCGTATCCTGCCCTAGCTAAATCCTCAACTAGTTCACCATACAGTCTCTCTTTTCTAGTGCTCCCTTTAATTTTCTCCTGAAACTCAGAAAAATAAATGCAGAGTTTCCTTAGCAGACCACTGCATGCTCTTCTAAACCTTTTCCACCAAAATAACCGGTTCATGAACTGGTTCTATTCAGACTAATAACAACCTATGTGCTTTTCACTGAAGCAGCCCGCATTTCCACCAGTTTTAGTGGAACAAAGGATACACCACATAATATATTAACAGAAGGTGTTGCCCAGCACCAGTAAAAGGAAGTGACAAGATGGAGCTAAATGTGTTTGTGCTGTCAAAAACATGGTTCAAACATGTAACTTCTGGCAATACAGTAATGTAGAAGACTACACAGTGCAAGATGAATGGTATATCATTGCTCCTTGCTCCTGTACCACTAGACCCACAACAGCTCAGCATTATTTGAAAAGGCCTATGTGATACCATTTGTAGCACAGAAAGCTGTAACCATAGTGTTTTCAAAAATTTGGTTTTGGTAACCAAAGCAGCGGTTCTCATGACAACTCGACTTGGTACACAACTAAGACATGGTTCAGCGTTTTATTTTCCTTTCAATAAAACATAAGCTTCTAAATATTTTGCACTTGCATGGCTTTGCCAAACATTTAAAATGACATAATACCCATTCTGTATTCACATGCTCTGTGCTGTACTGAGCATGTGAGTATTTGATAGAGAGAGTTCTAACAGAAAGGGAGAGAACATGGATTTCACCAGAGAAAGAGAAAGAGAATAAGAGACAAAAAGGGAGAATAAAGCATTCTCCCCCTCCTACCAAAAACACTCTCCTCTTGCTGAGTATTAAACACACGCCTCTAATGGAAAGCAGGTGTACCCGGCAGCCTGATCGATAACGTGTGTGTGTGTGTGTGTGTGTGTGTGTGTGTGTGTGTGTGTGTGCACGCACAGTTAAGCTATAGCAGGGGTGGCATCATTAGGTGTGAGCGTGAGATAAATGCACTCTGCTTGTCCGATTTGAGATTCTCATTAGTCTGTGTGCAAGAGCCAACAAGGGGCCATTATTCTTGTGCCACAGCCGACACAGGGGGAGTGTGTGTGTGAGTGTGTGTGTGTGTGTGTGTGTGTGTGTGTGTGTGTGTGTGTGTGTGTGTGTGTTGCAAGGGAAAAGTGAGAGGATGAAGAGCGAGAGAATTTGTGTGTATGAGCTGGATGTCAGAGGTGAAAAGTATGTACATAGTTTAGAGAAAAAGAAAAAAGAAGAAAAAGCAGAAGAGAAACAGAGATGAACAATAAAACCACAGCAAGAAAATGGAAAGAAATGAAAAAAAAGATAAGAAATAAAGAGAGAGAAAGAACTAAAGGGAGGAAAAGGGAACTGGAGAGACAAAAATAAAGGGAGAGAAATGGAGTCAGAGAAAGACTGGACAGAAAGAAATGTAAAAGAACAAAGAGAAATGTAAAGAACTAAATGAAGAAAAAGAGTAATGAAGAAAAAGAAAGTGATGCAGAGAAATAGATAAATGAAAGGTGAAAAAAGAGGGAGAGAGCATGAGAGAGAATAAGAGAGAGATTCAGAGTGTTGATTTGTGTGTTATTGTACACAAAGGGCAGAAGCCACTGAGGTCCAGAAATCAGAAGCAGAGAGCAGCTCAAGATAAATCAATATATAGACAGTCTGGGTTCACATATGGGATTACACTGGCACCATCACTCCCTCCCTCTCCCTCTCTCTCTCTCTCTCTCTCTCTCACACACTCACACACACCTTCCAGCCAATGCCAACCAGCTCACTTTTATGTCTCCATATATAACAGCTAGCATATCACAGAAATATGAAATTTTCCACACACACAGACATACAATTTCAGCACTTACAGGCCTCTGGGACACTATTTGTGTCAGACTAGTGTATCACAACCACCAACTTAAATCTGAAGCCTATAAAACCCAATAGGGGTTTTTATATTTGCAGACCTCAAGTCACACAGAAAATGCTAGTTAGGACATTACTGAAAAATTAAGAAATGTACAGTTCCTGCTTTCAGTGTAACACAAAGAAAGTCCAAACAAAGCATGGTCAGTGGGGTCTCAAAAGACAGAAATGAAGAACAGATTGATGGTCCACAAAAAAAGGTCAAGCATGTGGTTGTGTGTTGTTGGTGTGTAGAAGAGACTATATAAATGGTCTTTGTGAGGAATATAATGTGTTTTGATGTCCTCCCTGATGCCATAATGGTCACCTGAGTGAACATGTCTGTCTCTGTCCGTCTGTCTCTGTCCTTCTCTCTCTGTCTCCTCCCCCACACAATAAGAGTGAAAGTTGGGCAGCTCATCTGAAGCGCTATAACCATCCACTAAGGCAGCTGCCTCAGCACTAGGTGCATAAAAATGAACTGATGCACCACAGATGTACTATTCCCATTTTAAGGTGGCTATTCAACTGCATAACATTTTGATGATTAAATGTAATAATAATGCATTGTAGCAATTTTTCATTCTTTAAATTTCCTGCCTAAATGACCATAAAAATTACATAAAATTTTAATATGTTCAAGATGTACTTCTAAAGAGAAATGATTGAAAGTTATCCAAAATTATTAAAACATACTGAGAAAATGGGACAGCAAAAACTATACAATATTGTATGGGGTAGGCCATCTGAACTGCCCTCATGTGACAGTTGTTCTTTCAGAAAAAGGAGAAGATCAAGCTCTACTCTCATTTCAGGTCTGTGAACATCCACTTGTGTCTTTTCCATACTTCCAGTGTGAGATGATGACTCAACACCATGGAACACCAACATCAACACCAAAGGATGTAAAGCTGATTAAAGGGTTGGTTATGCTTAGTGTTAAATATGGACATACATAAAGATAAGGTTGGCACCTTCTGTGCATATTCTGCATTCGTTTCATTTGTGCACATTTTGTGAAAGGTTACAGAAACAGACACAACAGAGCAATAGGGCTGGAAAAAATGGAGGGACTTCAGTCAAGCGAAAAATGGCTACAGTCATATGGACATTACAAAGAAGAAAATCTAGCAGGAAAAAAATTATATACATTTTTATGGCATTTACACCACTGTCTCTTTTGTCTTTTTAACAGTACAGTGCCATATTTGTTTCACTCTGAACTGCCATCTAGTAGATGTACTGCTCAATATCCATGCCAACAAAGAATGCACAGAAGATCTTTTGAGGTGTGTAATATCTCTCAGTCTCCTACAAAGAATGAAAGCTGTAAATACAGATGTGTACTGATGTGTTTTCCCCTGACACACATCATATTTACAGGAAACTGAATATATTAAGCACTGTTCTAAAATGTTGGTCAAATATGCTTTTCCACAATGCAAAGACAAATTTAGTTCAGAATCTGAATGTGACTGAGGTCAGAAAGGTATTCCTCAACTAAGCAGTGCTTTACTGAGTTCTGATTCATTCAGTGGGGACATGCTGTGCATTTGGCCCAGAGTCAACAGCGGGTACAGCGTTTTCACTTTCTTTGGCGCTGATGCAGCACAGCATCCTTAATGATGGAGGTCTGAGCAAATAAAAATGGCACAGAGGTTATGAAAGATGTGTTCTTTATTTATAGCAAGTCTGAATCTAGATGGCTACTTGGGGAGTCCTGTGGGAAGGTTGTCTCCTGCCAAGTCTAGAGTAAAAGTGTTTATTGTGTAGGAGTCAAACTAGCTCTGAATTCAACTGTTTTGCTGGTCCACACCTGGCTGAAGTCTTAAAAATGCTTTCATCATAATGAAACTGCATCTGCAAGCATTTTAATATGATTAAGACTGACACTAAATCTATGTAAAGACATGCTCAGATCTCAAAGATGGCCTTCAGACTTACTGTTGAAAGGATTAAAAACATAATCCTTTTCTGATCAAACAAGGCTGAAAGACATGAGAAAGAAGCAGTGATCTGGAAAACATGGCATGTATCATAGAACCATTTAAAAAAAATTCATCTAAAAAGGCAGACAAATAGTTCTCTTATCAAACTGTCACATAGTAACATGACTCCACAGCAGGGCACTCCAGGAAAATCTGAGATTTTTAACAATCAGAAAAAGGCAGGATGTGTCATCCTGTTCAGCAGGAGCTTCTGCTGTGCTTAAAGAGAAGTTTAAGGAGTTAAGGAGGGTGGTCAAATCTAGTGAGTCAGAGCTGAGTTTACCCTGGAAATAGAATCACATCCTGCATTCCTGTCTACAAGTCTAAAACTGGAACTACAGCTAGACTATCCTGCTATCTAAAGGGTCCGATTGAATCAACATTTTCAGCACCTGAATAAATATCTTCTGAGAGGTCTAATGGAAAGTTTTGGGGAAAGAAGTTGGCTCTTTTTCTTTCAGGGGGTCAAATAAATCTCCCTAAGCATATGCTTTAACCATCAGCTCCAGAGAGCAGTATTGCATTAAGTGCACAACGGTGACTGCAGTTGCTTGTGGAAACTTCAGAGAGCGGCAGAGAATTCATCAGAGCTTCATCCTCCACAGCCAACTGCTTTTTAACAGCGTCCCATGAATATTCTAATTTGACCTTTGGGGCAGCCAGGTTGTGGAAATAGAAGGAGAACTTGCCTGAAAAGGAAATAACTGACGGGGGGTTGAAAGATGAGACTTCAGCTTCATCCGAGTGGCTTGAGGGATACAATTTCATGGCTAATGCTTGACACAGATTATATTTGGAGGTCTGATTCATTTTACAAGAAAAATAAGTTGGCACAGACTGCATGTACATGAGAGTGTGGGTACATACACATTTTCAGTCCAAAAGTTAGACACCTGCTGATCCAAAATTTCTTCTGAAATCAAGGGTTTTAGAGTGTTTCTGTTAGAGTGTGTCTCTGCTGCAATAACAGACTCTACAGGTAACGCTTCAGAGTAGACGGTGGGCCATTACAATTAGTAAGATCAGGTTTTGAGGTTGGGTGACTTGTTTTGGATCTCAAAAACTCAAAATATACTTAGATAGTTGTAAAAGCTAGAATTCAAAGATATGTCAAGCTTCGATGCTGACAATTACAAATATCAGAAAGGAAGAATAGATAGACAATGCTGCACATGCACTTGAATCGAGATCATGTCACAAACATTAGTACAATTGTACACCTTTATTGAGTGCAGGTTAAGTGCTCTTGAAAAAGATGGAGTCATCAGTGAGTGTTTGAAGACAGCAAGTGACTCAGCTGTTCAGAAACCCAAGGGATGTTTGTTCCACAACACTGGTGCCAGGACATAAACACTTGCCTTCCACGCATCCTGAAGCATGGTGGGACAAGCTGAGGTGTAATTGATGCTCAGAGGGCTCTTGATCAGGTTTTGACCATTCTTATCAAGTATGGAAGGGCTGATGCATTTTTTGCTTTATAAGCCAACATTAAGGTTTTGAATCATATTCATATAGCTATAGAAAGGGAAGGAAGTGAAGTGAACGCTGCAGATTCTAAGGTTGGGAGATTAGTTCAGGATGTCAAACACCACCCCAACTCATCCCAAAAGTAATGGATCACTCCAATTCACTGCTTCAAAACCCGATGCTGGTCTTCTGCCCCCTCTATCCAACACTTACCATAGCATGGTGACCATAGGCTCATATGTAGCTCCAGAGCACCCCATTCAACTAAGATTACATTACCAAAAAAATCTACACAGTGATAGATAATGATGGTAGTCACAAAATATTGACTCTATGAGCAAAACTTGTTCATGGTCATAGTGAAGTGAACATGGTATAACTCACACGACACAAACACCATCCTCCATTAAATCAGTGTCTTTACCTGCTAGAACGTATTTCTTCTTTTCACTGTTTGTTGCTTGGAAATGCACAAAAGCTAGGGATTAAATGCTTAACAGAAAAAAGGAGGTCTTTCTGTGAGAAAGGTCTATACAATTGTGCAGAACTGAGCAGCTGGGTCAGCAAGAGATTATGTCTTCAAGAGGAAGAAAAACCCCCCAAACTCACTAATTAGAAGGCATGTCCACATACGTTTGGACATGCAGCCAATAAATGACCTTGTGCACTTATTGTAATCTAGTGACAAAGACGGCCCTACACATGACAGATAGTTGTAACATACGACCAGCTGTTAATAAGATTTGTTTGATCAACTTATATATATATATATATATAAAAAAAGCCGGCAGGAGTTGAGTTTTCTTTGAGTAGACAGATGACTAAAAGGATCATGAAAATGCCTGTTAAAATAGAAACATTTAATGGTGCGGCTCCAAGTGGGAAAGAGGTCATAAGGTTAAAGAAAATAACACTCATCTCAAGTCTAATGAGTGTTAAGCTTGAACTGATGGTTTTCATGAATGGAGGTAATTGGTAATTTTAAAGGTGCAACATGATGACTTTACACAGTATTTTACACTCATTGTCAAATGAAAAAAAATGGTTGCAGTCAGTGGGAATCAACTGACAAAAAAGAAACTGGGTTGACACTGTGAGATGTGTGAATGATTCAGGTTTCATGCTGAAACTCATGTGTGGCAAGTAATGATGGGCCTTATGGCTATACCTGACTAACTATATTAGGTTTAACTATTGTGCCTGCATTCCATTCTGACTTGTGCTGTTGGGCTTGAACTTTTGACAGCAAAGTTAAAAGTATGTTACAAAATCATTTAAAGCAGTTGGAAGCAGAATGGTCTCATCAGCCTACTACCAAATCTGCAGGAACTGTATAAGAATAATCACAGTACACAGCATTGATTATAACATGAAACCATTAGGAACTTCTACAGCTCCATGCCGATATATCTGGCATTATGACCATATTAGTCCAAATTTGTAATTATTTATTGTTTCTGGTAACCTTTATTTTTCTTTTTTCAATGGTACTGCAATCGAACACTTCTTTCTGGGTGCAACTATGCTGTTTGACAATGAGTGTAAGTATGTTTACATAGAAGCTATGTGGCTTTGGCAATAGACAAGTTTCAGTTTTACACAGCTACTTACTTCTACTATGTTTTGGGTTCAGAATGAAACACTGGTTTTGCTGTTACAAACTTGTGAATGATTTAATTGGCCAGAAAACAGCAAGGCACCACAACCACTCAATCAAAAGGCACATAGCATTACCATAGCTTTGTTTTAGCACCGTTCGAGTGTAATTGTTTTTGTATTTTTGTTCTTTACAATTATTGCCACTATTCTGTTGATGTGATTTGCACTTGGCTACCTGAGAGATAGTAAGGTCCATCAGCTATGGTTAGCTGTTATCTTGGCACAGAAATCCATCTCCCTTCTTCACATCCCACTTTTGACTCCCCCTTACCCAGATCAGGCCTCAGGCAAAGCCATGATCCTAAGGCATGTGCTACTCTACACTGCTCCTGAAGCACAATTGTGACAAATATGGACTCAAAAAAACAAACTTCATGTTACAAAACCATGTTTTCAAAGTATCCTTTAACTATGATTAGGATGGGTCTATGTAAATTTGGGGTGTGTAAATGTAAGTGGTGAAGAAGCTTTGGAATTTAACACCTGTTTTAGTTATGCAGGAATTTTAAGTAGAGACAGAAAAGTGTTTACAGTTCACGTTATGACAGCTACACTAAGGGTGGTTTCAGACCTACCTTGTTTGGTCAGGATTTTCAGACCTTTCAGTTTGGTCTGAAACAAATTTGCAGGTTAGAAAGGTGATCTTGACCAAAGGACCAGTTTTTAGTTTAGAGCTGGTCTCAGTCTGGATCAAATGAACCATAAGTGTTTTATTTAATGCTCACACTTCCTGTAACAACTACTATCTCTATAGATTCTCATTTATGAACAGAAACCAAAGCAAAGTGGGTAAACCACCATGCTCTGTCATGTGATGTGTGCACATTAAGGAAGTCGGATCCTCACAGAAAGGTAGAATTTGGCAGCTCACACATTGAGAAAATACAAACCGATCAATGTAAAATATAGGGAGATATAGCTCAAGTATGTAATGAGAACAAGGCTTAGTAAAGTGAACTAGTTCCATGCTAAACTGTACTGTGAAATCATAACTAACTGAACCAAAATAATACAACAACAAAACCAAAGAACATGGGTCATCTGGTGTAAAGCATTTTCAGATGAGCACAGGTTTGCTCATTTGAGGCTTGGACCCGGATCTTTGTACAGATGCTTTGTGACAACTTCCTGTTGTAAAAAGCACTATATAAATAAAATTTGATTGATTGAGGTTGTTACAACAGTGAAGACAGGACAAACTGTCCATAAATCAATACCCTCAATTTCAAACTCTGGAAGCTATTTTGACTGTCTTGACATGCTGAGTGTCCAGCATCGTACAAGCAAGGAAAGCTAAATCAAGTAAAATGCTCTTATCTTCTGCTGGGCACCTGCTGATGCCTGAAGCTAAATGAACCTCAAAGCTGGACCCATATTAGCAGCTTTTCCGTATGGAACAGAAACACACACACACACACACACACACACACACACACACACACACACACACACACACACACACACACACACACACACACACACACACACACACACACACACGGGGCAAGTGACTGTTTTGTTCTGTGGAACAGGGTAAAACTGGCTTAGGGTCTGAGAGAGGCTTAAACTCTTATCTTACAGGAGAATGCTGTCTATCTGGGAAGGGTATTCTGAGAAGGAGAATGATAGGCTCTGAGGTTGTGGAACAATCTCTAGATTAGGGGAGATGCAGGATTAGGCCAAATTAGTGGACTTTACATACACGTTAGACGGTGGCTACATTTACATGCAGCCTAATAATCCATTAATAGTCTGACTAATTGCTCAGTCGGAATATGTCCATATATGCACTTCAATAGAGTCCTATTGAGGCCATTCCAATTACAATTATTATCCGATTGAACTAGGTGTGTAATCCTTTAGATAATCTGTTAAAAAGAAAAATAATAGCCATGTTAACACCTAAACACAATTACATTCCCAATCGGAAAGTACTTCTGCACATGTGTATTTGCATATGCAAATTGTTTGGGAACTTTAAAAGACCTAAAAATTGTTGGTCGGCCATACAGCACACAATAATGAGCTGTTCAGATAAGTATTTGAGCAAATGATGGACAGTGGAAGATTCATATTATAAAGCTAAGAACCAAAAAGCTGTTCTGATCAGTCAACATTTCCTTTTTCACAACATTGTAGATAAATTCATGGTCCAGATTTCAGGGTTCAGATCCACCCTGAAAACGATGTTGGGCTCGTTGGCGACATTCCTGTAAATTTTAAGGAAAGTACGTATTTTGGGTAATTTAAGGTAGTTGATACCCTGCTGAAAAATCCATCTGAAGACCAGCTTTAGCTGGTACCTGGCTTTGGATGGTTTATGCTGGTTAAGATGCTTTAAGGGTCAAGGTGGTTTAAAAGTTGGTAATCTAGTTAAACCTATGATGGTCAGCTACCATATTAGCTGGTCAGCGTAATGTATGTTGCCTTTAAATGTGGTCATACTCAGTGGTGCTGGTCAACCAGCTGGGCATGTTTGCCAATCAGCTTGGTCCAACTTGTTCTTAGTTGTACTTGTTCATCATTTTGGTTCTTGCAGTGCGCATGTAAACAGATTTTAATCAGACTGATTATGTGTATGTAAACACCCAGGTCCAAATATAGGATTCAAATGAATTAAATCAGACTGGGAAAAATCTTTACATGCAAACGTAGCCAGTGAGCTTTTGATAAGCATTTACACAGAATTAAAACAAGGATTTAGTTTAATCAGCTTTAGATATGCTGGCAAAAACAGGAGTTTAAAATGTCAGTGCTACTGTTCATCATGTTTCACTTTGAGACACAAACACACATGCACAAAAGCCAGCTCCTCATGTGGTTGTGAATGCCCGGAGGAGGGCTGCAAGAGACATGATGTACTGACAGAATGGCTCCCACAGCGGCTTTGGGAGAATCCCGGCGGATGCATCACATCTGAGGATCAATACTGCACTTAATGCGCCACTCTCTCCGAATATCAATGGGCCGTGGGAAAGCGCACTCAGATTCTCACAGCGGATACCAACTAAAGCCCACAATTATCACCCAGACACACACACACACAGCCTGATTTGCTTTTGGCTTTCTATTTTTATTCGTAAAATTCTGTCTTCTGTGAAGTCTGGGATTTGTAGGACATCCTGTTCTTGCACTGTCCCATTTTTAACCATTGTAAGAATTCTGGAAATGTCTTGTTTCGCTATTACTTAAAATGTATTTCCATCAGAGTCATGGTTGAAGTTATCATTGGCTGCAAGGAAGGAATACAACCAGGACAAAGCACTAGTCCTGTGCAGGATACCACAAGCCCATTCACTCACACCTGGGGACAATTTAGCCAATTCATATTAAATGTGTGTCTTTGGGATGTGGGAGGAAACCAGAGCACTGTGTGTGGAGACCACACCACTCCAAACTACTGACAGACAGACACTGGAGGCCTATGGAGCTGTGTGGTACACACTACCTAGGCCACCATGCCACCCATGAAATCACATAATTAGGAAGTGGTATTTAACCACAGCACCTGGAGGAAACATGGGAAGAACATATGACTCCGAACTCTTGCCACCATACCACCCATTACGCATGAGAAATAATAATAAAAAAAATCATGAACAAGGAATAATATTAGGAATCATTATTTTAATTCTGTATTATTTAAGCCAAAACACATGTCTGGATGACTGTCAAGAGGTCAGTGCTTATTTGTCCTAAATGTAATGTTTTTGTTATGCAGGAAAAACAAAAGGTCAAATTTATTGTCACGTTAAATCTTTCCAAAATACTCATTTTCTTCCACATGCCAAGTGTATGAACAACACAGAGTCAACACTACATTCAAAGCCTTCTTGATGAACATTGTCAGTTTTACAGCCTGTGCATTAGTGCACACTGTGTCAAAGTAAATATAAGTAGTTGGACCGTTGTTTATGCCAGAGGCTTTGTGCTTAATATTCTCCCAGCAGCAGGCTGAGTAGACTTGTGCCTTACAGTGCGATCCATGTCCTCTGTTGCTCAGGCCTGGCACTGGGGCACCAGCAATTTGTTCCCAGATCATGTCACTGCTCCATGAGCAGCAGGGCTGCTGCTGGCTTGCAAGTAAGAGGATAAACCCCCCCTTACTCTCTCTCCATCTCTGTTTCTCAGAGTGACTGAGGGACATACATGGCATGAGCGTGTGTTCGGCAGTACATTTTCATATGAGTCAGTGAGAATCTGTGATTGCATTGATGCCCATCATGCAGTGTAACAGTACAGGCAGTGTGCCACTGCACGCGTGTGTCTGTGCATCTGTCTATGCTGGGATTCCAGAAGCAAAGCATGTGTGGCTGTGGAAGATCAGCTCCTGTCAGGAGCGAGGGCGCTGTGACATACTCTTCCTTCTGCTGCCATCTGTGCCTCCTCCTGCCTGCTGCTCCCCAAGTGCTGGAGTGAAGCGTCGCCCTCCTTTAACATTCAGCTCCAATCGGAACCCCAGGGAGCACACTGGAAGGCCTGTCCCACCAAGGGGCTGCACAGCTTACAATTCACAGTCATGGAACGCTAATCACAAGTGAGGAGACACAAATCCCAAGTGGGACCCATGCAAAGTGCCCTTGAGTTAGAAAGTATGCACCTGTGCTGTGACTCAGATTGAGTACTTTCCTGTTGTACTCCACTTTCCAATTGTGAGCTTTAAAAAGCATTACAGCTTTAAAAACAGGGTTTTTTGGAGCGCTATAAGAGAAAAAAAATCTTTTAAACTTTGTTAAAACTGAAATCATTCCATTAAAAGGTTCTTTAGGAAGCCAAATATGTTACTGTCCCAAAGAACCCTTTTCCAGACATTTATTTTTAAACCAGCTGCTGCTTTTAGTGCCAGCAGTTCGGTCACAATGGAACACAGTGCAGAAGTGTACTGTAATGCTAATAATGGCGTATTACGGTGTTCTTTGGAGTGATTCCACTGAAGAACTGCATTTGGTTCCCCAAAGAACCTTTTGATTCAATTTGACAGAGAAAAAAAATCATTGCAGTTGAAGGCTCTTTAGAAATCAAAATTGTGGTATCACTCCAAGAAACATCATTATTTTTAAGAACAGAGTGCTTTAGTGCATGGACCTGTAGTGTGTCCTTGTTGGGAATGATAAGTAGCAGCATACTGTTAACACCTGGACAATGTACTACAAACACTAGCAAACTGCAAGAATGCAGACTGACTTGGAACATTATTACAGCCAGGCTGTCATATGAAGGGGAGTATCCATCAGAGAAGGAAGCAGTTTATCAGCACTGCATAAGACAAGCAACCAGGAAGCAAAAAGTTTAGATTTTATTTTATGCACTTGTGTGATGGAGACTATTTAGGAACTGGCATGTACCACATGATAATGAGTCATTTCTGTGCGGTGCAACTCATTATCATATACTACAATACTACTAAGCCAGGCACTAGATGTGTGAAGTAATAGGAGTACAGCGCAAGAGCACAGCACTTGAATTCAGACAGAGCGCTAATTTTCTCCTGCTGGATCGTCCTTAATTTCTCTAATAGCACTCACTCAAAACATGAGCGCTGGCCCAGTAGTGAATGGAATAATATAACGTGAACGGAATCATAAATGAAATATTGCAATTTGTGATAGTAGCTCACTGGTCTCGTCAATAGCTAGAGGCCAAGGGTTTGAACTCACAGTTGGATGCTGCCACAGAGACCATTAACCCCAAGCTGCTCAGGGGAATGGGGAACCATTCCTATAGCGCAATAACATTAGCAAAAAATAAAAATAAAAAACTCAAAAGAAGCAGTAAAAATTGTCAGCTGAATGAGAAAATGTGAAATTACACTGCAAGCCTCTCCCAGCACTGCCATATCCACATATTGAAGTGACTTAACAAGTTCCCTCATGGTGAGAAAAGCCAAATTTTGTTTAAAAGTTCATAATGGAGTAAAGATATTTTATGATCTGAATTGGTTGCTAAAGCCTTTGATGAAGGAAATAAAATCTTTATTTTTTTTTAAAGGATATTGGAGTACATATAAAAATGACAATGTAAACTAAACATGCATCAAACAAAATAATTCATATTTTAAAACATTTTTAAAAGGAACAGCAACTCAGGACCTGCATCCATTAAAACTATCCAGTGAAAAGGGCTGCACCCCTGTCCCTCTATCTGTCTCTGCAGGCCAAACCAGAGTGTTATTTTTTTCTAAACAGGGCTGGGAAAACTATTCTTGCAATGACACCACTATGATACGGAGAGCATTTCGCACATATCTAGTGTCTACAGAAAGAAAATACAGCAGTTCATTGTCTGAAAATATAAGGTGAGAGAAAAGATTAGCAAAGAGTGTGACAATCACCCATTCAGGCCACAGTCCGCTGCTTCTTCACGCCTATACGCCCACTCGGAGCCTGCCCCTCTTCTATTCTGCTGCCCGACAGCTCTCCAATCATTGCCATTATAGCAAACTCTGAAAAATCTCAGTCTGTCAGTCTCCCCAGCTTTCTCCCTCCACTACTGTCCACAGGGCCTATGCCTATTCCATTCCAAATCATTTCCATGCCAGACCATCTGTATTGTGCAGAACGGACCTTCTGGGGCCACAATGTATGTGATGCAGTGCAGCTCGAGAGCGTAACATTTTGACTGGCTTTTTGTGCTCTCCAATGGCCTTTAAATCAAAAAAGGGGGCTTAGAGGACAAAAAGGGCAGAGTGGAGAGAGAGGATGCAGGGACTGAATTTGAGGCTCAGTCACTTGTGCAACAGTAATGAGATGACCAGGCGTTTGGCCAGTCACAGTAGCAGAAATGCACAGAACAAGAAAGAGAAGAAGAAAACCATAGAAAGGACGATTTTTTTCATAAATAATGATTTGACATTTGTCTTTTTTCCATTTTTTTGTTGCATGTGCAGTGAGAAGAACCATAGGACAGCAAAGCTATGAATATTTATTAAATGTTCATGTTAAGTAGGAATACTTTTAACAGCATTTGTCTAATACTGCAATTTTAGCCATTAAATATAGGCAGATATGTAGAGCCTTTTTTTTTAGTTTATGCAGAGGATGATTCACACAATGTAGTAGTAATCATATTGACTGTTTCAAACTCACTCAGACAAATAAATAAGGGTACAGATGAAGGCATAAAGCGGTTTTAAAATGCATGTTATGACAGATTTTTTTTTTTTTTTTTTAAATCGATGCATCCCCTAGTCCTCAAAGTGTAAAATATTGTAAACAAAACAAAAAAGTGTTTAGAAACTTGTCTCCAACATTTGGATGAGCCGAATATGATTTGTTTCACAGAGGATCAGAAAATTATTATTCTGATTCCATTCTTCTGAAGATATTGAACCTATGGATGCAGAACAGTGTGAATGAGTGGAGCTGTCACAAGCAGACCCTCTGAAATTGATGTCAGGTCTGCTGCTCAGCTGATGCTGACTGGCCGCCAGTGTAAGTCAAACTTCATTATGAGAACTATCCTGTAGCTAGAGCCTCCACGAAAGAGCAGCGGTTTGGCCAGTTCAGCAAACCACACCTGGGCGATTGGCTGTTGCTGGGGCTGTGTAAACTGAGGAGGTGTCTGGAACTGATTGTGTCAGCCAGGGGGAAACTGCACAAAATCTAAGCTGCCGTATCCAGGCTCATGGGCCAGTAACTCTGAATCACAATGAGTGGGGAGGGAGAGAGAGAGAGAGAGAAAGAGAGAGAGAGAGAGGGAGAGAATTCTTTACTCACTGTCAATGCCTGGGTGGCGGCACAGTCCAACAGAGTGAGTCGTTTCGTCTTCTCCTCGGGATTCAGCACAGGAACGTCAGAAGAGATGGAAGATGCTTTGTGGACTAATGTGGGGGATGGGGAGGAGGGGCAATCACCCCACAGCAAAGCAGAAGCTTCAGCAGTCCTCAGCCTGTACAATCAGAGAGAGAAATGTATGTTGTGGTTACCATTAATATGCCATTTACATTATTAACTGCTATTATTTTATTAGTTTTCACATGATCAGATTTAACAGAGTAAACTCTGTATGTAGGCCCAAACAGTTCATCAGATCACCATTCTCATAACTACAACAATGCCACAATTTGCATCAGTTTCACAAACACTAATAGAACCCTGTGGAACTCCAGAAATAATTCATAATGCTTTATACAATAAGAGAGTTCATTTTCAAATTTTACAAAAGGTGTACCAGTCTCCTAAAGACAGAGATGGGGATAAGAGGGAAGGAGAGAGTGTGTGAGAGGGAGCAAGAGAGTGGGGGGTAGAGAATAAGAGATTTAAATACATTAGGATTGAGCCATGTTGGAAAACCAAAGGTTAATAACCCCACGTTTGTGGCAGGAAAGTGCTGGCAGAAGACATGACCTGGTCATTGACCCGTGACAGAGGAAGACCCGTTGCCGGCCAAATGTCCTCTTGCAGAAACCCCTCCACTTATTCTTTCTGTCAAAACACACCAGCAAACACGTATGCACTAAACACTACCAGATGTTTCTGTTAGAGAGCACAACTCCCACCTCCACAGACAGCGAGGAGCAGAACTATACTTTCTGAACTCATTAACCCCATTTAATCTTTCTCTGCCTCTCTCTCTCTCTCTCTCTCTCTCTCTCTCTCTTAGTGCGGTGATTAGCTCCAGCCACTGCAGCAGACTGTGCTATACAAACAAAGTTTATTAATACCCCCATTATTAAAACATGACTAAAGGATAAGCATTTTCTATATATAGCTGTGCACTCTCCAAATACACTGCAAACTCAAGCTCTCAGGCAACTCACATTTTACAATTTCCAGTGAGAAACAGATGCCCTAGGATCAGTGTCAAGTTAGTTTGAGAATTCCTCCGTGCAGGCTTAGCCTAAGTCATTAAGCAATCACAGAGTTTTACACACAGCCATTTATCCTCAGCAGCCCACCCCTTTGCGGAGTACTGGGGCCTGCTTGCTGAATTTCCCGGAAACGTATTTGTGCAAAGCTAGCACATTCTGACCGCTGCTCGCTGCTCTAACCGCTTGTGACTAATAGCATCTGGTTCAGGCATCTGCTCCCCCAACAACACTTCCACCACCCTTCAGTTTAACACCCATTATTTGTAAGACCATATTTAGTTATAATAAAGTGTGGAGTAGAGGTCTAATTGAATATTTGTTTGAATCCAAGTTCGACAATGAATCACTCCATCTCCTATACCCTAGATCCCCGCTGTTTGGTAGGAGGGAGTCGAATTGAGGGGCCTCGAAGGCCTTCGCTGAGACCTGAATCATTCCATTTCATTCCACTCCAGTGCAGAATGCAGAGCCAGTAGAGGCAACAGTAAAGATGGTCAAGTTTCCTTATATGGGCAACATCCATAATCTCAACTGCATGTTTGAACTGCTGTTCATCAGCAGTGATATCTAAATGGACCACAAATAACCACTTGCTCTACAGAATAAGCATAGTGTTGCATTAACAGTGGCAGAGATGTGTGCCACACTTTTAGGAAGTGTTTCTGTCAAGCTATAGTTCAGATTTGTTTAGAGAACAGAGGAATCTTCTAGGTTTCTGGGCTGGATGTTTGCTCAGTAGCACCTCATGTGAAATTATGTAACATATGAAGATCAACAGTATACACAGTTTAGGTGTGTGTGTGTGTGTGTGTGTGTGTGTGTGTGTGTTCTTTTAACTGGGGAGAGCAGGGTATTAATGCATGTGGACACTTTATGTAGACAAACACTTAAAATAGAAAGAAAATGCTTCATTTCCTTAAAGCAACATCTGCTAAATATGACCACAAATGGGCAGATATTTCTACAAGCTATTTCTGTACCACAAAAAAAATTCTCTCTAGTAGTGCTAGGTGATATGACCTCAAAAGAATAATCACAATAAGTGGAAACGTTTACCTAACAATAAATGATTGACCATTTTAATAAATATTGGACAAAGCATTTTTCTTTGGTACAAGCTTCTCAAGTTGTTAGGTTGGTTTGGTGTTTGTTTCTTCAATGTTGCTTCCATAGTGCAGACTGGATGGGGTGGATGCACTAATATGATTATAAGGGGAAAGGACATGAACACGCACAATGTAGGTGTTTTAGTGGATTATCTGTTTTAAGACACACCTCAAAATTAAAAAGGGTCCTTTTAATGACTTGATTTGTTGAATCGGGTGTGTTTGGGGCAGGAAAAGCACCAACACATGCAGGGCAGGATTAATTTTGAGAAACACTGCTATCAGCTCTGCACAGTATATAAATATTCATGCACAAATATATGTACCTTCCAAATGTTATGCAGCAGGGTTTGAGTAAAGTGTTTAATCCTGCTAGAACATACCTCATTCAAACCAATTAACAAAGTGTGCATGTGTCCTTTACTCCTTTCCTGATAAATGTGTAAATCAGAGTGAGCTAGACTGCCTTTAGCTGTACAAAGGTCATCATCTGTTTCACATTAACATTTTGACATATTTACAAAATACAGTCCATTATAATCATTTTATTATTTTTTTTAGTTTGAAAGCAGTATCTGAAGAGCCTGAGCACAATGCTTGGAGAGAGCATGTTGGAATTGAGTGTTTTGTTCATGGTTCTTCATATGCAAAGACTGGGTGAAAACAAGGTCACTCAGCCAGTGATGATCACCAGTCAGACTGAACAAGGTAGAGGCCCATCTGGAGACTCTACAGACATTTCAAATCAAAATAAATGTTAAATAATTTATATAAATAAATAATTTTGGCATCACAGTTTGGTCAATAATACAGGTTAGGCTGAGCAACTCAAAAATGTTAGTAATTGTGCTGCAGCTGTACACGCTTACATATTTTGTTTAAGGTTGTGACAATAGGATGCCCTGTGATTGTTTATTCCCATCTGCAGGTTGGATCCAATCAAACTGGGTTTGCACAGACAAAATCCTATAAGATATTTAAGAAGTTTCAGCTGCAGCTCATTTCATAATGCTTTTGAGGCAACTCATTATAGATTGTTGACCGAACATAGGTAACAAATTTAGAAGTGTAAGGAGAAATTGTTAATAATGTGAAAAGGAATATTGTATTGAGCTATTCCTTTAAGCAAGGAAAACCATAACTGTTTGTTTAGACTCTAGTGACTTTAGATGTGGCCTGAGTTATGATTTGGGCTGAAGGGTCTCTATATGTGAGGGTTAAAGTTTTATGACTCTAGAGCTGAAGGGACCTCCCAGGCAAGAGTTCAAAATGTTCACATTGTAAAGCTTTATGTAAAAGTGGTCATCCATGCAAGAACCTCAGAGAGTTAAAGCAGCATAGTAGGTGACAGCTGGCTTATAAATCATTAGTAGAAATGATGGTCTCTGTCTCAGACAACGAGAGTCATGTGACCTCTGTTTTCTCATTTGCTTTTAATAGACCCAGAGGAGCTCACTGGTATTTAGATGTGCCTCATTGCATTAAAGATCACCGCTACATCTTTTTATCACACACTCAGAGAGAGAGAGAGAGAGACAGAGAGAGAGAGAGAGAGACAGAGAGAGAGAGAGAGACAGAGAGAGAGAGACAGAGAGAGAGAGAGAGACAGAGAGAGACAGAGAGAGAGAGAGAGAGAGAGAGAGAGAGAGAGAGAGAGACACACACACACACACAGTGAGACAGATTCCTTCCCGGTGCTCTTCACTAGTGTGTGTTATTGTGCATCATGCCTGCAAAATCATTACTTCAGTACTGGTGCCTGAAAAATTCATGCTGTAAAAGCCTTGTGGCAGGACTAATTTGCAATTGTTTAACCCTTACGCAAGTAGGGTTCAAATGGAATTGAAACATTTGGTCTAGAATGTTCATGCATTTAGAGTCTGTTCACTCTCTGCAGTAGTGTTTTTGGTGATCAGATCACTTCATACTTTACTTGCCCACACAAAAAGCTGTGTGTAAACACCCCCAAGTACAACCGATCCCTCAAACCATATTCAGAGAACTCAGACAGATGTCATCCTCATCTTTTGTCACTTTCCTTTTGGTATTAATAAAGTTCTGTCTATTTAATTCAAGTGTAAACAGAATGAGTTCTCCGAGAGTGGATCCAGTTAGGCAAACAGAAAAACATCCTTCAAAAAAGGCGTTAATGAGTCATTATTGCTGTGAATCTTGGCTTCTCGCTTACTCGTGTGCTCTTTCTCTCCCTTGCTCTGTGTGTCTGTTTCACATTCATGCTTTTTTACAGGTATATGCATGCAGTATTACAAGGTGATGCTTGAATGTTTTTTAAGTGGGAAAAATCGAATCTCGGGTGGTCACTGGGGATGCATTTTAGTGACTTGTGTAAACAGAATCCAGTCAAAGTATATCCAGATACTATCCAGATGGGGGCTGCACAATATGTTGTTTAAGCATCATCATTGAAATGTGGGTATGCACAGTATTCACAATGCAAGACATGCAAATTTAATTAAATGTTAATATTTGTGTTTTATACAAACGCAAAACTTTTTTTCCATGACAGATTGACCTGAAGCAAACTGTCAGCACAATATAATTTATTTTAATCCAATCTTTGACACACAGGGCTTTATTAATTTCATGATATGTTGGATCACTGATCACAATATACACTGCAGAAACAATATCACAATGTCAATGTTTGCAGTCCAAATCCAGCAACAAAATACACGTTAAAGCCAGGTGTGAACAGGCCCTTAGACATTCCAGCTTTCTAAAAAAAAACTATGATATATGGTAAAAAAATCAGTTACCATTGGGTTCAACCACATTATTGGTCTGCAGTCATGTACTTCCAACAGACTGACAGGTGATTAACAATTGACTATCTGGTTACAATGGCCACAGTCAAGGGGTAGCAAGTATAAACGCAGTTTTTAAAGTTCATATATTAAAAGCAATACAAATGGGCAGGCACGAGGAGCTAAGCAACTTTGTAAAGTGCCATTGTGATGTCTAGATGACTGGGTCAGAACATCTACAAAGTTCGGCAGGTCTTTTTGGGTGTTTTCGGTATGCAGTGGTCAGTACCTACCGACAAAAAGTTATGAGGCCCCACCTCTCAAAGGATTGTTTTGAATATTAGTCTTGGTGCCAACGCCATTGTGAACATTAGTGTTAGTGCTTAATGGGTCAGAGCTGTTTTGGAACCACAAGATGAATCCACACAATATTAGGCAGGTGGCTTTTAAAGTTATTGCTGATTAGTGGATATAAAAGTGTGTGTAACTGCGTCTGCATGTGTGTCCAGTTCCTCCTCCCACCCCCCCAGTAGCTCTCTTTGTGCTACAGGCTGTGTATTCTGGTCTGTCTGTATGCTGATCAATGGTCCTAGACTGCTCTGGCTGCATCTCCCTCCTGGCCCCTGAAATGGAAATATTAATAATGCAATAGCCTTGACGTCATACTGGCCATTAGTTTGGCAAGGAGCAGGTCCAGCAAGCTGATTAATTAGTGATCAGATTAATCGCTGTCTTTCAGAAGGGCAAGAATTGGACTGAATGGACATGTGACTGAGTGAAGCGCACTCTGCTATTAAAGAGTTTCAGCTACTGAGTGCATTTTCAATTAAAGGCTGCATTGCGCAAAAGCACAAAAGAATGTAGTCCGGGTTCAAACCATTTAAAGAACTTTCCCGAATCAGTGAACCGCCTGCTCTACCCATTTTCCTTCTAATTAGTGATGGGCTAACCAGAGTGTTTCTAGCACAACACCAGACACAACAGTCTTAAAAATAAATGTGTTTCAAATCTTTGAGTGAGAATGTTGAACAACTTCTGAATCCATTAAAAACCATATATTTGAGAATGAATGAATGAATGAATGAATGAATGAATGAATGAATGAATGAATGAATGAATGAATGAATGAATGAAGCCAATAGTGTACAACATTCTCATAGAAACAACTGTTCAGCTTGAGGACAGCAATCAAGATCCCTCAATCAATCATTTTAAGCCCCTTTGTATTTAAGAGTTTCATATTTAACTCAAGACTGCTAAATAAAGCTTATTTAGCCTGAAAATGAAGTCAGTAATTCTGTCATCACATGCACCATTAATGTTTACCATGGAAACTAATGGCATAACGCATACACACATGCATGCACATGTGTATGCATGTGTCCATGTATGCCTGAACTGGTGCCCAGTTCAGACATATTTTACAGCTCACACAAGTAGAACTGTTGATTGGTCACTGTCAACTGGGGAGAGAGGGTGCCACTGGTGCCACACCAACGCACTGCAGCTGGGGTCAACATTTGAGGGTAGTAAGCAATAAAAAAAGGGTACAAATTCAACTTTTTCCCCATCACTTTAAATTTAGCCAATGAGCAAAGTGTCCTGCAGTCATTACTCCAACATTTCTTCCCCTCCACTAGCTGAGTGAGAGTCAGCTCCCTGCATGGCTAACAGCACCATTCAGTGGTACAAGTCATCTATCATTCATCAGACACACAGGAACATCCTGAGAGAGGGAGATTTTCTCTTCGTCTTCAAGCAGCATGAATGATAAAACTACTAAACTACACACAGACTGATACTAAATCATGCTGACATTTCTGGACACATTACACCACTAGAACAAAGACAGAGTTCACTTCCAGCAATAGAAACCCATACTAACCTCAGAACATAACATCAATTTAACAGTCAGCACCACTGAGAGGGAAGCTACAGCTTACCTTAATGGTTATATTATCATTTGAATCATTTGAATACTGCATATACAATGATCATCCGTTCAGAGGAATGTTTCATCTGTGCATCCATTTTTATCTGCCTATTCCGGGTCACAGCCCTGGTGGATCTAGACCATACCCAGAATCACTGGCTGCAAGAAAGGAATTTTCATACAATCAAATGCTCACACCTATGAGCAATTTTGCTCAGTTAATTGACAATGTGGGTTTTGGGAGGGGGGTTACCAGAGTACCAAAAGGAAATCCAGAAGGACACTAGGAGGACAAAACTTCTCACAACAATCACAACTCCAATTCCTGGAGCCTCCTGCATTACTAGTGATGCCACTGTGCCATTGGAAAGTGTCATCAGTGGCCAACAACCTTTTTTTCCACATGTGAGGTGACAAACAAATTTTCAGACCTTGGGGTAATTTGGCCTTTAATGGATGACAGGGAAAAACACTGACATGGCCAATCCAGATGTAAACAGAGCATAACTACTGAAATTAATGTAAAATAATGTTGACATAATGGGTTTATTAATGTATAAAATGTGAACTGTGTGTTAAATGAGAAAAACCCAATACATTATTGATCTTTTACATTATTCTTCAGTTCTTCATTTTGTTTCCATTTCTTTTTTAATTGTGCCAAAAGGGTGGGCCAAATCCTCAAATTAGGAAGGATGCAACATGAGAGGGTTCATATACATCTGGTCAAGTGATATTAAGACAAGAACTGGGTGATATGTAAATGATAAAGGGGTTACAATTTAATATACTGCAAAAGTGCAAGCAAGAGGATATAATCTTTTTTTTAAAATGGTAGTAAATAGTATAAAACACCTCCATATACATAAAATGCATGGAAAAAAATTACTTCTTATGCAGTCAGAACAGTGGGATCTGTAGACACTACCTTGCCAAAAAAAAAAAAAAAGGTCACAGTAATATTTTGTTTGACCACCTTTTGCCCTAATCAGTGCTCACATTTGCTGTGGCATCACTTCCACAAGCTTCTGCAATATGCAACATTTATTTCTGTCCAGAGTTGCATTAATCTTTCCCCAAGATCTTGCACTGATGATGGGAGATTTGGACCAAAGTCTTCTCCAGCACATCCCAAAGATTCTCAATGGGGTTCAGGTCTGGACCCTGTAGTGGACAATCCATGTATGAGAATGATGTCTCATGCTGCCTGAACCACAATTTGAGACAGAATATGCCTGTGCCATCAGGGAAGAAAAAAATTCTATTGATGGAATTAACCTGGTCATTCAATATATTCAGATAGTCAGCTGACCTATTTCTTTGGGTACATAACATTGCTGAACCTAGACCTGACCAACGGCAGCAACCCCAGATCACAGCACTGTCCTCACAGGCTTGTATGTTAGTCACTGGGCATGATGGGTGCATCATTTCAGCCACCTCTCTTCTTACCCAGTAACTCTGAACTCATCATTAGCCTCACTGACAAGTTGTTTTCTTAAGGCTACCCAGCTGTTTAGCCTCAATCCATTGAGTTCCCTTTGCATTGTGCATGTGGAAATGTTCTTACTTTCACTATTAAACATTTCCCTGAGTTCAACAGTTGATTTCACCAAATGTTTAAGTAATCGCTGATCACAATCATTCAAGATCAAAGACGATGTTTCCCCACTTTTTAATAATGCATGGGATAGTTCTTAACCCGATTTAAGAAGCTTCAGCAATCTTCTTAGATGTTTCTCTGCTTGATGCATGCATGCAGATCAACATCTTTTACACAACTAAGGGATGTGTCTTTCAACATGGTTGTTCAACAAATGAGAAGCAATCCACTGCATGAGTTAGGGTTAAATAACGTGTTGCCAGCTGAATCACTCGTGCAGTTTTTATCCAATGGGAGGTTCTTACCCATTGGTTTAGTTCAATCCAGGTGGTAACCTTTTTGGCCAGGCAGTGTATGAGTATGTTTTTACATCCCTAACACCTATATTCTCCATGCAAAACCAGGACATGTCAGCAGAACAGATTTTCACAGTTCCAATCCTAAAATTAAACAGTAGTGGGAATTTCATATTTATTTACATATATAGATGGATTTTTGGTGTTAAGAAATAAGAGATTCAGTAAAAAGTCTATTATGACACCTGTGGTGAAAAGGGTTCAACTGGTGTCAGGACATTTTAAGCATAGTTAATAATGTCAAATAGCATGATTATTTTTGCATACTAATAGCATATTAGGACATTTTCAGTCTGTTCAATCCCTACTTAGCATGCCACCAACAGATAATCCATATGCTGCAGGCAGAAAGGTTATCAAGTCAATGAAACCTCAGGGTTCCACCTTGTTGGAGGATGGTGCTGGCAATGCTGCAAACAAGGAGCAGGCTAATCTCCACTAAAAGACAAATCAGAATGGATGCTCTCATTAGTTCCGTCAGAGCTTCCCTTCCTTAGCCCATTGCGAGTCTATTAGAAGTAAAATGCCTCCAGTGCCGAACGCAGAGTGAGAATAAAGAGATTCATATTAGTGTCATTAGTCCTCGTCCCTCTCTCCGTCTCCAGCTAAATCTCCACCATACGAGCCATTAGAACACCATCAATTATCAACACATTTGAAAACTCCAGACATCTTGAATGTTCATGATGAAGTTCAGCTCAGTTCACTCTAATGCCAGCATGCTTGAGATAATGCAGCCTAACCAGCCAAAAGGGGGCTCTTGATCTGAAGTATTTGGTGTTATCGGCATAGATGGAGCTTCCGAGTAGCATAAACCATCCAGGAAGTTTCAAGAGCACTTCTGATGATTTATTGGTGTAGATTTGAATGAATAGAATTCAAATCATTCCCAGAAAGTAAACACCCAAGTATTACAAACTGAAATAAAGAGAAATATACAGCAAACAAACATGTGCTCTTGTTGGAGATATATTTTGAGGAAAAATATGTTCATGAAAGAAACATTAGTCCTAAAATCATTCAACATGGGTCCCTTTATATGAGGAAAAACTGGGTCTTGTATACAAAAGCCCCCACTTCCTGTGGGTCTCTTCTTGTAGCCTACATAGGATGGGTCAGCTGGATGTCCTCTAAGGCTATGGGAATGGATGGGAAGGTCAGATTTGTTCCCATCAGACCATTCCTCTTTCTGTCAGAATATCTTACTTCAACAACCCCTTTTTGAATTCCCTTCTTTCTTTCCTTTGTCAGCTGTTTTACACAAACACTGACATAGCCTGCACTTTAAAAGTATACAGCCAAAGCATTTTAATTACCTCTGAAAATGCAGACAGACAGGAACACACAGGAATACACTGGCAGTCTGACAGTGCTTCCATGTTTCCAAGCTACAAACCTCAGCAATAATGTCAGTTCGGTGTCAGCACCTGCTGTCTCTGGCCAATGTAAAGATACACTATCAACATACAAAACACACAGTGAACAGAATACATACACAGAGAGAAGGTGGAAAAAATAGACTCCTAAGTCCCTAACTACCTCCAAAAAGTACTTACATGTGGTAAAGAGAAAAGTTGAGATCTGAAGAAAAGGAAAGAAAAAATATCACATATTCTGGGGAAACTAGTTCCATAATTCAAGAGCGACCACTCCAAAGGATCTGCCATCCCTGGAGGATAATCTGAATCATGGCATAGTGAGAAGAACAGAATTGACATACCTCAGGGTACAAGCAGGGATATGTGGGTCAAATAATTCTTTCAAGTACTGAGGGATGAGACCATGAATTTCTTTATATGTAAACAGGGGTATTTTCACTGCGAAAGGAACTAGCACATTAGAATAAAATAAATAAAGAATCCATCTTATGTGCTTCTTCCTTTTTCCAGAGCATACCTGGAATTAAAGGGGTCAACTGAAGGGTCCCAAACACAAACATTTACTCAGAACATTCATACCTAGAGGCAATTTAGCAAATTCCAATTTACACACCATGTATTTTTGAGAGGTGGGAGAAAATCAGACCACCCACAAGAACCCCTCACAGATATGTGTAGAACACAAAATACAGCAATAATAGCTCAAACTACCAACATTGTATTTATAGGGCACACTATATGAACCAAAGTATTGGCACATGTGCTTATTATTTCTTCTAAAATCATGGGTCTGAAGAGTTTATCCTGCTTTTTTTGGAGTAATTGTCTCTGCTGTACAGGGAAGGCATTTGCTATATTGTGGAGCAATGCTGTGAGGTTTTGATTGCACTTATTACTAAGTCAATGCATTAGTAAGGACAGTCAACACCCCATCTCACCCCAACCCATCACAAAAATATAAGATATTTGGGGAACATACCCCTCTAGCCAATGCTGGCATTAGACATAGTGCGAATAGGTACAAGTTTATCTGCTCTAGATAGTCCTATTCTATTCTCTACTTCTCTACAGGGACTAGACAAGCTGTGCATGCATTTGCACATCTATGCCAGCCATGGTGGCAACTTAAAGCAGCTGAATGCCATTGTTAGGAGGGCTGTCCTCCACCTTATATACTTTTAAAAACAAAGCAAAAAGCAGACTTATTGTGCCAAAGCTAACTATTGCATTCCCTCTAGGAGCTCATGAGATCAGAGAAAATGAGATTCTCATTAGAATTAATTAAACAGTTTGTTTATTAAAATGTTTAATTGTCCTTGGAAACAGAGCAGATTGTGGCTCACTGTTTGGGCTCATTACATTATCCACAATAGGATAAAATCCATACACATTACCATCTCTCTCCACTATCACCCTCTCTCTAAAGAGGCTTTTTGCTGGTCTGACTGAATGAGACCCTGACTCGTCCTTTTTTCCAGCTGCTGAGCAGCGGCCGGCAGATTCTCATTGTTTCAATCCCATCATTTGACAAGTGGCCTTTCAGCCGAGGCTCAGCTTCTCTGGCTATGGTGTGCCATATCTCCCTCAGTGTAGAGCCACCTCCCGCACACAGCCCACTTCAAACAGGAGGTCGCCACATGCATTACACTCACAATGGGCTTTCTGTTTGGCTGCATATTGTCAAGTCGGCAGAAAACCATGAACACAATCATCAACTAAACCCAACATTAGTGCTTTCTGTAATTCCCTATGTTTGTTATCTGCCCCCACATGCATGCTGAGCTTGATAAAGCACAAAGGAATACTGAAACAGCCTGAAAACTGACGCAAGTAACTCAATGTTTTCACACAGCGCCTGCAAAAACGCAACAATTCCGTTTTTCCAAAATGGGAGGCACAGCTCGCTCAGTGCTCCCCTGGGGTGGGTTGCCAGTGGTTGCATGGATACAGCGGCGCAGCAGAATGCAATCTAATAGCCTGCCTGGACATAAATCACCTTGAAAGCAGCAAGCAGTGCTAAGACTGACAAGTCTGGCAACCCCTAGCGTGCCTTTATTAAAAATCAAATCATACAGGCTGGACATGCCACTACCGCCTTTTTGACCAAACCTGAACAAGACATCTACATCCCTATCAAGAAACAGGGGGAGGCTGGTGCTGGTAATGCAAACTACAGACCTGATACAAAGGCAGCAGGGTTGTTGTGGAAGGTAAAGTGATAGAATGATGGATGAAGGGATGATGAGTATGTTACTAGAGAAAGAGAAGCATTACAGAGGCAGTGGGAGGTGATGTATGCTTCTGTCATGCTGGCAACTCACCGGAACAGCACTGACATGCAATCACTCTGCATGCAATCAACCTGGGAAGGGAGATGGAAAAAAAGGAC
>CM067507.1:26019884-26089884 GCA_034509495.1 Acestrorhynchus altus
TTCTCTGCATTACAGTGACACTGACATTGTTGTGGTGTGTTAATGTGTGTTGCTCTGGAATGAGTGGCTCAGACAGTGTTTAAACAAACACTGTGTCCATTCACTGTCCACTCTATTAGACAGTCCTACCTAGTTGCTCCACCTTGAAGAGGTAAAGTCAGAGAGAGAAGCACATCTGTTACTGCATAGGCTGTGTTGGTCATCCTCTAGTCCGTCATCAGGGGTCACAGTACGCTGCCCACAGAATACCTGATGGGCTATTCTTAGTCCAGCATTGACATTAAGGAATTAAAACCTCCAGCAGCACTGCTGTGTCTGATCCACTCATACCAGTGCAACAGATACTAACACACCATGACCTCGTCAGTGTCACTGCATTGCTGAGAATGTTCCCCCACCCACCTAATACCTGCTCTGTGGTGGTCCTGATCACTGATAAACTCAGCATAAGGAGTTTCACAAAGTATGCAAACAGACAGATGAACTACAGTCTGCAGTTGTTGGTGTAAACCATTCTATATTGTCAGTTATCAGAATTTAAGTCCCATAAAATTAGTATCACCCACAAAATATTTAGGCCCTCATTTTTCCTCATTATTCCTCAAAACTGTTTCTGTTCATAAATTGGACTTTAAAGTAGAGTGGCATTCCACAAGTTGCCAAGTGATTAAAAAAATGCAGGTGACCAGAAATTTCTAAACAACAGTCTTCCTTATCAGTGCACTTCTATCTATCCTACTACAATCTTTAGTTCCATTACCATCACTTTCAATTCCCAATACATATGTTTAGCATCTGAGGCAACAGAACCAGGAGCTGGGAGACCAATACAGCACCGATCAGTGTGACAGACGAGCAATTCTTGGCTCAATAGTATGAATTATCTATTTGTAGGATTTCAGCAACATACCTATTTTTCTTGTTACTCCATCAACTTATTTGAGAGACACAGCAAATCTCACCGTACTATAAAAAAAAAAAAAAAACTATGATTTTTTCCATTTTTCTCATTCCAAACATCTGTTTTTGTAGCTCAATGATCCAGGCCATGGGGATAGCCAAGAGTATTTTAATAACTCCCTCTCCACCACTTGCCCCTTCTTTCTCTTCTGTTCAGAATATCAGAGGGTCTTTCATGCCCAGAACCTTCCATGTCAGTTGTCTGTTTATGGCTCTGGGGGCCTGTGGTTCACAGCCTGAATAGACAAAATTGCACACTCGGCACACCACACTCTACAAAACCCTAGAACTTAACTTGTGGTGAGGCTGGAGGAACTGAATGGGATCAGCTATTTTAAACACTGATCCAAATTAACATACATGCTATAGAAGCTGTTTACATCTTATGTGTGCTTCATATCCAGATAGAATCTGGATATAGTGTAGTGTAGTGTTCAGTTTCAGTGTCATGTGTACAAAAACAAAACACATTGTCCAACTTTCTAACTGCAAACATGAATTGTCAGCTGTTACTAGAACCTAAAAGAACATTTCAAACAAGCAGTGAATTTTCTGCTTCAAAGAAAGCTTTTTCTTGCAGCTGCAGTGGAGAACCATGACTGTGTAAAGGACTATTTAAAATGAAAACAAACACTACCAGCTGTGGTCAACCATCTACCAGAATTTTAGTAAAGGATCAATTTTCTATTTATTGTCCTATATTTGTCCTGTAATATTCAATTGTGATGTTTTGTTTCTGCAATATTGCCCACCCCCAAGCAGAGGTTTACAAGCACTGCTGAACTGGGTTGCAGTGGAGAAGGCAACGTGACATACTGAGCACACAGTTCAGAGGACTTTACAACTCTGGCACTTGATTCAGCTCACATTTTTCTCCATTTCTTTGTTTCTGTCTCCTACAGCTGACTCACTTTACTGTTTCAATAGAAAAAGCCAAGAGATTTGCCTTTAACAAAAGTGGGCAGGGATTGGCAGCACATAAAGAACACTATAAAACTCTCAGAGAGAGAGAGAGAGAGACAGAGACAGAGACAGAGACAGAGACAGACAGACAGACAGACAGACAGAGATGGCCTTTCACACAGAAATGCAGTATTGCCTACTAAACTCTAAACTGCTGTCCAATTGCGTACACTAAATTTAATCAAATTTTCATTGGCTCTCTGAAAGCACGAAAAGAAACATTGTTCAAGTAACGGTCCAAAAGCGAGCACATTTTAGCACTGTAGGCCAAAACAGACCTATTGGTCTGCCATGAACACCTTTGGTATTTCTGTAATTGCAAAAACACATGTGATGTTAGTCATCCAATGAAAACTCTGATGAAATGAATGAGAGAACACAATGAGCAAATGCCACCAAAAATTCACTCAAAGAGATCAATAAAGCTATTGCTGTCGAGAAGAGAGAAGGCAAATATACATCTCTGACTCCTTTAACCCCTTAAACTCTGTATGTAAGCCCACACTTCAGTTCTTCACTCACATTGCTGTCATATTAAACATCAGTTTAATAGACCCTAAAGTAGAATTCTGTGCAACCCCACCAAATAGGTCAAATACTTCACAAGTTCATTTCTGCATTAAGTTTAAAACAAAAAAAAAAGAGTTTAAAACTCTTAATAGTATATACATTTTATAAAAGTAAGGAATTAGTTACCACCATGCAAAAATGAGTGAATAGGTGGTGCTGAGCAACATGGCTGGTATGGGAGGTGGATCTTTATGAAGTGGGTTGTGTAAACATGCGCTGAATGAATGGAGGCACTGACTGGGTGCTTTGAGGGGAGCCCGTAGCAGCACCATGTAATGGGCTGGCAGAGTCATCCGTTTTGGAGCAAGCTTGTGGAAAATAGCAGGTCATGTGCTGCCAGGCGTGTGTGTGTAGGGGTGTTAGAGAGAGTGTGTGTGTGTGTGTGTGTGTGTGTACTACGAGCAACCCTGCTCAGCTAATGGCACTCAGGGTTTTGGACTGCCAGCATTGGTGTGAGTGAAGTCTGAGCCAAGAGGCCCTGCTTCTCCCCGTCCTCACCACTGAAGCAAAAACACTGCTGTTTCCAGCCAACGGCTGTTTTACACACGCGTATACACACTCTAACCTCACACACACACACAAACTGTACTTGGTCTTTTGCCTTGAAACCTTGAGCACAGCTTTCCGAAACACATCAGTGTGATGGTGAGGAGATAATGAGTTCTGGGAATGAGCCTGGAGTTTATTTTAATGTGGGAATCTTTCAGCTGATCCTTTTCCTCTGTTGGCCCCACTATTCAGAGAGAAACCATACACCTGGGGGGAAGAGCGAGAGCAAGAGCGAGAGGAGAGACACTTGCCTGCATTAAGCCCTGTTTTATATGGTGCTCCTGCACACTGACTAACATTGACAGGTCAGCTGGGTCCCAGGCTGGCTGCAGTACAGCATGAATCTCCAGCAGTTCCAGCAGAGCCCAGGCAGCACACACACACACACACACACACACACACACACGCACACACACACACACACAGCAAAACAATTTCCCTTTCAATCTGCAGTGCTAAAAATGAGCCGTTGTTTACTGACCTTTGCATGGAGCTCTCATGGTGCTATCACTTCCCCTGCTCCAGCTCAAACAATCCTCAATGCAAAACTCACTAATACACACAGCCACACACGATAATACTGCAGTATGTGCACTGTGTGGGTGAGTGCATCCATGTGTGTTGGGGGGTATTATTCAAAATCCAGTTTCATGACACAACATGCCAAACACTGGTACCCTATGAGACAGGATTCTTGGATTAACAACAGAGCCTGGCTAGCATACTGGTAGGATAATAATATCATAATAAACATGTATTATGGTCTATGTCCTATAAAAACCTCAGATTTCTATCATGTAAACTAAAGCCAAAAAAAGGGAAGGGAATTAATACCAAATCAACAGAAACCATAACTATTGCTTCACAATCATACTTCTGAGGCATTTATACATTTGACACCCACATAAATTCCCAGACCCAGGGTTTCCCAGCAGACCGCTCCACAGATCCTCACAATCCTCCTACTTGCTTGCTCGTGTAAACATGAAAGGATGTAAATCAGGCCACCTTTCTCATTTGAGACTGCTTGAGTCTCACTTGAGATTCCCCTTGAGACCATTACCTATGAACTTGAGACAGAGCAACCCTTCTTTTAGTTTCAATGAAATGGGACAGATGAGTACCACTCTTGGTTTGTCCCTCCTGGACCACTGTCCCTCCAATACTAACTGGGAGCACTAATAGTCTTGTCATTTTAATAGTCTTGACATCTGATCTGACCCAGTAGGGTGACCCTAATGTTTTGGCTCTTCATGAATGCAAAGGAAACGGGAATGCAGCCGTACAAAAAACAACCATGTACAGTACCTTGTGAAAGTATTCACTCCCCTTTGCATTTTTCATGTTTTGCTACATCACAACCTAGAATTAAAATGGATTATTTGAAGCATCATTTAAATTTACATGCCTACAACTTTGAACACTTGATTTTTTTATGTGAATCAAAGGAAATGGTAAGATCAGGGTGAGGACCGGTGGTTCCAGGAATGAATAGTAGTTTAATACCACTACCACTGTCGTGGTACTACTTTCACTCCATTTTATGTTAAATGGTGCTCCAGGGGATCATCAGAGATTTGAATATTTTTTATAACCCAATCCTGACTTCTCAATAACTTTGTTATTGACTTGTTTGAGGAACTCCTTGGTCTTCCTGGTGTTGTTTACTTAGTGGTGACTTTTGCTAAATGGTGTTGCAGCCTCTGGGGCCTTTTAGAAAAGATGTGTCTATACTGACAGATCACGTGACACCTAGAGTGCACATCCATGTGCAATTTCACCAAGTATGTGACTTCTGAAGGTAAGGTGTTGTGTGTACTGGAAATATGCCATAGATGACATTACCACCCACAGTGGACAGTGCAGTGGGTGGCAGTGAACATGACTGGTAGTAGTGTGAACACACAGGCAAATCTGGCAGAATATGGCAAGTCAGTGCAGCATTCCTTGGCTTCCATGGGGCATGGCAAAAGTCATGAGACACGATACATACACAATAGTTTTGGTCCCACTATATTTGACATGTCAGTGTGTGTGTCTGTCAATAAGCTCAAGCTATGGTACAAAAATATGATTGGACAAATGGCCTTATAGGTTATTGGTCGGTAAGCTATATTTCAGCCAGCCCTGACCTAAAACATGAAGTTTAAATTACATTGGAATTGCTAATAAACCATACTGTTTTGCATTCTCCTTGGGTTCAAAACTCCAAAAAATTGATCAGAAAAGTAGTCCCACAGGTGCACTGCCACAAACCCAGCAACAGAACTGATATCCTACGAAAATTAAGAACATTAAGATGTGATGCAGTTAAAGAGATCTGGCTACTGTGCCAATGGTCTGTCGCACGCTTTGGTTCGGTTTACAGACCAGCCTCCTCAGCAGGTTGAACAACATGCAGCACAAGTTGTCCTGGATAAAGTGGTAAGACAGCATCTAAGGAGATCCTTGTGTTCATTACTACAATTATTGTCAGTGTCACTGAGACCAAGTGTGTGTGTGTGTGTGTGTGTGTGTGTGTGTGTGTGTGTGTGTGTGTGTGTGTGTGTGTGTGTTTTTTCAACTTTTTGGCTGGGTAATTAGGCAGCAGTGACAGGGTGTGGAAGCGTGGTGAGTTATCAGTAAACTGGGTCTTATTGAGAGTGTTGGAGGAGAGTTGGCGGCAAGGTTTAATCTGAGCTGTGGTGTGTGCGTGGAGGATACTGCCTAACTGGACAGTGCCAGAGTTGTGCCATTTAAAGCTGGCTCTGTGTGTGTGTGTGTGTGTGTGTGTGTGTGTGTGTGTGTGTGTGTGTGTGTGTGTGTGCGCGCGCACAGTACTGGTATTTACCATCACTCAAGCCCCACAAAGAACCCAGCCCCAGGATCTGGCCATATTGTGGTAAATTTTTTTTTATTCCAATTGCAAATGTTTTAATCATTCTGGAGTCAGTTCTCAAAAGTGAAAAGTGTGAGAGCTTTAATATGAAATCAAAAATACATCATTTAGCAAAATGACAATAATTAAAACAATTTCTTTTTTGCTGACCGAGGCCCTAAATGCTGAATATCAGCCGATACTGAAGGAGAGAAAATCAGTAAGAACATTAAAAGAAGATGAGTAAGAAGAAGAAGATGGAGAATGAGAGAATGAGGAGAGTAAGACAAATAAAGAAGATTGAGAACAATGAGGAGAAAGAGAGGAAGGTGCCATCTTGTGAGGCCAAATCTCAGACTGAGCTCCATTCATTAACAAGAAATTCTAACAAAGCAAAATAAATAAATAATAATAATAATAATAATAATAATAATAATAATAACAATAACAACAACAACAACTAATAATAATAATAAATGGCCAGTTTGAAGTGAAAGTCACTACTAGTTAACTGTAAGTGATTGGCCATCTCATGTGACACCAACCAGTGATTACAGAATGACTGAGTTGAACAATTCTGTACCAGTGTATCAGATGAAGCTGTGCCAGTTTGCTAATGCTTCTCCCAGAGACTTTGCAGTCACAGCAATTAGATGGCCAGGTTGTCATTTAATTGCATCTCATTGTGCACTGAAAGCAAATTGGGGTGTGTGTGTGTGTGTGTGTGTGTGTGTGTGTGTGTGTGTGGTGAGGCAGTCGGGACAGTGGAGGTGGCAGCGGGGAGTTCAGCTGATGCATGGCAGGAAGCTGAGAGCACCACAGCAACAGCTTATCTGCCAGAACAGCTGGAGCACTCGCCACCCCCCGCAGAGGGAGGCCAGCGGCTTATGGGGCTCACACACAGAGAGAGACAGCGCATACACACACCCACACCCCTTCCCCATCACCCTCCAGTTGGGCAAAAATCGCCCATAACTTCTTTCTGCAGAACACTTTCCCCCTTCCTCTCACAGTCTAACGCCATTGCCCCCAGTGCCACATCCATAATGCATGGGCTCTCAGGAGCAACAGGGCTTTTTACTGAGCGCTTCTCCTGCCTTTTACACTGCCATTCCACATTGTGAGCAGAATCACTGCTAGCCAGGTGCCACACAACATCACCAAGGCTGACACGAACGAGCCTTTCCAGCTCCGCTCACCCAGGCTGAAGAGGGGATGACTGAGGATGCAAGGACAAGTCACCAGCACTGTAACAAGGAATATGCAAGAAATAAACAAATACATCAGGAGAACATTACTGTGTCCCCTCTGGCACCCACACTCTCCAAGCAGGCAGAATCCAAATGCTACAATAAAACCCTGCCATTCTGCATGTTTGCCCGAGTGTGTGTGTGTGTGTGTGTGTGTGTGTGTGTGTGTGTGTGTGTGTGTGTGTGTGTGTGTGTCATGGGCCAGTATCAAAAGCCATGGGTCTTCATTCTCATGCCTGTGTCTGTGCCCCTGCCCTCATGTCTTGCTGATGTCCTTCTGAGAGCTGTCCTAGTTTTCAGCTCACACATGCTGTGATAGACATCTTTCAGAGGAGCCAAAGCCGCCTTCTGCCTCACTGTCATTTTCACTTTCCACAGCTATTGTTCAGACGTGCACACACACGCGCACACACACACCTACCTCCGCTGCCCTGGTGATGAATACAGGTCATTTTCATACTTCAAAAATAGCTTCAACTACAAATGCCAATAAACACAATTAACATTAAGTATTGACTGCTGCTGACACTCTTCTCCCCAAAATCTTAGTTTCTTAAGAAAGAAGTTCAGAAGTGATTAACAATGGTTTAATATTGGTATTACTATTTTTATTAACAAATTATATATATAGGAGTAAGTAATAAGGCTAATAATAAGGGATGAAACCAATTAATTATTAACTTGAATATATAATTGAAAGGGATTTTTTTCCAAAGTTGAAAGGTTTTTTTCATATATTATTTGTTCTCTGTTAAAGAACAAGTTTTAAAGAAGGGTCAAATGTCTGCAAAAAGAACTTCTAGTTAACAGGAAATCCAAGCTGTTTGTGAATTCTCCAGTTATTCATTTTTGTTAAAGCTTGTTCTCTTTTTTTCAAGCATCTTTTTGGACAGTAAAGCTGTGCTAGAACACTCTTCCTAGACTGAACCGTGTGCAACAGGGCTCAAAGTTTAGGGCACTTTCACACTGACCTTGTTTGGTCCTGACTTTTGAACTTTTCAGTTTGGCCCAAATGAAAATAGCATATCTAAAAGTTGACCATGATCTGGACAAGAGGGCCAACATTTGGTGCAACCTAAAAAGGTGGTCTCAGTCCTGATCAACTGAATCATAGTCCGATTCGTTTGCAGTTTGTTTTGATGGTTTGGAGGAATTCTGAGAATTTAAGGCAACATCAGTCAAAAAATAAACAAAAGAAAATAATAAGCATACTGTGCTGTGTAGGTTAACCCTTATGAACAGAAACAAAAGGAATTTGAGGGCACCTCAGACACCCGAAGGGAGTCTGGCAGACTCTAGCATAACACTGGGAAAGGTAACAAGCTACACTAAAAAAAAAAAAAAAAAAAACAAGTCAGGCACACACCTCTACAAACCAATCCATATAACAGATAGGAAGATGCTACACACGTAGGTGATGACAAGACAGATGACTGTGTAATACAGTGTAACAAAAACTCCATTATGAAACTCCATTCTTTAAGTCAATGCAACCATTCCAGCATTTTGTGAGGATATATTTTTTTTACACAAAGACTTTGTTTCTTTGTTTCATATACAGAAGGAACAGCAAGATCAGTATGTGCTCAATGCACACAACTCTGTTGTATATACACATTTTTTCTAAAGCCACAGCATTTAGAAGCCAGCCATGCTAGCTCAGAATACTTCCCACAGGTAGGTTGGGATGAGTCTACTACAGGAAGAGCTGCGTGTGGAGGGGATTTAGGCCAGATCACAGCCTGCATTCTACAGCCTCATAACACTCACCCACAGGGCATTTGGGCCAGGTGAGAAGTAGTGCAGTAACAATGCCATAAAGCCTCATGTACTTGAACATAAAGTCTTACAAAAGGCACACAAAAATGAGGGTTGGCGTGCTTCCCTAAGCACAACATATTTTACAGTTAGCAGGTTCAGTTATAGATGTGTTAAACTTGGTGGTGTAAAATGTTCTCATTAAAATAAAAGGAGTGCTATTTTTTGTATTTGTGTTTTGAGTTCCTGAAATGAAATAATGCTCTGAAATGTTTCAGCAAAAGCATAGTAAAAATGACTGTAATCTGAAGAACTGAAGAATGCCCATTGAAAAAGCAATGTGCTTATTACAGAGGTAGAGCTGAACCAAAGCTAAGTGTTTACCAAGCCTCAAACCTCAGTGGCTTGTGTTACAAACAGAGGTCCATGCAAGCTCTCTCAGCTTACATAGCTTCAGTCAATATTTCTAACAGATTACACGCCTTTGAGGGCTTTCAGATGTTCTCTGTGGGTTCTTCCAAGGTTGCATATTGACCAAAGTGCAATATTAGACCTCAAATGTTTCTCTCATTCTTCCCTCCACCCCTCTCCCTCACTCAGACCTGCAGTCTCACCCCGGGGGTTCAGCTCTCATTGGTCATCTCTGCTTGGTCTCCATGGATACGGCTAAGCGGGCACTTTCCTGTATGTAGCGGTGATGGCAGAGACACGGAGGCACATGTGAGGGCCAAGCCAAACACATGCAGGGCACAAAGACACTAAAGATCTCACTTTCAGTGCTATCTCTCTCAGCTTCCACCAACAAGCAGCCAAAAACAGCTAGAATGAGAGAGAGAGAGAGAGAGAGAGAGAGAGAGAGAGAGAGAGAGAGAGAGAGAGACAGACAGACAGACCAAAAGAGTGAGAGATAGAGGCCGAATATGACTTTAGGAGAGGCATGCCAGTGGTGATACACAGCAGAATCAGAATGTTAATGATGCCCAGACAGCAAGAAAAGATATTCTCTCTCATTCTCTAAAATGTCACATCCTGTAACAAGGCAGCATGGATAGGATTGGTAAAGGAGGCCACGAGAAGCATGCTCCATTGATGGATATGGCCACTTATTTACCATTCCCCTCCATATGGGGCTTCATCCTTCTCTCTCCATCTCTCATCTGTTATAGTCTCCTTTCCTCTCCATGACCATTTTCTCTCATCCTAAATCAGTCTTCTCTCACTCCCTCTCTCAGTCCTGCTCAGTCGCGCTCTGCTGTCTATGATGTATAGCTTCATTTCCAACAGGCTTTTCACCAGAATAAGATTACAATCTGGGCAATTGAGCGGAAACTGCCCCAATATTTCGAGGGGGGAGGGTGAGTGAATACAAGAGGGTCGGATAAATTTTTTTTTTAAGACCATGTTTTCAGAATTAATGCTGCTTTTCAAAAGGTACTCACAGCCATTTTAGAGAATACCAGCTACCGTTCTAAAATTAAAAAAAGGTGGAGATGGAAAGGCAGGCAGAAAAGAAGCAGACAAGTATGGATGGATATAGAGGGATGGACAGCAGGAGTAAGGCCTGTGGTTGGCTCGTAGGAGAATGGATACATACTCCAGTCTTTTAAATGGCAGGGCTTGTTATCATTCCTTCTAAAGGGCAAAGACACTGATAAAAGCAATATCATTAACGTGCAGAAGAACTGGCATAAACATGTTACCAGGGATACTGCTGTTCAATCTGCAAATGAGCATAATTTAAAGCCACCTTTTAAAATAAATAAACGATTTATAGATCCAGATGCTCAAGTACACATTATCACATGCTGGATGCAGTTGCAAAGCAACATAAAGAAAGTTTTGCTTACAGCTTACATCCAACAGTACTTAATGCTATACAAACACCAATCAGTCATTAACACAGACTGGTGATTTGAAAAAAAAAATGACAAGTTAGGATATATCAGGCAGCAAGTAAATGGTCAACTTATTGAAAGTGCTAAATGCAGGAAAAATGGGCAGGCTCAACATCTGTTATGGTTAATACTGTACATGCAACAGTTAGTTCCCCTTACTGAAGGCAAAAGTGGAGGAAGAAAGACCTACAAACAAGCAGCAACTAAAATGTATTTGTATATGGGTTAAAGGGTAGGGATTGCAAAGGATTTGGATGAAAAGTATAAAAATCAACCTGGTCTCAATAGGAATTTGTATGAAATGTGACCAAAAAAAAAAAAAAAAAAAAAAAACAATCCAAGATTTGTACAATGTGTACTACACCTAGTGCAACCACTGTGTATATGCAATTTTACAGATACAAGTCACAGAAATCAACCAATGTTATATTACCTGAACCCATGACTCAAGCTAAGCTAACCCTTACCCTAACCAAAACCATAGTCTACAATGAACCTAACCCTAACCACAATCTACACTTAACCTAGCCCTTATCCTAAGCCTAAACCTAATCAGCTTCTGCATGAGGTATTGTCTGCAAGATCCATTTTTAGAAGCTTCGTAATGGAGAAAAGGAGCATACTATGGTAAGACAACATTCTAAATCCTTCTACATGGAAGGCTGTGTGTGTATTTAGCAAACAATGTGCAGGAGCTTGTTGTGAATCATAACATGTACATGTATAAAAGGTGTAATATGTTTGTAAATGATATGCATTTCTTGAGTTGCACTTCAGTCATTTATGTATGGATTTTATAGACATGTTGATAAAAATCAATACTGCCATATTTTTTAACTCCTTAAATTTAAAGCTGAAAATATATATTTCAATCATATACAGAGGCAAATGTTACAAAAAAGTATAACTTTAAATACTTTAAATACTTATGGAAATGTCAATAAAATCTTTTACCTGGGGAAATGCTTTATTATTTTCTTTTTTTGGCTCTGCAGCAGGCTAGGAGCTAGATGCCCCTCGGTAGCTCTGACAAGAGAATCCCCAGCAGACTGGAGAGAAATGTGTGAAAATGGATACATTTATCAGCTTAAGGCAGTCCTCTCAGATGTAGTGTATTATCCTAGAAAGCTCCCGGGGCATTTTAGAGTGTGAGGACCGCAAGGAAAATGAATGGGGTGGAGGCTGAGCATAAGCACGAGCCCAGGCCATGCCAGACCAGTTCCAGGCAAGGGGAACTATTCAGTGCCCATCAGCATTTCCCACAGCAGAGCCAACAACCGAGCAGAGATGCTACGCCGTACAAAAGACACATACAAATAGAATGCCACACATTCATTCCAGGCATAAAAACTGCTCCGAAATTTTAGAAAGCAATATGCATTTGTAACAAAAAGAGTGCATGTGTGTGTGTGTGTGTGTGCGTGCGTAAGAAAGAGAGGGAAAGAGAGAGACCTGTCCAGACTGAATGGTTTACAAGCAGGCTGTCATCCTGTATTTCATCTTAGTGTGAGAATTTATTTTGAGAGCAAGGCATGGACACACTTCTCAACAAGACTCAAAAAGCTTGCTAAATGTTACTCTGGAAAGCTCTATTGCACATTCAGCACCATGTTCCCAAATTGTGATTGAGTAATAGACTAACTGATTAATTATGACAGCCCTACAATCACAAAAAAAAAAAAAAAAAAAAAAAAAAAATCATCAATTTTATTTTCCAGATGAACTGCCAATGGTAAAATACCAACTGGCATGATGATTCAAGAGCCCTCAATCTGATTCCGGCTGGTTTGAATGGAAATAAACATTATAATTACTTATATAATTATTACTTCTTATTTACATCACTGTTGTTGAGGTGGCCTGAACACATTACATGAACAGCTTGTTACTGAGTTCAACTGAGCCAAAAATGTTTTGCTGCTGGTTTTTGTTTTTTATTTCACATCTGTTGCATCTTGTGTTAGTGTCCAGCAATAGTCAGTCAGTATTGAGGGGTTTCAGAGGCCTCTGTAATGCTCTTCCAATGCAAGAATATCTTGATGAAATCAGTTGCCATGCTCCAAGACTTTCAGAGAAAAAAATCTAACTGTAAATTCAGAAAATTAATTTTCAATTACACTGCAGTTCATCACTTTGTAAGCTTGAATAAGATTGTCAACCAGTTTGCCATAATTTGGTGCTCCAAGTAAATTTCCCAAAACCATCCTTACAAGCATTTTCTCAGGCCCCACCAGCAGCTCTTCAAACTGCTCAACAGTCATAATGTGTTGGTATTGTGGCAGCAGTTTTTTTTTTGTTTTGTTTTTTTTTTTACTAATTTAGGCGTGCCAATTACCCATCCCCCTAAGTAGCCTCCCACATTACATGCCCTGCTCTCAGCACTAGGGGGAGAGATCATCCACATGTTTCCTCCGAGTCATGTGACGGCAGCCTACCGCCTCTTTTTCGAACTGCTGCCATTTGTATCGTTGCCGGGCAGCCATCGCGCTTAGAGGAGAACGCCGGATCCCCGGATCTGACACAATGGATGGCAGACACCTGCGCCGACCAGCAGTGCACTTGTGAGATGTGGAAAGAGCACCATCTACCTACAATTATTTACAGAGCGTACAGAGTAGCTACAAAGTTCAAATTACAAAGAAAACTAAAAACTGCCAAAAATGGAGATGTATTTAATTGGACAACAAAACGCTACCATATGGGTATTTTTGTAATTAAAAGTAATAAAGAATACTTTTATAGAGTATTATATCACAATCTCCAGCCAGCTGGATCACCTTACTAATATTGGTGGCTTCAAGACATGCAATTTGCGCGATTAAGCTTGCTTCCGTGTATTCCTGACGGGGGCACTTTGTTCAGTCTTAATGCTGCACGTAAAGTTGGGGGAGGAGGAGGGAGAGACTCTTGATGAGACTCTTATGTAACAGTTTTTGGGATGGTATGTTTTACAGTTCTTCTACTATAAGTTGCATCCATTGCTGACATAGATGTGAAAATACACATGTACGGCTTATCCAGTCTAGATAATAGCAATGGCAAATGGCAAGGAAATAGGATTCTCTGCAACAGATAAACATGAACCTGTTAGCACTGTGCACTATTCTTACTTCTAAATCTCCTTGGTAGATGCATCTGTGGAGCTCCCAGACCAGGATGTGTTTATCACCAGTGAAAGACAAGACAGGAACAAACAGAAACAGGAAACTGCCATGTTTATCAAAACATTTCAGACACTCAAACAATCATTGGTGGCATTACAACAACCAAAGATTACAGTGTGGCTAATAGAAATCACTGTCCATTTCCTCTGAGCCTGTGTTGGGTTCGTGCACACACCATATGCTTTTTAATCAGGCCCTGAGTCTTTGACTGCCTCTTAATGGGGCTTTTGTCTCAGAAACAGAAGTCCAGTAATGAGCAGTGTGCATTGTTCTGGTCGATGCTCGCTCTAAACTGCCTTAATCTCCCTGTCCATAGAGGAGCGTGGGATCCATTTCATCGTGGTCACAGAGAGGGAGAGAACTGACCCTGTACTGCTGGAATCGGGAAAAGAAGGGCACTGTGCCACCTACATCTTTTCAAAGAATGGTCAGACAGCCATTTGTTTTGCACACATTCAGTTATTCTACAAGAAAGTCATCATTTTCTAAGACAAAAAAAAAATAAATTTTAGAGGTTCTGAGTACTTAGACAGTGGTTCATGATTTGTACGCTTTCATTTACAAGCTTTCCATGAAATATGCAAAAATAAAACACCTACCCACCTTTGCAGCTCTTCATCACATTCAACGGTTGCTTGCTGTTGACAGGAGGTAATTAGTATTTACTGTGAATGAGTGCGGGATGCCATTAGTGGCTCTTTGTCTTGGAGACCTTGGTGGTGAATGCTGTATGCATCTCCAGCTGACTGGGGATCAGGCCTAAACGTGAAAGGCCTAATCAGCGGTGACGCACGGCAGCAGCGGGCGACAGAGAACCAGCCAACGACCAGCTCCTCTCTCAGATGACATGGCTGATTTGAATATCAAAACAAAATGTAAAACGGTGATTAAAACTCAATTACGCCTTGTGCAGTTGAAAAGTCAATTAGAGACTTCAGAGGCCTGAAGGAGACAGATGCCAAGGTGAGGAAGGGGAAAGGAAGGTACAAGGCCAGGGGAACTGCTGGCAGGTAAGATAATAACACGAAGCAGAGCGGCAAAAAGATTCAGGCTGCTGCTGCTCATGTCCATGCTAGGAGCACCATTATTTTTAGCTTGCCAGAGGCCACCATCGTGTCAGGGTGAAAAAGAGGAAAAAGAAAAAGGCTTCCTGTCAATTCCATCATGACCTATCCATAAATTATGAGCAATTTGCATTGAGACCTTCAATGAGGAGAGCAGAAAGCAGTTAGAGACAGATCGAGAGCAAAAGAGAGAGAAAGAACAATCACAAAGCTCCATATTCAAATGGGTTCTGTCGCGCAATCCCACTGCTCCCACTGTGCAGAGTCCCTCCTCATTGATCCTGCATTACTTATTTATGCTGCTATAATGAGTGTTGAATATAGAGAGGGGAGCCAGAGAGGCATATGGGAGGCAGCAAGGCAGGGGCTGAGTTTTGATCAGTCGGGTGCAGCCTTGGGGGAACGCTTTTGCTGCACTGAAATCCATCAGGCTCGCAGCCCACAGGCTCAGAACGGCCAGTGAAGGAGAGGAAGAGAGGGGGAGAGAGCGAGCAAGCGAGAGAGAGTGCAAGAGACACAAAAGAACAGTGTCTTAAGAAAACCTTAAGAAAAGGCATCAAAAACATTATTTATTAAAATGAAAAATGAAACCTTGAAAATCGCTACGTTTCAACATTTCTATCAGCCCTTACATCATGAAATGTTCACACAATGTAAAGCGCAGCTGGTGTTTTCAAAACATATGAAGTCATGGTCTCTATGGACCCTCTCCATGAAGAAGGGGAAACGTTCAAGAGCTGGTAACAGTTTAACCCTGTGCATAAAATATTCAGTGACTGCTGCAACAGAAAATATGACAAACCACCATTTCTTTCTAAAGGACAATGCTTCAGTAAGTCTTGAAGGTGACTGAACCAAACTTTCCACAAAGAGGCAACCCACAGCAGCAGGGTGCAGTAATGTGTTTTTCATGTCAGGACTGTCTGGTCCAAGAAAATGGGGGAAATAAAGGGCCAAAACAAGCAAAACAGAGCACCACTGAACGTGCCCCTTAATGCTGGCGGTTTTGGAAGCTCTGGGGAAACGAAAACACATGGTCACACAGTATCTTGCGTCCTCATGATCCCACCGTGATTGCTCTCTGAATGTTTTCCCTGATCTGGAGGATAAGAGGGTTGTGGGAACGTGCTCTGCTGTAATATTAAACAAGTCCAGAACGATATACTGAACCCAAAAGCCTGTCTGGATTAATAGAAATTCGCACTGCAGACCAATGTTGTGAAGAAGGACAGAGGCAGTGATTCGACAGCGGAGAAATCTTTAGAAATACTGTTCATCCCATAGCTGATATCTCTTCTCCCTAAAAAGAACTTTCCAGCACTGTATTGATGTCAGGCCTGAAAGCGCCAACACGCAATGGCAGTATTACCATCTGAAAGAGAGGACTAGAACAGAATAATGTGTGTGTGTGTGTGTGCGCGCGCACACGTGTGAGTGAGACAAGTGAGAGTGAGACAGAAAAAGAGAGAGGGTACTCCTGAAGGGGAAGGAAAAAAAAAAAAAAGTCAGAATGAAATGGAATCAAGGGAGTCTGACTTGTTGAACTTGCTGATAGGTTTCAGTTTCAACAGATGATACTTCCTTAGTATTTCTTAGCATTTTCCAAAGAAATACAACACAAGTCTGGCTTTGTCTGGCATTCTCTGCACCCGTGTGTGTGCGCACGTGTGTGTTTGGGGGGCTGGTATTGTAGAAAGATAAACCCCCAACAGCTCTAGCCACCATCTGAGAGAGCAATAAAGTATGGGCTACAAGTTTTGTAACCACTCTGCAAAGTTCAACTTTAACATTACGCAAACTAGACATTTGAAATGTACAAAAAAGACAGGACATTTCACAGCTGGACAGGTCCACTCATTTATAGCCATCCCCACATATATTGCTCTGAACTTCACCTCTGCACTGGCTCAGGCTGGCTGAACAGACCCTGGCATGCTGTAGTATCTAACCTTCACTAAATCTCTTCTGCTAGCGGGAGGTCCACTCTCTTTCTTGCCCTGTCTCCCTGACGGAGGTGTGAGCTGCACACCCCGACTGCTAAATGAAGGCTATCGATTCTCCCATTTCCACCCCCGCTTCGCTCTCTCCGTCACGCTGGCTCCGATGTGGTCTCCAGCCCTGTAAAAAGGACTTGGAAGGGAGTTATAAGCCTTTGTTCCAGTGGCCCATCAAGAGGACAACCAGTACACAGCCTGTAGCAGCAGCCTGAGGGCAGGTGAAGCCAGGTGAACTGGGAGCTGCAATGTTAAGCATGGGCGGACCCTGCCGTCTGTGCTGTGGGGCAAACGTGCCTCCATTACTGAAGCCCAAAGCCATTTATATGGACACACATGGGAGAGTTGCCTGACACATTACATCCCCTCATAAAAAGAGACACAAAACCTAGCATATGAACAGCGCACAGGCCCGCATGCAATTTTTCCACTCAAATGCAATTTCGCTTTGGAGCCCATTATGCAGTTAAATGGACTGCATAGCAGGTATTACCAACATTATTTCAGCACTCCATTTTGCTGTCCAACTTTTGCAGCCAAAACACTGACACATGGGCATGCTCTAACAAAGTACATCCCTAAAGAAGCACCTCCAATGCTACTTAAAAGATAAAAATATCCTGCAAAAATAAACTGCCTTTTGCACTTTCGCAACGAGATGCAACCTGCCTCAAGTGTAAATATATCTTTCATATCTGTAAGTTTATGTCAGGAAGGTGAGGTTCCTGTTAACAGTACAGATGCAAATCTCAGAATCCTGCGAGGGTGAGCTTTAATGCTCCCTTCACTGAAAAAGTGTGACCTAAACTCAAAGGAAGCACCCCTCTATACAGCCAGAAAAGGTGCCAAATGTTACATGCCAAGCACCTCCACAATAGCATATGACAGGGCAATTAGAGCGCAACAGAATAGGAGCTCTCCACTTTGGGGCAATAGAATCTACCGTCTCCATGGTTACAGACAGCGGGCTTGAGGCCTGAGCTCTTCCAATTGAAGATACTTTTGTCAAAAGTATCTAGCTTCAGAAACAGAACAAAAATATCACACACAGTTCTGAAAATCCTTCTACTAACTCAACTTTTTGTTCTCCCATCTCTCCTGATGTGATTATTATGGGCATGGTGTGTGGAAGGTAATAAACACAACTGGAAGAACTGGAAGAATCGAAGAGTGAGTGAATGCTTTGCTCAGGTGTGATCTCAGAGGGAGCGTTTCATGTTTAGGAATAATTAACAGAAGGGATTGTGAAAAAAGAACTAAAGTAGGTCTCCAGCATGACACTTCCAGATCAGGTCATAGCAGGAGTGAGAGTCAGACATTGAAACTGAATGATCAGGGCTGAACAGCATGTCTTGTCTGCTCGACTCCAGCTATTCCCACAGAGTGCTGGTTTCTCCTTGCATTACAATGTGTTTTGTGTATGGATCCTATCTGAATAACTTGGCCAGATTCCACTTGCGCACTCCATTATGGCGCTAGTGTATTCAGAGGAAATCCAAATACAGGTGTCAGTTCTTTTTCACCTTCAACAGATAGCAGAGAAGTCAAAACTGTCCACACTTTTTTTGGGCAGCCAGAGTGTCCAGACTGATATCTGTACAAATCCAATAGCAATCAGATTCAAACCACCTGAAAAAGTGATCTGAATCTGATTCTCAAAAATCTGATTTCATGTTTTGTGCTGTGCAGTCAACAAAACATCTGGAAACAATCTAGATAGGCCAAAAACTAGACTTACATTTACATTCAGAGCATTTGGCAGACACCTTTATCCAGAGCAACTTACAAAGGATTTGGACCGTCCGTCTGAACATAGTGTAAGGGTATATTTATATTTGGATTTATGCAGTGGGGCATGTTGTTAATCAAGAGATCACATCACAGCCCGATGACTGTCTGAAATTGATTTGTGTTGCTGGTTGACAATCAACCAACCACAACATTACGAACACCTTTAATTTCTACATTCACTACACTCATTTTTATCAGCTTCATTTACCACAGAGGAGCACTCTGTAGTTCTATAATTAGACTGTTGCCCATTTGTTTCTCTGCACAACTTGTTAGCCTTCTTTCACCCTGTTCTTCTATATTCAGGACCACCACAGAGCAGGCATTATGTGGGCCATTCTTGCCACTGCAGGGACACTGACATGGTAGTGGTGTTACCAGCACAGAATACACCTAAATACAACTACCAAGCCAGTGTCACTGCAGTGCTGAGAATGACACACCACCCACATAATACCTGCTCATGTTTCACTAATACCAGTTTTTTTACTTCTCAGCCAGTATCATCAGTTTTTAATCAGAAATCAGTTTGCAGGGAATGTGAATGCCTGCTGCTGATGATGAGCTAGCATGTGGCTTGCTTAATGAAAGTTTGATTCCATTCAGACTGATAAAACTATGTTGACAGAAGTGTGTACACACAGAGAGTCAATGTGAATGCAGTCTCCAAAATTACTATTGACTACCTATAGCATACAATACACAGACAGTCTGTGTGGGTGGAGGGTTTGACACTGAGGCTAGAGGACAGGTCTGGAGGAAACATGTTGGCTAATTAGTTTCCTTTGCTCTCTCCTCATGCTTCCATCTTTTCATCCCTCTGTTCGATACCACTCGCGTTCTTCACTCCAACAAACAAGTGTAGATTTCAGAGGCACTTCACCTCCCAGCATCTCCAGTAAATACAGCACGTAGAGAATAGTAACAATAATATGCAGCCATCAAAGAATAAAGAACCACAGAATGAGCGCCCTGAAAGAAGATGAATCAAGATGAATCTCTCTCATGCACAGTTATCATGTATGCTGAGGTCGCTGTAGTTTGAGATTTAGTGGCAGTATCTACCCATGTCTGGCTCCATTGTGGGGTCATTCATCACAGCAGAGATGGAGGTCATAAGAGTGAGTGGTACACGACCTCTGATTGCACAGAGAGGTTCAATTTTGCACAGCTACATCAGCAGACATATTGTGCAGCAATCACACAAAAATCAATCTGCTCAAGTGTGCAAGTAGAGGCAGTGAAGACCAGAACACTCCAGGTGTTCCGTGTGTCCTTGGTGGAGCACTGAGCATTACATACACACACAAACACATACTAAATATATCAACAATATATTTCTTGGCCCCAAATGGCCAATTTTCTTAAAATTTCTTAGGATTAACTACAAAGAGGAAGAGGAAGCAAAGATTCTTTGCTGTTGATTGCAAAAAAATAAATAAATAAATAAAACAATGCACAATTAATCCAGTGTAGTAGTTCAAGCAAGTCCTTTGGGATCTCAGAATGCAAATCATCTGAAATGAGAAAGTGAACGAAGGCTATAAATGGCCTCCAGGCACAGCATACAATATCAATATCCAAGCTTGCTGATTAAAATCTCGCAGCATCCAGGTGAGCAAAGCCGACTTCAGCAATGAACAGAGAGGATATCTTGGGTGCGTCTCTTAATCTAAAATCTATTTATATCTCAGACAACATACACAGACATACACACGCACACAGTCACTCAAAACCTTGGGTCTTATTGTGTGAACACTTGAATAGACCAATAGAAATTGAACAAAATATTATTACACTTTGACTTGAGAGCTGAGAAAGTTGAGAAGTTTCTTTTTCCATCTCCCATAAAACTGCATGACCACAGTGACAAACAAATAAAACAAACAAACAAGCACAATACATCTCACTGACACCAAAAATAAACAATGTCAGACTTCTACAAAATTCAACATATAGATATGCTTCAGGCAGAAATGCAAATGATTTCAGGTGTTGCCTGATTAGACACTTTGTCTTGGTACAAGAATGTGTGAAAATGCTTACCCCATTGGCCAATTTAAAAAAGCCTGATGCTAAAGTCACAGGAAGCGACAAGGTAAAAATGAGCCTTTAACAAAGTTTTCTATGCACTCTGAGCATCCTGACTAATCTCAGACATTTGAGATGTTCTTCTGTTTTGGATAATCAAGGCAAACAAATGATCCAAGAAATGATGCAGGATAAAACTGCTGGATAGCACTGTGATGAGGTGGAAAGCAATAAATTATGATTAAAATAGGGCATCGCTAATATGCATTTGTGTTCTTCTGTTCTTGCCAAACATAATCATCTACAGCCCAACTTGCTTTCTAATACTCAGTTACCAAGAACATAAAATGTTCCCGGACAGTTTCTTGTTACGCTCCATGAAACCGAGGATGCATTGAATGGTGACTTTGTTGGCAAGAACAAACAGAAATACCCAACATAGTTGGTTGTTGGTACTGAGAAACAAGCTAAATTTAACAGCCTTCTCTTCTAAGCAAACATCTTAAAGCAGAACTTTAGAAAAACTCCTAGTCATTAATGTAAATAATAAAGAAAAGACTAATACCTACTAGCCGCTCATTTTACGCATATTTTGTTAAGGCTGTTAGTAAAACATTTAACGTTGTTATGCTCGTGTATATACAGTAATCTCAGAAATGTTTATTTTGATAATGACAAAACTACTATTAATTGTGTAGCCCTTCAAAAAAAACAGTCAAGCTAGTATCAATATATAGCAACATCAACAATCACAATGTGGTATGTTGTATATGGTCCTGTCCTGCTCACTACATGCAAGAGATGCCTTACATGACCAATCATAAGCTTAACAGAATGGTTCATTGTACAGAGGTTTGTCTCAGTGAGGAAAACACACAGGCATGTTGTTTGCGTGGTGTGGCGATAGCGTGAGTGAGCAGAAAAGCTTTCACTGACAATCACAGGCCCTACCCTGTTTTGCTGACATAACAGATCAGGCTAGTTTTTCCACATTTCTTTACCAACTTTGTGATCTCTGCTAAGAGGAGTCTCAATCCACTTGAACCGGGATTTATTTCCTGATCAATACACACAGACTATTCTGCTCCAGGCGCAAGTATGAGAAAGTGCTTTTTGGGACATGTCCCTCATTGACAAGAGTTGCACAACAGCTGGTTTTTAAGTCCTCAGAGAGAAAGCAGAGTCGTGCCAAAGATTAATCATCTAGCACCCAAAACAAACACACTCTAGTTTGATTAATCAAAAATAAATAAATGACTCTGTTTTGGAGCAATGACCTGAAAAATAGCATGCAATGATGTGTGGGGCGCTGTAAACGGGAAATCAACCAGCAAGCACTTTATGTTTAATGTGAAAAAAATTATTTTATATCTTAGAACTTAATTAATGGTCTTAGTGTCCGAAAATTAGATATATAACATCACATGGAAAAAATGGCATCATTGTGGTAGCAATCAGACCCACGTGGTTTAATAGCTTTGCCCATTCTCAATCAGCATGAGCTTTTTCCTCACGGAGAGGGTAGAGGACGAATCCATCGCCCAGGGGGGCCACTTAAGCTAATTGGCAGGTTGTGTGGGCACTGCGCTAGCATTAAACCCATAAGAGGCAGAGTTCCTTCTCATCTGGTATAATGGCTCCTTCACACCCATCATCCCTTTATTCCAATCAAGCCTTTGAATAAGCCAGCCCTCTTCAACATAGCCATAAAGTGTTTAGTTAAATTAAATCACAGAACCAAAGAGAATGACAAAGACAGAGATGTGTTTTTTTCCATTCTAGATGACCAGAGTGAAAGTGTGTCAACTGGCCTTGAACAAATCATTCATGCATCACATATTCAGAACAATTAAAATATTACACAACCCCAGTCTCCAGCAAGGCTGCAAAACAAAGATGATGGAATACATTAACCATTAGCAAACTAGGCCTCATGATATGTTTATAGAACATGACCAAAAATAAAGGCAACCCAAGCTTTCGAAATCTGGTCAGATAGCAAAAGGTCTCATCACTTCATCCCCCACTTAAAGTAATTGCTTTAAGAAAATCTAATTGGTAAAGAGACTTTTCAAGCACCCTCTGTCCTCTTTAGTGCAGACATTTTTGGCAGAAAGTGGAGATAAAACGCCTAAAGCCAAAGATCTTCAATCATTTTAGCTGAGGTCATCTCCCACTGCCAGAACCCAGCCAGGAAAGCAGACCAGCAAACTGCATTCGATGAGCCTCTTGGATTCAAACTGAAACAGAATGCATGTTATGAAGCAAGAAAAGGGAAAAAACTGCAGGCAGCATCAAAGGACAAAAATGTCTGGGGTATAATAGGAAATGCTTTTATCTTCTTATTCATAATAACAGATAATTTGCAACAAAACAAATGTCATCCTTCAGGATATCCACATAAAATAGCAAGAGCTGGTATTAACCCAAAATCATCTCCTTCTGCTCGCCAACACGTTATTGAAAAATCTCAACCTGGCTTGTTTTGGACCCACAGAATGGACGAGTGGTTGGAAACATATGGAACTAAAGCCAATGCAATGCAAACCAGTGGTTCAGAGTCACGCTATTGCGCCATCTCGGAGAGAACAGGCTTTTCTCCCACACAGCTACTAAAAGCCGGGTTTACTAAAGCAAACAACCCACAGCTAAGCAGTTAGAATGTGAAATTTCACCTACGTGACCAGTCTCTCCAACAATAGGTCAAGACAGGTTTTTTGCCCAATTTCTAAAAGGTGTTCTTCATTTTTGAATAAACTAAGGAATCTTGAACATGCTAAAGGCTTCAGCAACAATTCCAAGAGAGCATTAGAGTGCCTTACGGACTCTTAACAGCATTGCACTATTATAAAACCACTTTTTCCACAATTTTTTGACACTACAGACAAACATATTTCCTTACATGTATGAAATCCAAATGCTATTGCCTTAAAATGTAAAAACACAACACATCAATATTGTGGCTATAAACCATAATACCACGCCATAAATTACTCCAGGTTGTACCAATGATACTTTGGTCATGATCTCTCAAACTGGGAATGCTTTTTCACTTAGTACTGCATTTCCACTTATAGGACAGAGGAGTAGGGCCACAGAAAGTGCACAGGAGAGGCAATGGGTTTTAATCTGGCACCAGACATTAAGCCTCCACTCCCATCTGCCTCCCCAAGTCCAACACCACCTCTGCCCCCTCTACCAAGGCTGCAGGTCACACTGCAATACAATGAAACCCCTCGGGTAAAGATTTGGGCTGACCTACAGACCAGCCGGGTGCCATCCACCTCCACCTCCAGCTCATTCAAGCCCCTTCCTCTCCACTTTGAAGTCCGCTGATGGAGAGCTTTTGAGATGGCTGCAATCTCTCTGGCACCCCTGTGGTCACACACAGGATTAGAAAGACCCAGAGGAGTCTCTGGGGAGGCCGGAGGCACTGGTTAGCGCAGGAGGCACAATCATTTCTCCTTCAGCCTGGATCGGGGGATTAACAAACAACTAAGGGCAATGGAGAAAACACAAACACACTTACACATGCACACACACACACACACACACACACACACACACACACACTCAACTAAGCATGCCATGGTCTTGGGTCCTCAGAAACCAATTTGTCGAGGAGCACAGAGGGAGGAGGGGTGGCTGGCTCTGCCTATAACCCTGTCAGCCTCCTCTCGTTTCTGCTCCTGCCTTTGTTGTTCTATTTACAATATGAAAGACCCTCCAGAGGCCAGACACATCAATCTCCTCTCATTCACCCTATAAATAAGCCCCCACTGCTGCACAATCAAACAACACAGTGGCCATCAAAAGGTTGACACCTTGTCATTTTTTGAATTTTGGGCATATTCAGTAATTCTCAAATTCATGTTCAACAAAGTGCAGCCCCTGATGTGGAAAACAGATTTTATATAAATGATGATTTGAAAATTGTTTCTTGACTAGATGTGCAGCAAATAATTTAATTTTACAATCTTCAGAATAAATGATAGACTGACTGCTGACCCTAAAATGTTTGAATCATAACGATGGTTTTTGGCAGAGGGTAGTTAGCTCAAACCCAGGACCCAAAGCACTTGTTTTGTTTCTGACACTACATTAACCAATCTAATAACATCACATGTTCATTTTATGAATTTGGATAGAATATAATTAGCTAAATATGCTTTAGCACTGAAGCTTTAAAGTACTTTAATGAAAGTTACAAATATTACAATAACAAAAAATACAATTTATTAAGCAGCCCCACAAAAAAAGTCAGTATTTTTTCCCCATTAGAGTTCCAATACCTAAACTTATAGGCTGATACAGAGCACCAATCTGATATCAGTTCTATTTATTTCTGCTGAACACGTCGTTATGTGGACCTGCTTGGAATCATTTTTCTATTTGTATGGTGAAACTTAAAACAAACAAAAATAATTAAAATGTAAATGAAGTGAGGGACAAAACTGGGCTACTGGATAATGTATTCTTACATTTTCGATTAACGACCTGTAACTGGGTCTAATCTACCCAGTGTCCATGTTGTGGTCAGTGTTTGTGCAGAGACACATCTAGAGTATCAGACAACTAAAAAAATATCTGTAGTCCAAATGGAGATCTAAACAATCGTCAATCTTAACGGCCGATAAGTGCGGACAACACAAAATAGAGGAATAAATGTGTGTGGTTTTGGTAGTACTGGTAGTATGAATACAAACACTGTGGCCAAAATTTGGTTGTATACTTTTACTGGTTTTAACAAACCACTCAGCAATGCTGAGAATTGCCCTGGCTTGTGAAGAGACCTTGCTGTTGAGCACACTGTGCCAACTGACTAAGCGTTAGAATGCAGTCAAAGGCACGGAGGCCAGTACAGCTAGAAGGAAAAAACCTGAAAAAGATGGCAGAGAATGAGAGACTACAGCAATAACTGTTAACAGAAGTGATAAAGTGACAGGGAGGGTTTTATAACACAGTTAAAGGAAAATGGAGGTGGCTTGCTGTCAACAGACCGATGAAAAAGGCCTGCAGTCACAAACTTTTCTTATGAAGAAGAGTCTCAAAGAACATTCTGTATGATGAGAATCTCAGTCAGAATTAATGAGTGAAGAGATGATGAATGGAATTTAGACAACATTCAGTGCTCAGAATGGATGCTTCCAGGAGTTTAGAAGTTTTGTGCAATTACTGACCACACAGTGAGCTTTCAGGTCTTTTTAGCCATATAGTTGAGGTATTGGGATATTATATCAATACAACTGTGCACCTCATACTATATTTGTGGCCTTACACCCTTAAAAGTTTGAGCAATGCCATAGAAGAAACATGCATGGAATACAGATATGTGCGTGAACTTTAGGACCTCAATGAATGTAAAGTTCAGACTCACATCTGTAATACACACATGGTTCATTGCGGAACCAAATAGTCTGTTACCATGATACAGTTATATGTGCAGAAAACAATATTCTACTGTATGACAATTTTATCCGCACTGCCAAACAGTACAGTAAGAATGTATGCCAACACGATGCAGACTTGACCTAGACTGTTGTGTTAATAAAACATATGCTGGAAAGTACAATTCCTAACATCTCTCACCAATCAATAAACCTAATTAAAGTCTTCTTTGGCAGTGCTACAACCTTGCAGCGCCTGAAATACTTGTTTTAATTAGGACAGCAGCTAGTGTGCACACAGCTTAGTGGTTGGAAAACAAAATGATGTAGATTAGTTTGCAGAAAAACGTGGTCTCGCATTTAAATACTTATGATATAATTGACATTATCTCTGCCTAGTGGCTGGAATCTAATTTACAGTCTCTGGGATATTACTTAAAATTCTGAATCTGACTCTTTTGCACTTCTCTTTAGCAGCACAAATGAGCAACGTGGCCGGTCTAAAAAAACAGAGAAGACCAGGCCCAATGTTAAGGCATAACGTAGTCTAAAATAATTATCTAAATCAATGGTGACCTTCACAGCTTTGACTCATACTCAACTTTTCATCTTCTACTTTTGAGCCCCAGTGAGATGAGAGAAGTCTTGGTGTAAATGTTTTAGCCACTGGTACAAAGTGACTCTGGGATGGATGGCACTTTTAAGAGGTGTGAGCAAAGGAAAGTGGGGTGAGCTCACACATCCAGGTTCAGCTGACATAATAAGGTTTTTCTCCATCAACCCGGGGGATCTGTTCACCCCAATTATAATCCTGACACGTCCCTCCTCCTCTTTTACTCTCTGTTTGAGATTGCAGAGTCACAGGCAATGCCTTCATGCTGATCAGGGATACTGTGTGGTATACCGTTCAAAATGCAGTCATTGTAGAGAGCCATGATACCACCTTAAATGATGGCCCTTATAATAGCACCATATGGCTTATCTGAATAAAATGACCATAAGCTGTCAAAATGCAAAGAGCATGCACAGGGGAGAGAAGACGGGCCATACCGGAAGATAGAGCGTGAGGTGTGGGAGGATGGCTATGCTGTTTAGTCTTCTGAAGACACCAAGGTCAAACTCAGCCCTGCATCTGGCCAGCCATCTGCTCCCAGGAACCACAAGAGACCTTGTCACCTCCATCACTCCTGCAGCCTGCCCAAGGTGTTTCAGTTTTTGCATGTTTGCGAAGTGGCACAAAAAGCAACATCAGGTACTTAAAAGCAGTTTCTGAGATTTCATTTTGGGGAGTAAAGCCTTCTTTAAAGGCCTTCCTGATATAAACATGAGACTAATGTAGGAGTGTTAAATGCCTGCACAACAACCATTTAGTAACCACCGTCATACCTCACTGTTATGGGTACATTGTCAATGCACATCAGTGTATACAGCCAATCTGGAAATATTTGGTTGTTTGGTACTACTGGGACACAATATAATAAGTAAAGCAAATTGAGATATGGTGGCACGGTGGTGCAGTAGATAGCGCTGTTGCCTCACAGCAAGAAGGACCTGGGTTCATTCCCTGGGTGGGGTGACCTGTGTGGAGTTTGCATGTTCTCCCCGTGTTCTCCGGGTACTCTGGTTTCTAGTCCAAAGACTGTGAATTGGTGACTCTAAAGTGGCAGTGTGTGTGTGAGCCCTACGATGGACTCCCACCCTTGCACTCAGGTTTACCCCCCGCCCCCGTGACCCTATACAGGAATAAGCGGTTATGATATGGTAAGAGATGGTTTATCATGATAATGATAACATCATATTAGTGTCAGGGATATAACATGCATCACTGCACCATGTTGTGCCAAATTGAAAGTTGTGACTATAAAATGTTATAAATTACACTATTATTTATAATAATTTAATATTCCATAAATTACAAAGTTATCTACAATCAGGATACAGCAGTATTCTTATACAATGTAAATAGCTCCTCTGGTCACATGTGCAGTGTGTGTTTTAAAAAACAATTACAGTCACAGCAAAATAATTATATGGAAACAAACAGATGTATGAAGTACCGATTAACTTCCTAAAGAATCATCGAAGTTAGAGAGTAACACCTTAGTGTGCACAAGTGTGTGCGTGCACATTTGTGTTTCCTGGTGACCAGTGGCTGTCAGTCCACATAGGCCTCATCAGTGCAGGCCTGCCAGCTGATTCTCATGGGTTCTGGATCAGGTGTGCATCAGTGAGCTTGTTCCAGTCAAACACTGAACACACACTTCCTCTTCCATCTTTTATTCCCTCTTTAGTTCTCCTTCACAGCTCTGCTCATGCTTCACAATTGTGTTTCATTCTTTCACCATTTTTCTCTCCATCTGAATGTCCATCTCTTTTCCCCCTCTCACCCGCCCTATCTGCCCATTCTCTTTGACCTCACTCTCCCTTTTCCTCCCTCTCCAGTGATTTCCACCCCACACACACACCTTACTCAGACCACTGCTGAATGTAGGATTTGATTTATTCTCAAAGACCAACTTATTTTTGTGGACAGTACATTTCCTATTTGTATTACACTGTTCAAATAATAAAAAAAAACCTCCCCACACAATACACTGAGGTTACCAGACAGTCTAAGATAATGCAGCTGGCTAAGGCTTCAATTTTCTGCCAAATCAAGCCATCTTTCTTCACAGAATGCAATTGTATTCCATCAAGCAAATATCCACAGGTTCAAGAGGTCAAGAGGAAATAAAATGAGTGATTTCAGAGTCTGGGAGTTCAACAAATTGCTTCCCATTGGTTCCTACCTCAACGCTTATCCAATGATACTGCAGGAAGGCGGGCACATGACAAAGGTGAGATGGAAGTAATGAGTCTGATAAAGCATTGGGTTCCTCATTAAAGCTGAGACATTCTTCACTCTGGGTGGGGGAGGGGAGACAAAAGGGACATTTAACACACTGAGAATCGGTACAGTTGAGTAAATAAGATTTGACTAAATAAGACCAAAAAAAGTCATATTTTAAAATGCTCTTACATTTTCCACAACAGAGGTATCAATGTTGTGATTTGTACCACAGAGACGGCATAAACTTTTCATTATATTCATTAGTATATAAATAAGACACTTTCAGAGGTCACTCATTAAATTTGTACTGTACATCATATTAACTGAACACACCAGCAACTGAATCAATGTGTTTATTCTTTCCAGCACTGTGCCAAGACTAACCGCACACAGAAAACTGTAATAATGCTTAGAGAAAACAATGCCTTTGCGCACCAGAAAATGGAGTCACTGTTCACTTAACATTCATTATGGACAGATTTCCAACCAAATCTCTACAAATCCCATTCCGAGGCTGTCCAAATCTCAAGACATCTCGGAGCGCAATCTGTTCCTTCAATCTGCTGCATACGAATGCTCCTCTCTGCCAATTTCTTTACTTATCCAGACCTGCATCACAGCAACACACTCCAATATCTTGCCACTTTCTCCATTTCTTCCTTTCTCTTCCTTGCTCTTTGTCTCAGTCTGCCCTCCATCTCTCTCAGTATCTCATGCACTTGTTTCATCCTTTTAATCTCACACCCTTTAGCATTATGTTTCTGTTCATTCTGTAATGAAGAAAATGCACATTGGACCTGCTTACACTGCATGCATCAAACGGTAGACTCACCTTGTCTGGCTTGAGAATAATGGAGTCAATAAATAAGAAAAACTGATCTAATAACAGCCATGCTTAATATTGTAAAATAAGCTTCAACTTGCTGAAGTCCCCTCAGGGCATGCTAAATTAGTTATGTTCTTGTAGAATGGCCTTTTAATTTTATGAATTATAGACCGCCAGAAAATGTTAAAGGCCTTTTGTGTGTGAGGTTGTATTGAGAAGCCAAGAAAAGTGGAAGGGGAGATTACCTGAAAATCCAATATTTGCAAACAGTGACGGATAGCGTTCCCAGAACTCATTTGGCATCCTAAAGTCCTCGGTCAGGCTAAAGGGCTCAGACACTCATCCAAAACACACTGAACTGCAGTGCTCTCAACGTCCTGGGGCATTTTTTCCACAAAGCTCTTCATGGCCAAGTCAGGATTGAGGTCAATTCCATTTCAATGTAACAAATCCTAGAGTGTAAAGGAAGTCGAGTCCAAGGCCTCAAATTCACCCACAATTTTTTTGCAGGCAACTGCAAAAATCTTACACGCCTCTCAACCCAGTCATCCTCTGCAGCTTGAACTGGAACCAATCTCAGGTGAAAATGGATCCAACCTAAAACCTCAGTCCCGTTTCTGGCTCAGTCAGGCTTTTTAAAACCTAAAATGAAACTATCAGCAAGGACCAAGAGCAAATCTGATCTATCTAGTGGTGTTTCTCTCTCCATATGTAACATGCTTTCTGTGGACAGGTTGTTCTGGTAGGTGGGCATTGGAGCAGCATTCCTCTGAGGCTTTTATGGCTGAAAGCAAGATAAGCCCAGGGGGCAGCTGGCTGTCTCCATCTCCACAGGGTTCAGGTGAACGGAGAGAGATGAGGCCATCACTATTCCATAGCTTGCTACATCATTCTGCATCTTCCCAGTTTATATCTTTCATTGTTACAGGCCTCCCTCTGTAAATGTGTCTTACATTACAGCAGCTAAGAATAGCCAAAAGGAGGAAAATGGAAAAACAGAACTTGAGTGCTTCAAAATCAGCCAATTTGGGGTTCATGGGATACATTTCTGGCAGCTAGCCACATATTGCCTTGATTTATTCTATAGTAAACAGGTTCCAGAAGGTTGCTTCATTCTTTTGTGTTGCTGTCTACTTCAGAAAGGGATATCTATTTGGAAGTTAAACACATGCACAAATAGTACCAAGCTGCCTCAATGGCATCTTAATTGTCCAGCCTTTAAATGGTTCCCAAATGTCCCATACAAACACAACCTTCAGGGCCAGAAACACTAATTGGGGCTCAAATAAAACCATATTACAATCTGATAGGAGGATGGTGTGTTAGGCATGTTTTGGGATCTTGGGGAAGGAGAGAAAAAAAAAAACAAAAAAAAAAAAAAAAAAAACAGGTAAAACCTTGGACATTTAAATCTACCACCTACAAATAATGTGCACAGCATACATTCCACAGCGGCAATTTCACAATCAGCCTTAAAAAAGGATCTCTCGTTAGTTTAAAAAATGTGCTCTGGTTGCCGAATTATTTTGTTAGTAGTCAGTTTCCGAAAAAAAATAAAGGGTTGGGTTTAAGGTCCAAAATAATCTAATCTGATTCTGTAATATAATGGGGGGAAAAGAATGAGGAAACAGGACAAAGGAAAGAGAGAGAGAAAGAGGGTACAGGCTGCTTAGTTTGGCTTCACCTCAGCACTTTAACAATGTGTTTCACCATGCAGTACTCAGGGAACATGGCTGCCTTAACGGATTCCTGGAATAATCCTGCACATGTTGGGGCTCCTTTTGTTAGTTGCGGTGTAGATTTAGGGAATAAATATGTGTCTCGGAGAAGCACTCCGACATGGCAATTGTAGAAAACTTATGCTCACTGCATACTTCTTGGCTCAGACTCAACAGCACACAAAACATACCCAAACCATGAAAAGCCTGAGGGAGTGTGGCATGTCCGGGGAGAAGGGGATCTCTCCGAATGGCCAGCTGTTTTCTCGAGGAGCTGCAAGTCGTTTGATTAAATCTGATGCCAGAGGCAGCAAGATTTTGCAGCTCATCATCTGGGATAAAGCTCTGAGTCTTATGAGAACTACATAATGAACAACCCATGGCTATTACACAGCTGCAAACATACATGCATGGGTTTTAAAGGAGTAGTTCAGCAAAAAAATAAAATTTACATAATTTTTCCATTACATTGGCAAAGAGTTTGGTCAAGTCTCTGATGAATCTACACGACTAATGTAGCTGAGCTCTTCCCTACTAATAGCACAGTAGGGAATAGTAAATAGTAAAACAGTACATTGTGTTGGAACGTATAAATGTATAATCAATAAAGTCAATCAATAAGTTTTCAATTAATACATAAAGAATATCAAACAATACAAAAGACAGATTGGAGCAAATAAATAAATTTTTTAATACTGAAATACAGAAATGAAACAAATAAAGCCACAGTGAAGGTAAACTCAAGGATAGCATTCAAAGATTGTATAATTTTGAAATACTTCTAGAAATAAATAAGGGGTGAGCAGCATGAACATATTTTATCATATCAGGATATACATTTACCATGACACACAGTATACTTCTCTGATCATATGGTGGATATCGTTAGGGTTTAAAGATCTCTGATCAACTGCACATTTCATTACATGTACTGTGTTTAATCCTGATTATTTTTGCTCGTTATTACTCATTTTGACTAAAATCCTTGTATGAAGTATGGGATAGTGTTTGAATAGCAGATTTTAAGAGTCCACTGTAGGTAAGCATTTTATTTGTGATATTTTTGATATTTAAAATATTTATATCACCCACCCATACTGAAAATGTTAACTTCAACATTACAGAAATGTTCAAAAACACTTTATTTTTACTAATAAAGTCAAAAAGTATTGCATTTAATCAATTCAGGAATTCTGTGAATAGTTCCACAGGTAGTTCTTAGTTATGCAACATTCTTTTAATCACTGTTCTAGATAACTCCAATACAAAACTAACAGAGCAAATTTTGAACACAAAACATGCCTTTGGCTGATGGACTAAGTTTGCAGGAAGGGGAAAACTGTGCAAATGCAATTATTCACAGAGCTTTAAAAGGAAGAGTTTGTACCTTCCTCCATACATAGAACACACTTCCAAAATCTTTCCGCTTCAGTGTAACTACCAGAATAAATCCCGACATCTTGGCTGAAAGTGAAAACACAAAACAGGCAAAAATAAAACTGGAACGAAAATGAACAAAAATCTTTCTAATCTAAAATGGAGTGTAACTGTATCAAAGAGACAGAGCTGGAAGCTTGGAATAACTGTAGCGAATGCATAACAGCCCAGTTCTAGAGCCAGCCATGGAACTAAACAATCAACCAGGAATTCTGGAGGCGCAAGGCCTTGCCGACTGTACCGCTTCACCACAGCTCTCGGGTGTGATTAAAGGTCACCTTGTCAAACTTAAACATACACCCAACTCTAGGAACTGGCTGTTGCTGGCTGCCCCACTCTTCCGCTGCCTATTAAAAGAAGTGCTGTCATGCCATGTCCCATTTTGGGTGCTAGTAAAGCCAACTCATGCCTGTGGAGAGAAAGCGAGGGGATGTTGTGAATGCCTTTTTTGCCACACTTTTCACTAGCACATTCTTCTGCCCCCAACCCCCACTTTGAACAGAGGACAAATGATTTGACCAGAGTCATCTTCCTGCCCTGAGCACCACCCCACCACTGAGGAAAATCAATCTCCTTACTATTCAGGTCACACTGCTGCCCCTGCTTAACTTATGACCCTGTGACCCTAGTGGGATTGTGGTGGGACGTACTCTGAGATTTGGGTCAGCCCCTTTCAGTCTGGTGGGTGTCAGGCTTTACAAAGTGCAGTAGAGCTGACTTAGGCCAGACTACTTGTTTAAAGAAACAAAGAGAAAGAGCAAGAAAGAAAAAAAAAAAAAAAAAAAACACCCAGACACCACTACAGGGTGGTCCTGTTGGCTCCTGGACACACAAAAAAACAAAACTTTAGAGGACAGGCTATAACCTTCTCTTCTTGCAATGTTTCTGGAGGGCAGGTATGACAGTGAAAAGGACTTCAGATCAGTTCCAGAACTTGTGCTGTAGCCAGAGTGGAAACTTCTGGACAACATCCATTCACTATATCCATACCACTTTCAAGAGCAGCATTCTCAGCACAATCGAGACAGTGATGGATCACGAAAATGGAAGAACAGGCCTGATCTTTTCAGATGGGACCACCAGGATGTGATTAACATGGAATAATATCTCAGGAAACGAGCCTGTTAACCAAACATAATATCAAGAGCATTGCTGAGAAAGACACGTACAATTTTCCTTTGTGTTCCGTTTCCCCGTTTGCTGCCAATGTAAGATACGAGAGATGTATGAAGGAGATCTGAGTGGTAGTTTAGCCGATGAAGCATTCAGTATGATAATATGCTCTGCTGTTACACACATACTCATACACACAGAGACAGAGAGAGACAAACAGAGACAGACAGACAGAGAGAGACAGAGATAGAGACAGACAGAGAGAAAGTGATTAGCTCTTACCCTCCCCTCTCCAGGGCGTTATCATGCAAATCTGATGGGGGAAGGGGGGCGTCAACCATCGGAACTGAAAACAGGCTGGATGCCCACTGAGCTCAAAAGCTGGGTTTTACTGAGTGTTTTAGCTTTGCTTTGTTAAGGAGACGAATGGAAATGTGTGCAGTGTTCGGCAGTTAATTGATGGTTAATTTGAGCACAAAGAGAGTGTGAAACATGTTGCCTGTGCTTTTGTCAGCTTTGAGATTTTGCTGCTGATCTCCGTTAGGCATTCCATGCACAAAACTCTTGTCTGTTCTTGACTTTGCTTGCGGCTCATTCAAAACGCAATCAATGAAGAGTAGAATGGAAATTCCAGCTGAGGCAAGCTGTGACTCACGAAGAAACATAACCCTTCCAAAGCCCAGTAAGACATTTGGCAGTCAACAGCCCTATCGACCCCAAGTCCCCTCCCTATCTATAAACCCATCTTTTTCATCCTCACACTAGTGCAGCACATATATTCCCACTGACTCACCCAAGAAATTAAGCTAAAGCTGTACAGACACAAACACACAATCATTATATATATATATATATATATATATATATATATATATATAAAATGATTATGTTCACAGATTGAGGCACCCCATAGATCCACCGCGCCTGCTATTTCTGTACACATGGGATTGAGTCATGGAGCGAGAGGCTAAGAAAAAGAGAGCGGGGGTGATTCTTGGGCTTACGTCTGGCTTGGCTGTCTGTAGGTGAGGTAAAGTGTTAGAGGTAATGTCATTGTGTGAAGTTGGGATTTGTTTACTGCGAGTTTTTTTCCTTCTCCATGTGAGGCGGAGATTGCGCCGCTGGGATGAGCTGCTGGCCAGAAGAGAGAGATAATGTGAGAAAGCAATAAAGAAGGATCAAATGAAGCTGCCTAGTAGCTACAGACACAGAGCATATGGGTATGTGTGTGACGTGTGTCCAAGTGTCCCAAGTATACGAAATAGAAATAGACAAAGAACTCGAAAAACAAGCTACTGGCACGACAACACGCAGCTGTGAGTGTTTGTGTGCACACATGCATTCATGCAGAACTAAGTCATCATACGGTTAACAGCAAGACACACTTGAGTAATGAGTGAAGTATGGAGAAGGGAGGTGGAGGTTTGGCCTCTCGCCAAAGGGAGATTTTATATGATACCGACTGCCCCAACCCCCACATCTTCCTCTACCCCTCTCTTTCTCTCACACCCGGCACTAAAAATAGATCCCACTCTAGTGAGAGAGTGTCCGGAGTTTGCAGAAAACTTGCAAAGTTCACAGTGGAAACTGATTCTAATCCTCAACCTATGAGGGTCCAAACTGGAGTTGGGTAATAATGGATTTCATCACAGATATCAAGATTTCATGTAAGATTCCACAGTTCAAAATCTGATTGTTAATAAATTGACTACAGCCAAACTGGCAACATTTATTAAAGGAGTGTTTAAATAGCACATAGCTTTCCAAACTAGACACATATACTACACGGTGCTGTTTTTAAAGGGGACAAAATACTTAAAGGTAAACATTTTGTGCATCACAATTTAAGTGTTCGAGCAGCTACTACCCACAAACTGTGGGCTGCCTAGGAAGGAAAACAGCATTTAACATTCTATTCAGATGTGGTTCATCCCAAGCTGCCTCATTAGAATTATACCACCTCCTATCTAAGTAACTCCACCTATTACCTTTGAAAATGTACTCCTGCCAAAAAATAACCTGTAGACAGCAAACACCTGCATTACCTGATCCATATTTAAGAAAAAGAGAGAGAGAGAGAGAGAGAGAGAGAGAGAGAGAGAGAGAGAGAGAGAGAGAGAGATTAACTAAATGCTAGTTGGGTGGAAAAGGGGTGCTGTTGGACCAAACAATATCTAAGCAGACTGTGCAAAGACATATTTAAGACATTGAGAGACTGGCCTTGAAAAATCATAAAGATAAAAAGATGAAATGCTCATTTCTACATTTAAGATGTGTATTTGTTTGTACAATTTTATAGGTAAAAGCACCAAGTAATTTGAGATCTTAGACAACTTTTACTATTGTTTCAGACCTTCATTAACTTAATTTGCTTGTTAGGAATATAGCTTGATCATATCATTGTTAGGAAAAGCCAAGTGATTTAATTATTAAGTTATCAAACTTGACTAAACAGCAGCAGCTGTGGGCTACCTAGCACTCTGAAAATGAAAATAATTAATGCCATCAAAGCTATAAAAAGATTATAATGAAACAAAACATTTGATGTTCTCAGTTTGTGAAGCAACCTGAATTTACACTGAACCAAAGATATTTTCCCATTTTTAACCCTTACTAATTAACCTATAGTTACAGTCTTTTGATGACAGTAGAAATGCTACAAACAGCAAAAAATAAACTCTTAACTTTCATAGCACCCAGCTTGAGTCCAAAGCAGAACCCAATTATCAGCAATCACATAGAATGCCCCCCTGGAGTCCAGTGTTAGCCTGACCATTATAGGGTCAGCCCTGCACTGTCCCATTGCTCCTCTGTGGACACGCACAGTCTCTCTCCAAGATTTACTCCGTGAAGGTCAAATGAGACTTCTATTTCTGGAGGCCCGGGAAATCAGAGGGATTTACATAATGTGTATATAGGCACAGGAGATTCACACCGAACAACTCCCACCCAGCACGCCTCCACAAAAGACCACTTTCGCAAATAAAACCCAAATGAAAATCTCAATTCTCACATCAAAGCTCTTCTGTGAGGTTGATGAAATCCCGCTGTCCTGACTGAATGGGCTCTGATGATGCATCTCTGCTGGACAGAACTGCAGCTTTAAGTGCAAAAAAAAAAAAAAAAAAAAAAACCCTCAACTTATCTTCAGGGTTTTAATTTCCTGCTCTGTTTCCCTCTTTAGAGCAATACCACACGCTCATTTTAAAAACATGCAGCAAGACAGTCACCTATTAATCAAATAGCACTGAATCCTGCGGAGATTTTTTAAAAAAATACCATCTAGGGGATTGAGCAAGGCATTATTGTGTTCTGAAACCCTAAGTATAAGCAACAAACAAATCCAAACGCCTTAAAAGCCACTGGGAGGTAAATAATAAAAAAGCCTGAGCAAAAGTGGTGAAAGTGTTTCCTAAAAAAAACAGACCAGGATCTCTCCATTTGCTTTTTTCCTTCCATGTGCTAAGGCAGCAGTCCTTTCTGCCCTCTCAGGAATATCAACAACTTTCCAAGAACAACAGAAGGCCTGCGTGTCTAAAAGCTAAAAGCGTATATCCAGGATGCAGCTCAGAAAGCTCACGTTTTAACGCCAGTTCTTTCTGCTGAAGTAACATTTCATTGTGCACAACTCTGTTAGGCTGCAAAGGAAGAACCTCATTGAGGGCTTTGAGATTTTATTGCAAGGAAATCTGCTGTGTGTTTAACAGTGTTTTCTTTCATAGCACAAAGGCAAGGGGAGATAACACAAAAGTACGTCTGGCTGCAGGCAGGCTCTGAGGTAAACACACTCTATAAGGGGCCTAGAGAGTTCAAACTAGATTAGAAAAGTTGAAGCCTCGCAACAATTCCAGCACAAGCAGCTAATCAATGTGGCAAGAAGAGTGGTTCCATTATAAAGTGATTAAGAGATCATTTAGAGTACAAACCTGAGCACCTCTAAACCCCCTGCAGAGAGCAGGAATCAATAACCTGTATGTATGGCCAGCAGCAATTAAAAAAAACAGTGAGACGTGCTCCTCTGGGCTCCATTCTACATCCTGAGATGAGTGTAATTAAACGGGACTGCAGCGAACGTTAGGGACAAAGCTTGGTCTGGACGCGCTCGCCCAGAGCTAGTGGATTTAGCCCGTAATGCTGGCATACCAATAGGAGAGGCACAAAAGACTGCTTGTGTGGTGGAAGCAGGGAGCAGGGGATGCAGCTGAATGTCGAAGTGGAATGAAATGGAGTTAGTCATCACTCCGTAATCTGGTGTGAAGAGGAGCCAGAGTGAAAAAAAAAAAAAAAATGAAGCCATGCCTCTGTGACTTAGCCTGCCTGCTGGTTCCAGCTCAATGTGATTTAGTTCTCACGACTCAGCTATCCGAACATTCTTAAAGATGACAGTTGGGTAAGCAGCTCATTCTTCCTGCCATGCCAATCACTGTACGGGTGCATATGTGTGAGGTACTGTGTGCATTCTAGCACAAAACTGCTTTGGGCTGTTCAGAAAGAAGACTAAAATGGCCAAAACAAAAATTACTTCCTATATGAAAGCAGAGTCGGGCTGCATTTCATGGCAAATACATCAAAGAAGGCTGTTGCAGAGGGAAGGACTGTTCATATATAGCTGTGAAATGCAGTCTACATTCTTAGCAATGTGGAGAACACAACTGATGTACCACACAATGGGGATAAAGAACAACCACAAAAATGGGGGTCACCACACAGCAACATTAGTTAGACCAATGGACCAAAAGGAGTCATCATAGAACAGGACCCACCATAACCCAAACTGTTCCTAGTTAGTGTAAGAAATGCTTCATATCCTCACCAAAAAAAAAAATTATTATTAAATTAGCTGGCAAAAAGTTTGCTTTATCAATTAGTCATTGCCACCCTATAATAAAGTGTAGTCCTTGCTGCATGTACACTGAAAAACCAGCAACCCTTTGGTACAATGCGTGAGAAAATCAAAGAAACTGCTGTATAGCTATTAGCATTGTACTACAATTTTACATGAGATATGTACATCTTGTCACTTTATCCATGTTTGATCTTTCTTTTCATCCTGTTAATCTGATGCCTGTTCCTCAGTACTCCATTAATTAAGAGCCGTAAGTCATCTGTCCATCTGCAGCCATCGCACATCAACCAGGACAGCAACACGGCATGTTTGACAATGAGTTTGAGCTTCTGAGAAACTGATTTAAAAAGCCACTGGAAGACAGTGGAAGTCATTTAATCCAAGAGCAGGATGAAAATCAGAGCTGAGGTCTGTAACTTAACATAATCAAGTCCAGGACAAAATCCTTCTCTCTCTAACAATTACCCTTTCTCTGAACCCTGCATTTCATTGTTACCCCAGCCCTAAATGTTTCTCATCATGTTCTATTTCTTCCGTTCCTAGACAGGAAACAGATCAGCCTGAGGTTTACTGTGTTAATGTTCAGACCAATTAGAGTTATGTCAGTCCTGTTTTCAGGCATGAATGTGAAAAAGCAATTGGGAAATTGGTGTCAGTGGCCAGCATCGATGTGATAATTTATTTTTAACTCCACCAGTGATTCAGGTCCATATTACAGAATATTAGTAGAAACTGGGATGGTTATTACTTTAGCATGACTGTAAATCTATAAAAATGGTAAATTATACAAAAAAAAAAAAAACAAGCAACAAACAGCAAACCAGCAAAAACACAGACCTCATTAGTGCTGAAAGATCTGTGGGTGTATGAATGCATATGCATGCAGAAACCCTAAATACAAGCCAGCAGACAAGGCTGTTTTCCTAAGCCACTTGCATGGCCTGTAGCAGCAGGTAAATCTGTTTTCCCCACCCAGAGTGAGAGGAGGCCAGGCTTGAAGGCCAAGGCCCACTGCTTGCACTGCCATACTGAAGCTGACTGCCCCTGTGTCAGGCCTGGGTTATGGATGATGTGGAGGCTCCACATCTGACAGGTAATAATTCACTCCCCAGGGGTATGAGGCCCATCGCTGGACATGGTCAGCCAGGCAGGAACAAGCGGGTGCTCTTACCTCTATCCCCCACTAACCCCCAAAACCCTCCTGCTGCCTCAATTTCCCACTCCAGGTGTATCTGCCAGCTATTTGCTGCCCTGACACCGTGGGCAATGACAATCGGAGTGAAATATGAGGGACCACTAGGAATACTTTCTAATTGAACATGATCTATTCTTTCTTAATGTCAAAACGCAAAGCATAGAAAGGGATTGCTGGGTCTGCTTCGTGAATCTTGTCTGAGAATAAATTCATTCTTTTCCAGAATTTATTTGAAAGTCAATCGCTCATAAAAAACACTATAGCGGGGCAAATGAGGTTCAAATGTACATGCCTCCATCTGCGCCCCAAGAGAATGAGTGTACAAAATAAATAAATAACTGACCGAAAAGAGACGGTAGATGGCTTAGATCCGTACTCATAGCACCAAGCCTATTTCAGCACTCATTACCCAAAGAGCCATTAGGAAGACACAACCATCCGCAACACACTGCTAGCGTAACATCATTTAGGACGAAACTACAGCAACGGAAATTGGAAATAAAATTACACCCCAGGCTATATGCATTATTACCCACGCTAGCAAAAAGGCTGGCGCTCTGGGGTTCAGTGGTAGCAGAGGCAAGTTTACAGTTAAAGAGAACAGAAATTGTTTTCGTGTCTTTTATGAAACCTTGCCTTCCAACAATAAATGATGCCTTTAACTTAAATTCATTTGCAACATGGGAACTAATGGCATATAATATTCAACACAAAGGAGTTCTAATGTTAGACTGTCACTAAAATTAAAACACTCAGACTCTCTTTTCTTTTCAAAATTAATGATAAACCTAAAAGGGCTAATGGCCTCTGCATAGCTTCCAAAGCGGTGTACAGGTATAGAGAGCTTATGACCTTAAAGATGTGTCCTTGGGCTCTGACTAAACATGAGCAGTAACATGTGCCAACTGTGGAAGAACATTAGATAAAACAATTGGCAGCATGGGTGACCCAAGCCATGCATTTGGACAATAGGGGGCATCCTATCTCCTTTCAGGAATAGTGTGCTGACCAATCAGATGCCCAAGGATTTCAATAATAATCAACCATTCAATTCTCTCCAAAGCCCACCAAGATATTTAGAGATTCTCTGTCGCTGCTGTGGTCACAAAGGTGAGGAAAATGACCTTACATGGTTTTAAGGAAGCAAGTCCACACTTCACCTTCAGACACCAGGGGCTGTGTTGTGCTGTATGTGGAATGGCTTAAGGATATTGTGTTCTGGATGTGATTAAACTGTTTTGGGGTAAACCAAAAAGAGGGGTCTTTAGGATGTAGTATCCCTATTTTGATTGTGGTCCCTTAGAAAATTACAAAATCTCTCTATAAATGTCTAAACCAGAAGCTTATAATATAAATGCAGGTTTAAAGGCACTATAAGGGAAAATTCGCACACGTTTAATGAAATCCATCATTTATGATAATAATAGGATGAGCCACTGAACAACTTATTCTTCATCCATTATACCATGGCATTTAAGAATAGAAAGAATGTTGGTTTAAGAGAAAAAGTCGTGCTCTGACTTTTATCCTTCTGAACTCCAATAAGGTTCTTCTAATATGCAAAATAATAGCTGGAGCTTTTGAATTACCACTTATATGGTAATTATGGTTGAGGTGCCATCACTCAAACTCTTATCTGACATGAAAAGCCAAAAAAGAAATCATCAGAAAGGTCTGATAGCACAGCCATCAAGCCATCAACATGATCACAGCAACTGCTCCCTTAGGAGAACTAATAACTTGGCCCACAAGCCACTGACTGTCCACCGATATTGTCAACTGGTGTTGCTTAGTGGGGGAACAAACATATGGGATCAAGTCAAGTCAAGGCTTTTTATGAGTACAGGTACACAGTGTAACGAAATTGCGTTCCTCCGGAACCAAGGTGCGACATGGAGCAGCTAAACAATAGGACAACAAAGTGCAAACACTACAATAAATACAGTAAACAAGAGACAGTTTCACAGACAGAACAGGACAGTGCAATACCAAACGGTATAATGAAATAAAGTGTTCATGGTGAGGATAAGGTGCGGAGATATGTAACATACTGTAACATATAGATGTACATGGTAACAGCAGTTACTGAGGTAGAAAGTTTATAGTTCGGAGTTCTGAATGAGCAGCAAATATTGCTGATAAGGATGGGGATGACCCAGTCCCTGTGTGCTGAGTGTGTGTAGAGTGCTGGGTGGGTACAGTCCAGTCTTAGTGTTTGGTATGGTCATTGTGTCATTGTGTGTTCCAGTCTAAAGTCTGACAAGAGCCTTCCAACCAAACAGGAAAGGAGCACGCATGTAAAGAGTTCAACAGCATCAGCAACATGCAACCTCAGCCCCTTTATGACTGGCTGAGTGACCACTTCCCATGTTTTTTCCTCTTTAAATCTCAGACAAATGTGCAGCCAGGCTGTGCAACACCCTCTACAGGCTGCTCAAAGTTAGAGAAGGATGCTGAACGCTGGAAAACATGTCATGCACAACAGATATGATGCTTCTGGTGAAACACACAGCTCAGTCCAGTCCAGTGGCTGAGCCTGGAGCTGATGCCCACTGATACCATTCCCCTCCAGCATGCCTTTCCTACTTCAGCATGCACACACCTCTTCCCATGCCAGAAAAGACACTCTCTCTCACTCACTCACTCACTCACTCTTCCCATCTGTTTCCCATCGAAATGACCGCTGGGACTGGTCCATGCTGTGCTGACACCGCTGCAGCACTAATCGCAGCCTGATCAGCTGCAGCTGAGAGGCAGGAACATGCGCGAGACCTAAACACCGCCTATTTCTGTCTGAAGTGCAATGCAGGGAGGTGTTTTAAACGCAGAAAAAACTACACCCAAGACAAAGCAGGCTGTCTACCTACGTGCTGGACTTCAAATGCGGTTGCACCGGCCAATGCAATGCAGTGCAATACAGGCTTTCTGCGTCTCGCGCAGCAACACGTCCGTTAACGCGCGAGCTCCATTTAAATCCCACCAGTTCATTTTTCTTCTGAAAAAATAAACAGCTGTTTTTGTTGGAGACCTCTCCACCACGCGTCTCCACCGGGGGAAACTTCCAGCGGTGTGGAAAAACAGGCCACTTACCTTTGTCTCCTTTATTTGTTTTTCTTTGTGCGCGGAGCTGAAAGGCTGCGGGTCGCGGCGCGAGACACAGCAGATCTGCTAGCGCTTCCCTACAGCTCTCCTTCTCCCCTCCAGTTGGGTCAGACCGAGCGACACGCAGCTGAGCTCTCAGTACGGCGAAGTCCACACGCCTACAAACACAGCGCCACTGCGCTGGAACTACAACAGCTCCGCGAGCGGCCGCGCTCGGGACACGCCCACTGCTGCTTAACTGACGCCCCGTGCGTCCAATCAGAAGCCGGGAAAGAGTTTCCTGCGTTTCTTAAGTTTTTCACGTTCCCACCAGGCTTGACTAATAATGTTTACGAAAACAATGTTGAGAGAGTAAACAAGCTGTACTGGATGGAATAAAAAGAATAAATAAACAACAATAACAATAATAATCGTTTGTTTTTATTTTATGTTCACTAATTCATTTTGGGGTTTTTTATTGTTGATCAGTTTGGCAGAATCTCAAAATGTTAGACAGTTTTTCATTCAGGTTAAAATAGGTTACTAATCACTGTATCAACTTTAAAACAAACAACATGAAATAGATAATTGTGAATGAATTGATTATAAAATATGTATATGAATGTTATTTATGAATTACATGATCAAAAAAAAAAACTTGCACCAGAATATCTGTGGCGAACAAAAGTTGTTGAAGTCTGGAACACTTGCTCTAATCCAGGTTTAAGATCAATGTGCTTCGCGTGTATGAGGTCCTCGGTTCAATCCCCAGCATCTCCATTTCCTTAATTTCCCTGAAGGAACCCTCCCAAGGGATCAATAAAGTTCTATTCTATTCTATTCTATTCTATGTGTTAAACACTCCTGTTATGTTCAGCTGTAAGGAACAGAAAGTGTGTGGGGCCCATGGGAGGGGTAGTAATGCGGGTCCGGTGGGATGTGGATTGAGTAGTGGCCAAAGGCATGGACTTCAGTGCTCTGATCCTAGGCTACTGGTCCTTGGGACATGGAATATTATCTCTCTGGTCGGAAAGGAGCCTGAACTGGTGAAAGAGGTTGAGCGTTACCAACTAGATATAGATATAGTTGGTCTCAACTCGACACAGTGTGGGCTCTGAAACCAATCTCATTGAAAGGGGATAGACTATATTCTGTTTTGGAGTTGCCCGTAAAGAGAGGTGTAGGGCAGGAGTAGGTTTACTAATAGCTCTCCAACTCTCTGCCTTACATTGAGGTTCTCTCCGGTGGATGAGTAGGTTCTTTCCCTATGTCTTCAGACTGTGGACTGGGCTCTGACTGTTTGTGCATATGCACTGAACAGCAGTTCAGAGTACCCAGTCTTCTTAGAGTCCTTGGAGGGGGTGCTGAAAAGTGCTGAAGGATTTCAATGCTCATATGGGCAGTGACAGTACAACCTGGAAGGGTGTGATTGGGAAGAACTCTGATCCGAACCCCAGTGGTGTTTTGTTATTGGATTTCTGTGCTTGGTACGAGGGTGTCCATAAATACACTTGGCATCAGGATATCCTAGATCACAGTTTGATGATCAACTTTAGAATTGTATCATCAGAATTGCGGCCATGTGTTTTTGACACTTAGGTGAAAAGAGGAGCTGAGGTGGTGGGTGAGGATGCTGGAAAGTCTTGGCCGACCTTGACATGTTATGAAGGTCTGCTGAGAATGGCTGGCAGAGGAACGTCAACTGCCACATCCAGCAAAGCTTTGACTGCATCCCAAGGGAGGCAGGGGTTATTGAGTCTGAATGGACCATGTTCCGTGCCTCCATTGTTGAGGGGGCAAATTGGAGTAATGGTCGTTGATGCCTGTCATGGAAGCAATCCCCAAACCTAACGGTGGATACCTCAGGTAAGGAAGCCTCCAAGCTAAAGAAAGAGTCCTATTGAGCCTGGTTGGCTTGTGGGCCAGCTCCAGTGGGCTGCAAATTCTGCTGTTGCTGAGACAAAAACTTGGGTGTAGGAGGAGTTTGGTGAGGCTATGGAAAGTGACTTTCGGGCAGCTTCAAGAAGATTCTGGTGAACTGTCAGGCGGCTCAGGATGGGAAAGAAAGTTCCCAACCGACACTGTGTATAGTGGGGATGCGGGGGCTGCTGACCTATGGACATCATCAGATGGTGGAAGAAATACCTTGAGGATTTTCTCAATCCCACCAGCATGTCTTCCATAGAGGAAGCAGAGCTTGGGGGTCTGGGATGGGCACATCACACAGGACGAAGTCACCTGGGTAGTTACAAAACTTCTTGGTGGCAGGGCACCAGGTGTGAATGAGATCTGCCATTTCTCAAGGCTCTGGACATTGTAGGGCTGTCTTGGCCATGGGACACTGGACCAGTTCTTTACACTTGCAGGGGTAAAGGGGCATGGGAGTTTGTTCAACCAGTCTACATGTTTTGTGGACCTGGAGAAGGCATTCAACCCTGTTCCTCAGTGCATCCTTTGGGGGTGTTCCAGGAGTATGGTGTACAGGGCTCTCTGGTACATACCATCCAGTCCTTGTACAATCAGGAGCTTGGTGTCACATGGCAGGCAGTAAGTCAAACTGGTTTCCAGTTGAAGTTGGACTCAGGGCTGTCCTTTGTCACCAATTCCTTTCATAGTATTTATGGACAGAATTTCTCAGCATAGCCAAAATGGTGGAAGGTGTCCAATTTGGTGGCTTCAGGATTACACATTTGCTTTTTGTGAATGATGTCATCCTGTTGGCTTCATCAACCCAGGGCCCCCAGCTCTCACTGGATCAGTTTGAGGCCGAGGGTTAAGCAGCTGGGATGAGAATCAGCACCACAAAATCTGAGACCATGGTTCAAGTACCTCAAAATTTTGTTCATGAGTGAGGGAAAGATGGAGAGGCAGGTTGACGGGCAGATTGGTGAAGTGTCAGCAGTGTTGCAGACTCTAAGCCAGTCTGTTATGGTGAACAAGGAGCTAAGCCAAACGACAAAGCTCTCAATTTTCAAGTCTACCTACATTCCAAATCTCACCTATGGCCACAAGTTTTGGGTAGTGACCAAAAGAATGAGATACCAGTACAAGTACAAGCAGCTGGGTTGCTGGACTATCCCTTAGCGATAGGGTGAGGATTTCAGTCATCCAGGAGGGGGTCAGAGTAGAGCCACTGCGCCTTCATGTCGAGAAAAGCCAGCTGAGGTGGTTTGCGCATATGGTTTGGGTGCTTCCTGGTTGCCTTCCTTGTGAGTTATTCTGGGCAAGTCTGACTGGAAGGAGACCCCAGGGAAGACTCAGGAAACGCTGGAGAGATTATACCTCTTGGCTGGCCCGGGAACACCCTAGAAACCCTCCAGAAGTGCTGGAAGAGGTGGCTGGGGAGAAGGACATCTAGGCCTCTGTGCTTAGGCTGCTGTCCCCGTGACCCGTTTTAACCAGGACAGAGTAAAAGTGGAAAACAATATGCAGCCTTTCAAAGCCAGCAAATGAAGTGGGAAATGTGTATATTATCATGTTCAGCAGCCTAATCATTAGCATTGTGGGTTATTATTGGGTACACATTTACAATGAAGTGCAATTTTGGTTTTAGGTTATGAGAAAAGGGAAGGCCTCAAATACTCTCATTCGGTTACATTTAGGGTTTATTTTACAATGAGGTGCTAACACACATACATAGCAGTGTTATGTAAGAGAGTACTTACACCCACAAAATGTTATTTTCTCTTAAATGTGCAGGCTGCCCAGAAAAGCTCAGCGATGCATAAACACTGAACAGTTGCGTTCTGACACTGTTCATGCATATAGGTTTATGTATTTAAGTGTCTCCTAATCTTTGTGATGGCCAAAAGGGCAACAGTGGGGGTTTTGATTGGGCTGGACAATTTACTGATGGATTTATCTGAGTAATTCTCCTTGGCGGCTTTAATTTTGCTCTGAGCCCAGTTTTTGCAGTGAATCCGCAGGGAAGAGGAAGAGCTCCAAGTGAATCCACAGCGTGCTTTTTCCTGTGGTTTTCTGAAACAGCTTTGCCAGTAGCAGCTACAGTGCAGGGTTTGGCAATGGGCTCACCAACAACAGCGTTAATCTCAAATGGACGTTTCTTTGCTTTCTCTCTACATGGTGCACATAACTAACAGGAAAGATAAGGATACAGGGAAGCAGACTTAGGTCACTTTTTAGGTCTTTTTCCCAGAAGAGCATTGCATGACACACCTGTTAATTCGCAAGTACATTTCACAGGTACATTTGTGCTAAAGGAAAAGTGCACTTACACCACAATGCAGAAGCAAGTCATAGATAAATGTGAGTAACAAAAGAGTAGTTGGTATAATAACAGTCTGTGAATTTCCCATAAACGGTCATTGTGACCTGTAGCTATTTACACACACACAAACATGCAGTACACACACACTAAGAGGACACTGACAGAGAAAAGGGCCATGTGATAACAATGACTGGATTCACATAGTCTCCGTTTTGAGGGGAATGGCTGGGAGTTGCTGGAGGACTCCTGTCACCTGAGGCCTCATTACTGGGAAAACACATCTAGCGCCTATAACCCATAACCACACTCAGAGGGGATTATTTAGAGAGTAGATAGGAAATTTCAGGAAATAAAGGTCTTGTCATGGTCATAGCTATGTAGAATGTGTTTACTAAATGCAGTACTCTTGGTTCAAGCAAGTTCAGCAACTGATGAGAAAACTTACAAAAAGTAAAGCATGGTAAGAATGCTCTCTAGGTTTTCGACTCTTGGATAGGAATTATCTTCATATAAATAAGTATAGTTGCACCCAAGACACATTTCAAACTCATTTTGGGAAGTGTTTTGGTCTCTTCGAACCATATTCAACAACCAAAACCCCTTTCAGTAATATGATGGCACCTTCCTCTGTTGTTCTGAACATCCTTAAAAGTCAACACCAGTGATAGCACTGAAAAATATAGCACGAACACAGTCTGGCTGCATAATGTTAGGTTTAATTCATGTTACATGTTTTTAGTGGGGACCTGGCTTAATAATATGACCAATGAGGCTAGTAGTTAGCATGGGTTCACTTTGGGTTGCATATTTTTGTAAAATGAGCCACTCATGACTGCATCATGATGACCAGTGGCTGTTACCCCACAACCCAGAAGTGCTATAAGGCAACTCCTGAATCTCAGATCCTCAGAGATTTTCATAGTTTATTTTGGCTGCTTTAAATCGAATTTAACTAGTTAATTTGAGAGTTTGGTTATAACCTTTATACTAATGTATGGAAATGAGCATTAAAGTGAAAATAATGCAGTTTTCAAGCCAACAAATATTTCCAGCAGAAAAAACAGCAACAATTGATTGTTGTAAATGAGCTGATTTGCATATTTCACACTACATAGTAATCAGATTTCAATTGGACTAAAGATGTATTTATGTACCAGATGTAAATGCATGTCATTAAAATCATATTAGATCAAAACTCCAGTCATTAAATTTGGTATTATCAACTTTAGAATGCCTGAATGCCAGAAAACTGAAATAATTTAAACAGGCTATTCTAACATTAGTACCTGTTCACAATATTAAGCCATATCAGCTGTTTTGAAAGTGATTAAATTTGGTAGAAAAAGCATCTTAAATGACAAGTACCTTGCTAAACAGTTCTATGTGTTTGGAATACTATCGACAATTTCTCAAAGCAAATAAAGCTAATAGGCATCAGTTAATTACTGTTGCACTCTTGTACGCTTTCCAATATGCAATACTTAGCACAGACAATAATAGCAAGCACCAATCTACTAAACGATTCTCTGGCTTATTCTGGGATCGGCTAATTTAATGTTTGCACACACCACACACTGTCACAGACACTCAAACGGAGATACACATGTGAGGAAGTTCTTGATGTCATTTCTTTCTGACTGGTAATCATGGAATTTCTCAAAGTTAGTGAATGCAATTCAGAAAAATATTTATATTTATAAAATTATTTTTAATTTTATTCTCTTTTTCTATGATTTAGGCTTTACTTTATCTTTCACCAATATACAGTATACACACACATGCAGAGAAGGAGACTACACACAGAACACATACATGTAGTCATGCTTGTTGTATAGGGTGACCAAATTTATGTAGTTGTAGCTGAATGTGAGGTGTGTGAGGGTGAATGCCTCTGAAATCAAGTAACTATGTTAATGAACATTAAAATGTTAAATTTTTATTTTAACACTCCCAGACATTGGTGTTTAGAGCAATAATGTATACAGAGAATGTGTTGGGTGTGGAAGCAAGCAATACATAATGGGTGGAAACAAAAGCTACATACTTTAGAAATCCTGGCTTTTTATAAAAGAAAAGAGGACCTGCTTGAGAAAATGTGTATCGTAACCATTATGTTGTAAAACTCCTCTTGTACCCTGTGCCTTGAGCACTTAGCAGTAGCTCAATGCCACACTCACTGCCAGATACAACCAGGTCAAATAACTTTTTGCACTAGTGGATTTGGACTCCCAAACAGGATTCACTAAGCATCAGTGAGCTCTCTACATGGAAGGTCACAAATGGGGATCCTGCCAAGGCCAATCAAATGTCTATATGGTTTTGATTTAGGGCTTTTGTCAGTGATCTCCAAAACGTGTTGGCAACTGGATAATCTGAAGTAAAGTCATGTATTGTGAAATGAGCAAAACAAGTTGAAAACAACAACAACACTTGTGCAGCAGCAGGAACTGGTGTTGTAGCTGCAGCCATTAGAGTGAAGACCAAATTAACTTTATAAGTCTGAAAACAGGGGTGGAATATAACACATGGAATATACAAATAAAATAATCAACTAGTCTGAGTCCAACTCTGGATTTTAACTTTTGGAACCAAATAATGGTAAAAAGTTTACACTACCTTCTATTTAGTCTCAGCATTTAGCAACACAAAATATTAAACAGTCATTGAAATTACTATAGGGTAAAAGCACTAACCTCCCAGTGGCAGGGTTCAATTTCCTTGCCAGCCAAACATCTACCTTGAGCAGAGGATAAGAAGAGTCCTTAGGCAAATTCAAAAGTTTTTCTGACTAAAAGTATCAAGTCCTCATGGATTAGTTACTGTATAAGGAGAACAATAACCTTCATTTCCTCTAGCAATTTACTCTTAAATTAAACATGTACAAAAAGGACTCATTCTGTTGAATATGGTCATAGTAACAAAAGGAGTTCATGAGAAGTAAGAACGGCTTGCAGAACTGTGGAGGAGTTAAAAAATAATAAAATAAAATAAATGTCCAGAATAAGTAAAACAATATGGAGGTCAAGGCATCTTCAAAATCAGCAATGAAAGTAAGACAATGTATGAGTTCTCACAGTATAGGCTGAACCACAGCTGTATACTGTAGTAAACTTGAAATATTAAGTACCTAACATCTCACAATTTGAATGCTTTATACAGAGAAGCGATGTCCAAATCAGCAATCAACAATTAGGATTTAAGATTAAATAACTACTATATTTTGAATCTCCTTGACTATTGAACATCAACACTCTTGCTGAGCAGATATTCTGCCTTGGAAATAATTTGCAATAAACCTCAGAGGCTCTTGATGAAAACAAGCCCAGCCTCAAGGCTTTAATGCTATTTTTATTTCATCCACTGTTAAGAAACAGAATGAGGGATGTAGGACATTGTGGTTGAGGCAGGCTAAGTGAGCTGGCCCAAAATGTTAATACTGCAGGCAATGTGATAAGAGCGTTGCAGTGCTAATGTCCTCCAGAGCAAGAGACACTTGTCTGGAGTCAAATTCAGTTTCTCTCAGTTTGTGGTTAAAAAAAAAGCTACAATTTCCATTTTGGATTAAATCATCTGTACTATGGCATGCCACTGCAAGTGCAAGGTGTGTTAACTATGCATGGCTAGATATAAGCTCCCAATATTATTTAATAATTTAGCACCTGTTCTGCATGACATTTGCTTTTTCACATTTTGTCCTCATAATAATTCAGCAATCGAGTACAAAACAAAATCAAGACTATTCTGATGACAATCAGCCTGATCCAGTTCTGCTAGTCTGAGGACTGTGACTAAGATAATGACTCAGGGTCCAAAGCCTCTGAAAGCTCATCCACTAGTCCAGCAAAAGTGTAGCAGTGGTGCTTAATCACTTCAAGGGCATGGCAAATAATATTACAGGAGTTCACAAAGAATCCCAGAGTAACATCTAAGGACCTACAGGCCTATTTTGCATCAAGTAATGTCAGTGTTCATTAGTCCACTATTAGTCAAACACAGAACAAGGATGGTGTGTGTGTGGCAGCATGGAGGAAGCTAGTACCCTCCAAAAAGAACATTGCTGCCATCAGTTCTGTGGCTAATTGGAGCCAAAATAGAAGTTTGTAATCCAAACCAAAACTGTTATATTTGACAAATTAGATACATATACTGCCAAAGCAGCTAAATATTAAGAACTTCCTTATAACTTGTATTTGTCTGCTCTGTATTCCAGTTATCTGTTGTACTTTAAATGGTGCAGCGGGTCATTCAAGTTCCTTCTGACTAGCTGTTTTAATGTGTCTCACTTTCTACCTTCTTAGTAGTACTTCTGATAAGTGTTGTCTGTTTAGTGAACGTACAGTACCTTGCAAAAGTATCTGTTGCCTTGGCTTTTTAGATATTTTGTTACATTACAACCTGTATATAAATGTTTTTAATTGTATGTGATGTATCTGCACCTGAAAAATATATATTAAAACAAAATATTTGGAAATAAATAACTGAAAATTGGCATGTGCATATTTGTTCACTCCCTTTGCTATGAAGCCCCTAAACAGTTCTGGTGCAACCAAATACCTTCAGAAGTCTGCTTAATTAAATTAAGTCTATGCATGTGCAATCTAAGTGTTACATGATTTGTCAGTATATACATACTTTTTCTGAAAGGCCCTAGAGGCTGCAGCACCATTTAGCAAACCAACCAAACCAGGAAGATCAAGGAAATCTCCAAACAAGTCAGGGACAAAGCTGTTGACAAGTACAAGTCAAGGTTGGGAGCACCATCAAATCCATTATCATTATCAAATGGAGAGAACAGGGTATGGAGGGCATTAATTAGAGAGGTAGCACAAGACCAAAGGTAACCCTGAAGGAACTTTTGGGTCCAGGAGTTTCAAGAGAATAGTAACAGAAGCTCAATATACAACTGCCCATCATCACAAGGCCTTCAGACAGCTCCTCCCTATCTGCAAGTCAAATCAAACTCATGCTGTTATTAGTGAGCAACTCCTCCAAGGGCATATACATAAAACATGGAATCTGCAACTACGCCCATGTGCTATATTGCATCCTGCTTCACCTAAAACAGATCCATCACCTGTCACCACGCAAAGTGCACTTGTGGATGGATTTGTGGATTTTAATGTTTCACTTAAGGAAAGCAGGGCAGTGAGCTGATGGGTGTTTTTAATGACTCTGCAGAGACTGCACCTCCATGGTCATATGATTGCACACGAGGTTGATCATTTTTAGAAAGTGTGCCACAGATAGAGGCTGGAATAAATGTCTTATTGTTTTAGAGCAAGTTTATGAGCAACTTGGTTTGGCCAGGGAACAAGTCCTTGTATGCGAGTTGTCACCTTGAGGAGATATATGTTGAAATTCTGTAAGGTTAGCTTAGTGGCAGAAAATGAGATGACCCAGAGGAGCAATTTAGTGGTCAAACTTTAAATTCTTCCCATTTCAGAGTGCCAGAATAAGGTTTGGCCACATACAGTACACTGTGAATTATGAGCCTAACTGTGTTTGACCTGACAGCAATTTCATTTCCTGCATGTATAATATAATGCACTCTGAATTTAAGCTTTACAATGAGAGAGAAGAACGCGTTCAGGGAAGAGAGGAATATATGGTGTGTATAGTTGAACTTATTTGAATATGCACAGTAAAGTCACTTTAAATCTAAACATCATCTACACCCACTCTGCCCATGTTCATCCGACAGATTAAACAATGGTAGAATGTCCTTGGGGCGAATGAATGATAATATAGGAGAATTCTTGGAGGGCACAGGAAGCAGGTCATTGCAGCTGCTGCCCTGGCTCTGGTTCTGGTTCTTCGTGCCCTCCAGGTTCAGGGTCAGGACTGAGAAGAGTTTCACGCCCACCCTGAGATCTCTCTGACTGGGACTGACCTTGGCTGCCCTTTTGCTCTGCCTGTGTTTGTAGGCATATTGAACCCCAAGCCAAACACAGTCGATTGAGGCTGCTCATTTAAAAGGTCACGGTTTGCAGGCCGTGTGTTGTGAACGCATTTTCACCTTCAATTGAGCACTCACTGAGCCTGACTGGATGCAGTTCAGAGCAACACTGAGGCTGCTGGAATTTTACCATGTAATATGTGTTTCGCACAAGCTGTAGCTAATATTCACAGTAGTAGGAGGCTGGAATTTGACCAATAAATTTGGTTCAAGTTTGTATGTGAATTAAACACAAAATGACTGCTTCTTTGACAGGGTTGCCAGGAGTTCAGCATGGGCTGCTGGGCTGTTCATTGCACATGCTGGCACATGCTATAACAGCCAAGGTGTTCTTTTTAATATTCCGCTGAATTAGGTGCTATATCCTTCACTGTAACTAAGCCTAGTATTCATTTGAACTTAATGCTGGCTTACACTAAATGAAAGAACACCTGTTCAATATAAATTGTAATTCAATCACCAGTGCCCCTGCAGGTACAACTATTTTATTCAGACTGGTACAATGGAGTCATTCAACCAGCAACATAATTACTACTAGGGGCTTAATTCTCTCTCAGTTTATTGGCAATGACATGTAATGGTATGTAATGATACCTGTAATGATTTGACGTTTTACCAAATGACTGTTGGCTTATTTAAATTCAATCATCTTCTGACAGCTCTATTGTATTTGTATGACCTTGCAGTGACTGAAGCCAGAATAAACTTTGTCAGATGCATTTGGTCAATTTGGTAATTACATGATTCTAGTCATACTTCCTCTCTTAACCAAGATGCAAATGCATGTTTTAAAAATCATGTAATGAGTATTTTGTGTAACGAGTGCTTGGAGGCCGGGGCAAGGTGTAGAGGGGTAGAGACAGCAGGCATGAGTGGGTGTGTGAGTTTGTCTATGTGTGTGCATGAGCTGTAGCAGGCTGAAAGGCTGGCTAGAGGCTTTGGGGGTGACACTGTGATAATGAAATCAAAGAGGTGAGAGTGAGAGGGCCATTAATAAGGACGTTGAGCGGCTCTGGTGATTCGCAGTTCACGAGGAGCGCCCTCTCTACTGAACACGTGTAACCGCCATGACACCGGTTCATTAGGGCCTCTCTCTGTTTACGGCCCTGCACCGCTCTAAATAAGACTAATTAGGCTGTCATTGGCAAACAGGGCCTCTTTTTCTGTTCAGCGCTAAAAATGACAGCAATTAAAGCACAGGGAAGGCTCCATAGGTGACAGGTATGATGACACCTCGCCATACCTCAGGTGCACTCTGTCAGCTGCATAGATGAAAACACACAGCAGGACAAGTAGCGTGGAAATGTGGAGTGACAATCTTTGATGCTTCACTGGGTTTTCTTTCACTGTTCACGTAGATACTGCTTCACAGTATGGTGAGCAGTCCTCCTTCGTGACAATGCTCACAGAACAAATGCAGACAAGCTGAAAAGACCAGGTGGCTGAAATAACCTCAGTTTCTATGTTTAGAGATGCACAATAGCTTGGCAGTCAGATTTGTTGTATAACATTAGTCAACTGAAATTCTAATTTACACAAACTTCGTCTGAAGCTCCTTCATTAAAGCAACACTATGTAGCATTTTTACCTTCAAATCATTGTGATGCTCCAATGACTTTTAATAGGGACAATATGTGTCAAATTCCCACCTTGGTCTCAGCACACTGCTAACTTCACTATGTAACTACATGTACTTCCTAAATGTAGGGACAGTCCCAGGAGCAAAAAAATAGCAAATCTCACCTAATGCTGCTCTAACTGAAAACAAAATTTATTTTTTTGTGTTAGCTAAGAGTAATAATCACATTTGGCTATTTTTTGAGGTAAAATGTCCTGAGCCAGGCAAGAAAGTCAGAAAAATACATTTTTGACAAACCATTTAAACAATTATAGGGAAATCAACAGAATTTGTCTTCAATTCAAACTGGATGTGATGGAGTTCAGATTACGCATTAAAATGTTTTCACCTCTTTCACCTAGGTGAGAAAATTTAGTTTGATAAATACAGTGTTACTACTACTACTACTTATATATTTGGATAACATCTTTATTAGGGATGCTTTACCTTACACAGGGTAAAACAAAGGGAAACCCTCATCCATCTGTGGATCCATTCCATCATGGCCGAACAACAAATCACAGTGCAAAAAATCAATCACTAAATTAAATTGTACATATTTTAGTAAAACTGTACTATCCAAATGGATAAGTAAATGTTAAATGTCTGAAAATTTCCCAAAATTTACTGTAATTGTTTGAAATACAATATAAAACTAAATATATTTGAAATGTATTTCACACAAAGAAATACATGCCAATAATGTTGCTGTTCAATGAAAACTTTCCAATTTTCAAATTCTGATAATTTGTTTTTCAATTGAATTTAAAGTAAAATAAGAATTTATTTAAAGTAATTTTAGAGCATTTCTATTGGTCTGTTCTTTCAAAATTATTTACAGTTTTGAGAGAGAGAGAGAGAGAGAGAGAGAGAGAGAGAGAGAGAGAGAGAGAGATATTGATATTAAGCAATGAGCAATGATATAGCCTGTAAATACCTCTGCAAATGAGTTCTCCACAGGAAAATAAGATATTTTTATTACATGACATGTATGCATGTTTTAAAGTGTTCAAATTCATGACTATTTGGAAAGTATCAGATTTCTAAGCAACAAAAATAGCAGAGAAGTAAGTAGAGGTTAAAAGTAGAGGTTTTGTAGTGTTTGCAGATTCTGACAGAGTGATAATGTACTTTTTGATGAAAGGCTTATCCAGCCCATCAGTCTAGTGCTTTTCAAAAAGTAAGGAGATGAGGTGTACCTTGACGGAAACATCATTAGGCTCTGCCCCATCAATGAGACTTATTCGGTTTCCTCTATCTGGTATATACTCAGACTTTTAATCAGTAATTCAGATGATACATTTTCTTTTGTATTTTCTGCAATTTGTGATTTTTTCCTGTAATGAGATGCTATGTAGTAGTAGTGGTAGTAGTATGATGGTGATAGTAGAAGTAGAATGTAATGTAAGCTAATACATACACATTACCAACAGTGAGGTCACATACATACCTGTGGATTGTTCACTTCCACCCTGGGCCAAAAGAGTAACAGGCTGAAGTCTCTGAGATTTTATTTACCTGGGTGAGTCCAACTCCAGCTGTAGGAGAGGGGAGATTGGACTTGTGAGGGGACAAAGAAGAAGAAGGTTGAAAACCTATAGTTATTGTCCAATCAAAACGATATCATGAATATGAATGGTGAATGGTCATGATGATTGATGATTGTTGAATGTGATTGTGTGTCGACAATCATCATATGTTGTATCATTAACATTACCTTTGTTGATATTGGTAGAGCCGAGGGGGAGGGGCTACCAGTATAAAGCCTGCTCTGAGCGCTAACGAGGGGATTGAGTGTACAGAAATATAGAGAAATATAGAGAAATATAGAGAAATATAGAGAAATATAGAGAAATATAGAGCCTGAGTTAAAGGAGGGAAGTACAAAGTGAGGGGACCAGTACATGACTTTGCAGTCTTCAGTCAGAGCCACTGTAGTAAGTGGATATCTATTGCTTTAATATTATTTTCTTTTCTTTTTTTTCTTTTCCTGTGCATTTGTAAATGTGTAAATATTCATTCTGCTAAATAAACCAGTGTCCTAAAGTATAATTTTACTTTGCCCATTTGTCAGAACCTCTAACTACTCACTCTACTCTACCCATGAAGTGGACTTCATCTCCTACAGTAACCAACATCATGTAGTAGTAGTAGGAGTAGTGGTCACTGTGAATAGTCAACTGCTTGCTTGCTTGCTTGTTAGATAAACAAGAAAGCCACGACACAAGTCCAGACCACTTTGGCCACACATCAAACAGAGAAAACACTTCTACTGATTAATTTATTGTGGCAGCACTTAAAAAGCACCAACCCAGAACTCCCTAAGACGGAGCTCAATTTAAAATCAGATGAAAGGTAGTGTTCTGGAAAGAATCAGTATCTAAATTAACATTGCAGGGCAACATTGTCTTTGAGTGTGACATAGTGGCTTGTAAATGGGCTCCATTAGATGGTGGTTTGAGGAAAGTCCTTAATAATCAGAACTCAACTGGCAAGAGTGTAATTAAATATCAGAGATATTATTCTAAAATGATGGCCCTAATTCATGAGAACTATGATGGTGATTTTTCCTCTGGTAGCCTTAGCCACAAATGTGAGAAGGTTCACAGTGAGACCAGATGCTGTGTTCAGCATAGAATCCAGAGCACTAAAGAGTACCTGGAGATCTTCAGGCTTAGAGAATATCTACTGCTGTTGCAGTGAAAAAGAATCTTCATCATTTATACCATCAGATCCACTAGAATAGCTACAGAATGAACAGCTTATGAAGTAATAAGGAGAACATGAACAAATTCCAAAACAAAAGTGCACCTTTGCGTCAACTCGGTTACAAACAGTTAACTGTTACAAACAGTTAAACATTCCCATCATTGCTGGGAAGCCCACGGAGGAAAGCTTGAATACAGTGGCTAACAGCATCACACTGGGTGTGCACTGGCTATCCATCTAGAGAGAGAACGTACAATTTTGCTCTCTTGGACTCTCTCGGTCATGCAACCAAATTCAAGCCTGCACTTTTTGGATCATAGTGCTAGCATATTAGCCTGCTAAGCCACTGAGATTTTTTCATTTATTTATTTTTTTTAATTTCTTGATAAATTGGTTGAGTGCTTCAGGTAAAACATCTGCATCAGAATTACAAGAGGTATCTCAATTGTTTTGCATGGGTAAATTGAAAATGTTTTGGCCATACACTGGCCTAACGTTTTCTGCAAAACCAAAAAAAAAAATACCCTTCATCAAAACAAAAACAAGTACTTGATACAATGACTTTTGGTTTCTGTCTCTGCCTTTGCCTCCCTTAATATTATCCATGCCCTCTTGTTACCTTCTAGTCTTTCTGTGTATATGTAGTCCCTTTGTTCCAGTCTTTGTCTTCCTCCTGTTCCCTAACATGACAAAAACTAATTTAAATTTAAAAACAAGCATAATGCAATTATGGCAGGTTTCTCCATATATGTATATTGTCAAATTATGAAGAGCACATGCAGATATAATCAATTTGGTCTCCATTTAAACCCTGAGGTCAAAGAAAACCACAGCCTTTTTAACTATTTGCTCAATGCAGTCATGGCTGTAGCCATCAATAGAAAGGAAGAGTGGCTGCAGCTATAAGGTCCAACATTTCTGTCTGCAGAGATTCAACTGCAGTTTCATATAGTTTCAAATCTTGCTGGCTCTCCAAATGCTGGGAGATGTGAAAGCAGTATCAAACAGCTGGTGAATGGCTTCTAGTGGAAAACGCTTGAGTGTATGCTACCCAGGACATCTTTTTCAGAGTCTTAAATTGATGTCACACACTGTCAAACAGCTTCAGTTTTGTATTCTGTATTTAACACAACCCTTGCAAGCTTCATTTTGCTGAAAGCAAAGGCATGGAATTCAGTAACATAATTAGGACTCGAGTCAGACTTGAGTCAAAACTTGAGTTGGATTTGTGACTTGACTTTGACTTTACCATCAGTTACTTGAAATTGGACTAGAGTCTTGAGTCTTAAATCTCAATATGACTTGAGAGATCCACAAACCCATTTTTTCAGCATAATGATTTATTTGCAAGTGTAAAATAACATTGAGTAACATAACACAGGCTTTTGTATTGATTCCATGCTGCTGTATCACTTCAGTGGTAGGGAGCTGAGGTAATTAAGTGCTGTTGTTAGTGAATCTGAACCTGAAACCTTCAGTTCATGGAATACATAAAGCAGGGCTTCGCTTCTGTGTTCTGATGGAAATATAAATTGTGTCCAGTATAATCTTCATGAAAATTATAGTTTTATATAATTTGTTATGATGAACTGTGCTGATGTCTGAAACACTTATTTCACCCTATACCATAATCTCATTCTCTTTTTGCGGCACATGAATGAGTTCTGTAAATAGAACTAAACCCATCTGCTGTATGATGTTGTTTAACAAATCAGCTAAATGTGTGTGAAAAATTAAAAAGGAGATTAGGGTTTGTAACTTATGAGACCTGGGGCTAGCCCAAAACATGCATTTCATTTGACTTTGGGGGTTGGGGGAATGTGCCCCATTGTTCATTTAGCTCAAGTGGAGCTGACAAGCCTGTATTACCACATTTGCCATCCATTAACTGAATATGGAACTGGCCAACTCAGTATTATTACTTTAGTTTTAGATTTTGCAGAACAAAAAGAGATTTGTGTTTTTTGTAAAAGTAGAAATGTAATTTGCATTAACACTCAGTTGCCAGGTTGTGTACATCTCTCTTAAAGAAAGTTAATTAGGAAAGTTTTTTAAAGAAATGCTTTTACTTTTTCACTTAAGTTCATTTATGAGTGTGTACATACTAGTCCATCTCAATATGAATTAAATGTTAATGTTTTAAAGTTGATACTATTCAAATGGCTCTATTAAAATGTGAATCTAAATGATCTAATATTTTGAGATTCTGGATTTCTGTTTTTCATGAGCTATAAGAAAAACTGATCAACAGCAAAACAAAAAAGGCTTGAAATGTCACTTTATGAGCTTTTTAATGATCAAGTTTTGTAGATGTACTAGTAAACATGTAAAACATGTCTGAGAGTGGCACCATGGCATCGTTTTCATAGTAAGTAGCTTGATTGGTAATGATTTGAGAAATTTTACTACTATTAAAGCTTCTTTCATTTATAGAAATGAAGCTACTACTACTACTAACTTTTTGATGTTATACTTTTTGACTTGATAACCTGACGTTTAAGACTGGAGACTTGACTTGAGGCTTACCTTTTGTGATTCGGGTTTAGACTTGACTTGGGACTTGACTCGAGATTGAGACATACTACATTTCTTGTTACTTGAAACTTAGTGACTTGTTCCCAGATCTGGCTGAAGGTATTTATATGATGTAAGCTATGGTTGCTCAAGTCTACTTTTAATGAATTTCATTCAGTGAAATTACATTCAGTTTAATAGTGTTTCGTGTGATCAGTAATTTTGCATTTGCATAATGAGTGAATACATTTTGTGTGAAACTTTGCATCAAGTTCAACTTGGGCAAACACATGAATTCATGTATAGCTGCTGTAATTAATATGACCAAGGACATCAACTAACAATGCAAAGAAAGCTGATTTCATTTGGTTTTCAGCTTGATGTGAAATGATACAGCAACACAGTGTTTTGTATCATTAAGTGTAAAATTTGAGTCAGAAGCTAATGAAAAAGAAACAAAATTTGTGGTGAAAACTGCCATTCATTTTGACTGAATGACCTTCAAAAGCACACAAAGCAGAGCAGAGAGTAACTGCTAGTGCTAAATAACTTGAAGAAATGCGATTCCAATACTGCTATGCCCAAGCATGTACAAATAAACTCTGAGATGTAGTAATCAAGCTTTTTAAAGTTCTCCAAAAACAACTACAACAACAAAAATCTGTCTTTAATCTGTCATAATACTAACATTTGCATTTCTTCCTTCTGGGCTTCTCCTACAGTTGAGAAAGGTAATTCATGCTTGGAGCCACCCCTAATGGACACTCTTTATACATGTTTCTGGACAAACTGAGAGATACAGAACCAGCACTCACAGTGAAAGAAGCAAGTGAAATGAAGTAGAGTAATATTACAGGGTTTTCTTACACTGGTATGAACTCAGTTCTCACAAACATTGCCCTGCCTAATTAATAACAGTTACATAGTGCAAGTGTACTGAGACTGGAAATGATGGCGATACTCTTCTGCCTCTTACAAGCAGAGCTGGTCAATACATCATAAATAGTGATATATCTGAAAAATTTGATATGGTACAATAGATGCCAATATTGTATTGTTGACCCGCTATGCATGTTACTATGTGTGTCTGTGATTTAATTACAAAAATAGGAATGTGAGTGAGTCATTTTTGTGGAGTTGGTTTCTGTGGAGATATATTTCTTCTTTTGTTCTTTGGCTGTTTCTCTGCCATCTTTACTTGTGTGTAAAGTGCTTTTTTTCCACACACCCAGTCCCTCCTTTCACACATGTGGATGAGCATGAACCCCCACCTACTGGAATAGTTGGGTCAAGGTGCTTTTGTTTTTTCGCTATTTACAGTGCCAGGGCTGACTATAAACACCAGACTTTTTTTCCAGTGTGCAAAGAGACCGGGGAGCTAGCAGACACTGATGAAACATTCACTGAATTTTGCATTAATTGATGTAATGAACTGAAATCGCACACATTTCCTTTCTAATCATGATATTGATTTTAAGTCATTTCACCCAGCAACTAATTCAGAGGGCTCGATAATTGAACATGATGTTAATTTGAGGTCATATCACCCAACACTAACTTGACACTAAGAGTGCTTGGAAATTGAGCAGGGATATTTGACACGGTGACTGTCTAATTACTTTGACGGTCACACTGTCATATGGATCCCTTTGGTCCTATTAAGCAGGAATCATCATGTGCTATATATCCAGATTCTTCAACCCCACTGTAATAACTGATTCACTATTCCATTCCATTAGGTTTATGGACAGATTGTCCACACCATGACACACATCTTCATTTTTCACAACAGACCTTTCTCCATTTCCTCTAGTCTCCGTTTGACAGGCATGGCACGTATCACTGATATTTTGTTGTCCTCATGTTGCAACATTGCTTTAGCGACAGAATTCCAACTCAGTCTGTGATCGACATGTCATACATCTGCATGACAATGGGGTCCTGTCTGATGGCTGTGCAATTTACATCGAGACTGTGACCTGAAGCAGTCGGCTTGAGTATCACCTACTCATCATCACTGTCCTTGTGAGTTACCTTGAGTGTATGTGTGGAGTCAGCAGGGCAGCATGTATTCATTTACTGTGTGACTGTGTAATCTTATGTTCTGGTACAGCAGCTACAACAGTTTACCTGAGTCTAACCTTTTTATGTACTTTTGTGACAACAGTCTTTTTTCCCCCTCACTCTGTCATTATCCACTTTGTTGCTATCACAAGCCAACAACTGCACACTGCTGGGACTGAATAAAGCACAATGCATTCGCTTATGCCACAAAACCGGCCATTGCTTACTTCTGGGGCTGTAAGCATATTTTTGGGCCAGCCAGCCATCAGAAAATCCATATCCTCTGTAAGACCCCATGCTGGGTTTAATGTTTCTCTCTGTCCAATACTATCCTGTGTCCTGCTGTGGCCAGCAAGAGGCGGGTCAGCTAATAAACCAGTTAGGGTGTGGGAAAAGGCGGAGGGCAGCAATAGATTCTCTCGTTCAATTCTAGGCAAAAGAAAATGATCTATTCTGCCTGTGGAGAAACAAGTGATGCTATCTACACACACACACACACACACACACACACAGAGAGAGAGTGTACCATTAAGCACAAACTGAGAATGGAGACTGTGGGTTTATGTGTGGATTACTGGATTCGCTGTGATCATTATTACTCATATCAATGAGGATTAAAACAACCACATAAAAACTGCAACCAGAGGAACAATAATGTAAATATGCATATTTATAAAGACATTTAGCTGCCATCTGTCTCCAACCGATCTGTTGTCATATTTTGACAGACATATAATAGGAAGAAGGTTTACACTTCCAAAAATCCATTTGAGAAGCTAAGCATGTTTTTACAGCACCTCAGTCAGCAAACTACCCCGTCTTATACAAAAGACACTTAAGATAAAACACTTTTGTATTTTTTCAGGGTTGAGTAATGACTATAATTAACACTCAACATTTACAGGGTTCAGAGGAGCGACTATGACAAATGTGATGGTGGTCCCTGAAATCATTAAGGAATGTACAGAGCCATCTCCAACATCTTCATCATGGGCACCATCTAATTTTCTCCACATGGTGATAAAATGTCTGGGTCTCTTTCTACAGCTCTCTGTGCTAGCATTAGCATATTGATTATCTAATTGTGTTTATATGATGATAAACAGCTTGGCCTCTCCTCTTAGCTCCCAGGTGCTCTGTCAAACCTCAACTGCTGCAATCAAATTAGAGCACTCCAACAGTGCAGTATATCTTTATAACAAAACAGCTAGTGGACAAACCAGAATCTCAGACCTGGACATCAAAGTACTGTTTCTGATTTGACTGCGACCACTGTGTGATTAATTCACGTTTTAAGTGTGCAGTAAGAGTGACTGTGTAAACCCTGATTAATCATACCTCTGCAATGCTTTATCTTATTGATGACAGGACAGCACTGGCCGGTAGCGCTATGCAGTGACTTGTTGTAAATAAAAAGATCACATCACAGCACGATGACGGTCTGAAATTGATTTGTTTTATTGTTTTACAATCAACCACAAGCAGTGAAGAACAAGGTGAAAGAAGGCTAACAAGGTATGCAGAGAAACAAATGGACAACAGTCTAATTATAGAACAACAAAGTTCTCCTGTGTGGTAAACGAAGCTGATAAAAATGAACAGTCAGTGTAGAAACAACACTTTACACTCACTATCTATTGTATCTGCTCCACTGACCATACAGGAGACACAGCAGTGCTGCTGTAGTGTTTGAACCCTCAGTAACACTGCTGGACTGAGAAGAGTCCACCAGAACATCCAGCCAATAGCATCCTCTGGGCAGTGTCCTGTGAGCAGTGATGAAGGACTACAGCATGACCAACGTAAACTGTGCAGAAACAAATGAACTTCTCTCACTTAACATCTACAAGGTGGAGCAACTAGGTTGGAGTGTCTAATAGAGTGCACAGTTACTGGACACAGTGTTTTAACACTCCAATAGCACTGCTGTGCCTGATTCCCTTATCCCAGAGCAGCACACAAAAACACCACTACCATATTGGTGTCTCTGCAGTGTTGGGAATGACTCACCACACACATACCTGCTCTGTTGTGGTCATGTGGGGTGCTGACCAGTAAATGAACGGAAGCTACCTAGACTGTAATTGTAGAACTACAAAGTGCTCAGCAGTGCTCATACAATAGGTAGTGATTCAGGAAATCGTAAATCCAGTATCTCAAATAATTAGATTATTCCTTTTTTAGAATTATTGTAAGCCATTTTGGCACTGGGCAGTTGCTGCATCCAGCTGCAAAATGAAATCGGCACCTCCATAAAGCTTGTCAGCAAATGGAAGCATGAAGGGCTCTAAAATTTCCTGGTATATGCTACGTTGACTCTGGACTTTATAAAACCTAGTGTACCAACACCAGCAGATAGCATGGCACTCTAAACCATCACAGACCATTCAGGACTTAAGGCACCTTGGATTTTGTACGTTTGTGTTAGCCTACTAAAGCTCACAAGTTCTTAAATTGACTTTTCTTGACAATCCTCTCAAGGCTGTGGTCATCTCTGTTTCTCATATATTAATATGCTTTGATACGGCACTCTGAGAACTGCCAGCAATGACCTTATGTGGCTTACCCTCTTTGTGGAGGGAATCGATAATCGTGTTCTTGACAACTGTTAAGTAAGCAGTCTTCCTCATCATTGTGATGATCTGAATTTTGTGAGCTAAAAGCCTGACTGCTTAAATGTTTGAATACACCTTTTCATGATGTTCTAATTCACTAAAATTTTAGGTAGCCTGTGTAAATGCGAATGGAAATCTCCTTATCTGGGCAATGAATGTTAATTACTCAGTAAACCACCTATATTAGAATAAACAGTCACAGAATGTGATTAGCAGATAAATATGCTTGGCGGTGAAAATAACACATGACCTGTATGCTTACTATATATTAAGAGTACCTTAGTATAATTTCAATTATATTTTAGTAGTGGTTTCATAAGTGGTTCCAAATTAATATTACTTAAGTATACTTAAGGGAATACTAGTAATATTATGAACCTGTTCACTTTTTTGTATTACTATAAGTAAGTTACTGTTTATTTCCCGTAACCTTACTGTATTGTATGTGTAAATGCCACAGACTAATGTTGCTGTCTGTGTATTCTTATGTCCCCTGTATTTCTAATGTAATGATTACATATGCTTTAATGTGCACCCACAGCTGTCGGACGGCTGGTTTTGCAAAAGATAAGAGGATAGTGTGACAAATCATCTGTATTCCAGTAAAAAACGCTTGAATGTTCATGCACGCTGTTACATAGGCAATGTCAATCAGGCAATTTTTCAAACAGTGTAGGAGTGTTTATCAATCACAGCATAAATGAAAGGTCCCGCAACACCAGGTTACATTCTATTTGTCAGAGCTGGCATTATGGACAGGTGGCTGAGAGAAATGTAAGAAAAGCATTCAGTAAAAATTTGTTATGTAAGACAAGAATTCTGGATCATCAGCAGAAGAAGTAACATGCTTTTCTCTGTTATGTTTTACTCCTTCCAAAAGAGGTTCTCTGGCAGATCTAATTTTCCCAGTAAAAGAGAGATTAAAAATTAGCCCTCACAAATCTGCTCTAGCCAGATGGCATGTAAACCAAAGTCGGCATGTTCACTGCTAGTGTTTTCTACAGTGGTAGTGTTTATCCTATCCTTATCATCTTCTCATTTTAGCAGCTAGACTAATGATACAAAGGATGATGAGAGTTAGAGAGTTAGAGAGAGAGAGAGTTAGAGAGAGAGAGAGTTAGAGAGAGAGAGTTAGAGAGTGAGAGAGTGAGAGAGAGATGTGAAATCTTTACCAGTTAATTGGAACTATGTTGTAATCAAATAGTGAAAATCTAAGATAAGCTATATGTTGTAACAGTTCTTTTTAGGTTGTCTTCAATCCCAACAAAATATACAGGATTAGTGGTCCAGATTCAATGAACACTCAGTGAACAGCAGTCACGTTTGTAGACCTTATGAGAAAACATTGTGCATGCTGATTCTTGCTGCTGATTGGGAATCTCTGCAGACATGCCTATTAATTCCACTCAAGTGCAACTCACTATATCTGTTTACTGTAGGTTATACTTGATTAACTAACTAAAGTACTTGATCTACTGTAAATTGCTAACTAAAATATGATTCCATGGAAATTCTGTTTCGGCTATTTTTGAGCTTTTTAAGAGTCTATTAACTAATAAACTCTTACAAAAACTCTTACAAAACAGTAAAACACAACAATTTATTTCTAGTAAATTATTTTCAACACAGCAGGCTTCATGCTTTTCATGCTGAATGTGATCGCTAACCTTACACATCAATGCTGTCCAATGAAAACCATGTTTTTATTTTTCTTCTTCTTGTAGCTGTTCTTTACACTGTATAAATAATTCTGGATGAGTACTCCAATAAAAACAAAAGTGTAGTAAAATAAGTTATTGTTTTTCATTCATTTTCATTCAGAGTTAAGGTTATTTTTCCTTCTGTAATTTTTGGGTTAAAAAATATTTTTCTCACAGTCTCAAGCTTATGCTATTAAAGTAAATCATATTCACTGATCAGATATTGAATAAAGAAACCAGTGACTTGTTTTTCCTGCTACTGCAATGCAGAGAAAATGGATTCAAGTTCTGTGACACCAGCCTCCTAAAGGCTGTACTGCACGTGATACATGAATGAGCATATTAACGAAAGATGTCTTGACAAATCCCAGGGAGAGTCAAGAGCCAGTCTGACCTGCCATTCTGCTCCATGGCTCCAGCTCAGTTGGTGAGGTCTATAGATCCTTAGACTGCACTTTATGACCCAGAAAAGCTTTCCCCACTGAGACAATATAATCAGAACATCTCCCACACTGAGCCAGTATTGGAGAATATGCCACACTGAGAGATATAATCAGTTGTGAAGGAATATTTGAGTAACCCCAACTAACCCCCTTCAGACACTGCAGGCTTCAAAGATGGTAAAAACATCAGTAGAATAGGATTTTGTCATGACTAATGTAAAAGACTTAATCATTTCACAGTAATAATGTTAACATGATCACCAGTTATGAAAGCTCCATGAAAGCCCAACTTTGGAACTGCATTTTAAATATAATACTGTTGCTGCATTGGAAAGAAATTAAAGACAGAGATGCTGTGCATATTAAAGCCCTCTCTTTAATCCATTCAAGTGCAGCTCCCTATATCTGTTTACAATCTGTTTTCTCTGTTTCTGTAATTAACCCTGCCTGCCCACTCTAATGCATATGCTGTTCTCAGACGGTGACCTGCCTGAACCCAGTGCTAGGCACACCGAAGCTGCACATGTCCTTTACTGAGTCAAGAGCATCTCTGTTTACAGTCATCAGCATAGTGGGCGAAATAAATCACCACAGTGTGCCTTTGAGGCAGGGAATAAACAAAGTCTAATTCACGAGAAACAGAAACATCAAAAAGTTTCCTCTGTGTTTTGTATTTCATATGCCCACCTTTTTGTTTAGGGGTTGCAGAAACAATGCTCTGTATATTAATGGAAGCCTTGAAGCACTATATCAATGCGGATTAAACCACTAATTAAACAAGTAATGAAAAGTACGTATTTTCTAGTGAATGTATAAAAGGCATTTGATAATTCACTTGGATCTGGCAGGATGAAAGATGAGGCTTAATCGTTGTTTTTTTTCTAGGAAGCGGTTTTGTAATTAGTCTGATTACAAAAAAAATGCTTTGCTTTTATAATTCATGCTTCCCTAGAACTTAGGATACAATCAAATCCTTTTGAAATTAATTTAGAATAAAGAACACTATACATCCATATAACATTCCTTTAGTACACTCTAAGACAAAAAGGTATTGATCTACTTTTGTTCCACCAAGCTAAAGGAGTTGCTAGTCATGCTGATATCAAACCATGGCTGGTTCCAGACATCACAACATAAAAAAATCATATTAAACATCAATGCAATCTGTCATTGAAAGTTCTGCATTGAATCGCCATGCTAGTTCATGATAACTATCAACAGACCAATTAGAAATGCAGATTAATGGAGTGTATTAAATGTAATCCAAAAAGCATTTGTAAGTGTGTGAAAGTACCCAGAATGGGATGGAGCTGGCATTAAATTTTTCATTGTATTTTCTTGTCAAATGAAGATGTGGAAAAATGTTTGAATCTACTTATTCTGCTCTATTGTTCAGAAAACACTACAGAGGTATAGGAGCACACTGAGTGGAGGAGTGAGTGAGAAGAGTACAAGAGAAACAGCCATATAGAGACAGAGGCTTTTTAGAATAGCACTTTTAGGAGTTTTTTAGGAGTTCAGAGTTAAAATAACCATAGTTACATAAACATTGAACAAGATAAAAAAAACCCCAAGGCACCTAAGAGTAAAGCATACAAATTCATCTGTGAATTGTCATTGCTCTACATTGAACCATTGCCTTTACACTTAAGAGTGTTGTCTCTGATATATATAAAGCAAATCTATAATATGGTATATAATAATATTCTGTATTAAAGCAATGGGACTGAAATCCTAACACATTTATGTCTGATGTAGAACATCAGGCCAGGTCTCTAAGCTAACTCAGCACTCACTCAATGATATGTGGTGGGTAGGAGGTGAAACATGATATTATTAGTTAATATTATTTTCCAGCCCACTGGCGCATAGTGATGTGATCAAAAAGCAGATGACATTTTATAGGCGTGCAAAACTCATTACATTTTGATTGAAGATTATGGGAAAACAAGACCTCTGTCAATAATATGATGTGATGAATCATATTTAATATGACCAGTCAACCAATATATGGTTGACTGTAAACTATACCATTAGTCTGAATTCACTGTAAGTGTTCTACTGTATGTTTATGTAGTGTTACTATTCTTCTTTTTTTTCATGTTTGAGCTCAGATTTGTTCAAGATGGTGCCGCATTTATACAAACTGTAACACTTGGTTTTTGTCAGGTTGATTCCAACTAAACTTGGGCTGTTGGTTAGCTGATTTGGCCATTTCCCAATTTGCCCCCCAATTTTGAAGTACCAATTACCCAACAGCACTCATATAATCTTTCTGTGTTTATTAGACTCACAGTTAAAACGCTAACATTTTGGCTCCCAGGCCTTCCTCAGTCTGCTTGCAGTGCACCAACCAACACCATTACATAGACAAAGACAATGTGCATCATGCCCACTTAGAAAAATAATTTTTATAATTTAAATGTTTTTTTTTTTTTCATTTCATCTGTTGATTTGTGATCTATACTTATGTTTTGGTTTAAGACCAATTATTTTTTGACTTGCCAGAATTTGTTGATGCTTATATTTACTCCCTTACACAAAATTGTTTAGGATCTATAACAGGGTCTACCTGTGATGGTGACATCACTAAGTCTGCCTGATACATATTGTCTTTTTCTATGTATGGTGTTGGCTGGCGCACTGTGGGCAGACTGAGTAATGCCTGAGAGCCAAAGCATTTGTGTTTTCAACTGTGAGTCTAACAAAAGTAAGATTATACAAGTGCTGTCTCATACATTTTTGATGATTCATTGTTTTGGCAGATCCAGCACATGATAAAGACTTCGAAGTGTAGCCTGCACTCTCTCTTTCCAATTACTCAATCCCATTAGGACTCTCGCCCATCACATATGATACTCCCAACACTAGGAG